>CAJHNH020008246.1:309088-371588 GCA_905116865.2 Candidula unifasciata | reverse complement strand
GGAGTCCTACCAGAAACAGGCAGGGATCAAAATCATTACCGTAGGTTTCGGCCACTTGTCCATGCTGAATTTCAAAGTCTACTAGTATGTCCTTAGCAACAGATGATGATGGTGATATTTAGTAGTAGTAGTAGTAGTAGTAGTAGTAGTAGTAGTAGTAGTAGTAGTAGTAGTAGTAGTAGTAGTAGTAGTAGTAGTAGTAGTAGTAGTAGTAGTAGTAGTAGTAGTAGCAGCAGCAGCAGCAGCAGCATCAGTAGCAGCAGCAACAGTATTACTGATGTTTTTGCTGTAATATTAGTATTAGAATAAGTAATCATTGTGGTGGTAGTCGTAGTAATAGTAGAGGTAACGATAGTACTGTAGTATTAGCAGTAGTAGTACCAATACTTCTAGTAGTAGTTGTAGTAGCAGCAGCAGCAGCAGTAGTAGTAGTAGTGGTGGTAGTAGTAGTAGTAGTTGTTGTTGTTAGGGGTGCCGTGACCCGAAGGGCTGCGGCCACTTAACCCTCCCCGGTAAAGAAAATCGATCTAAGCAAGAAGCAGAAATTGTCCTCCTCTTCTTCTTTTCCCCTTCACCCAGTCACTGCATCGATATTTTGAGGGGAAATGTACGAATTCTTCTCTTCTCTTTCTACTGCATTGTATAAGTTGGTCTTCATATTTTGAGCCATTTCTTGATGCCTTCGTTCTATATTCTGTGTGCTCTTTCCCTTGATCTGGGTCCGTTATATATCTTTAGCTTGGCTCTCTGGGGCAGATGGAACTAGGGCATTTAGAACTAGTCAGCTTCGCCGTCAAACACTATCACGAGGATTTCTGGAGCAAGATGGCAGCGGTCATTGCTGTGATTTTTGCCTGTGCTGCGGAGTTTTGTGCATCTGAGCTGAAATCGTCTTGAAAATATGTTCAACGGCGTAGGTTCGATGCATCATGGCGGAACATTGTGTTGGTATTGATCGGACAAGTAAGACCCGCAGAACGACAGGTAGCCAAAGAAGAATAGTAAACCACCACAGAACTGGTGTTATTAGTTATCACATGCCGAATGATATAGTGAAGATGGGATCCAAGCACTTATAGACTTTCCCAATGTGCAATTAGGATAATCTGTCAATTAACTAACTGCAGTAACTAACCAACACTATCAAGAGTGACAAAATGTTCGTTGCAGCCAGAGAGCCTTCAACGGTACACGATCCAATTGGACAATTATACAGCTACATTTAAGAAAAATACATGAAATAATTTCGCTTTCGGTGCAGCCTATCACACTCTCCGTACACGCTTGGGCAGTAAACGATAATTGTGGATATTAAATCAAGAATCGATATCAATGCACGCGGGATGCTCTCGCTGCATCCTCATCTTTAACCGCAAGGGCAGGGTTCCAGTTCTGATGATACCAGCAACAGTCTGATAATATACTGTCTTGTCATTCCCTCCAGTGTTGAGAGTCGGCTAGATCCCCTGATTACCTCCAGCGTTATTCTCATCAGACTGTAATGATTTATGTGTGCATCCGCGCTGTTCATTCGCTACTCAAGGACCGTTACAATATCTAGCTTGTCACAAATCAGTATACTACCAAGTGGTGCAGAACCATTCAGTCTATCTGTGTATTCGTTTCCCAACACACCGACATCCCTGGAGAAAATAACCCAAAGGACGCTAACTACCCAGGAGTTCTGAAGCGATGCTTACCACTCTAGGTTGAGCTAACCTTCTCCCCCTTTCTCAACATGCTCTGTGAGTCAGGTACCATTACAGCTGGATGGTTGCAGTGACTATCTCCATTCTCAAACTAGATGTGGTATCATTTGCCAGGCTGTTTTTCTAAGCGATGTCCATTCGCTTTTGCTAAGAACCTCCATGAACTTCGTCTGCCTCTTAACGTAGAGATAATCACATCACCTGGGTGGGAATTGTCATGAATCATTTGTTAAACTTCTGATTCTGCGACGCCAGTTGGCCACCACTTGTACTCGCGGTCCAATGTAATTATGACGCAACGCGAGTATGATTTTTTTGCTTAGACACTTTGACCAGATAATTCTATAATTTCGTACTTAGCTAATTTAATATAGTTCATACGCCTGTTCATATTTTCAGACTACCGCTCTAGACAAGGCCTCCAAGTTCTTCCGGGGTCGGGGAACCCCACAGCCCACAGTCCAACGCACAGAATTCTTGCAATCGAACGTCCATTTTCACGCCAGAAAGTAAAATCTGCTCTATTTTACTTCTTCATGAGACAGATGTTTTCGAAATCTGCCATTAGAATGTCATGATTGGCATTTTGTCGCATTCTTTCATCAATTAAAAATCGTATGTACATGTCTAAATGGGTGTGTTGCTTACTGATTTTTGTTTTCTTATTTTGTGTGTTTATGTGTGTGAGTGGCATGTCAAATATGGCGGTTAGAAAGTTTACTGTTTTTAGTCGTGACAGATACTGGTGCTGTCGAAATTGGAACACTTTCCTTGCTGCTGAAGAAAAGGACGAAGCGTCTGTGCTGTTCCCGGTGCTGTGATGTCGATTCTTTATTCAACATTCGTGTCAAATTATTTGCTACTAGTAATGATTAGCAGTCGGCTCTGTGGCTAAGTCGAAGCGTACGCTTCGTAATGCCGGGGTGCCAGGTTCGATCCCAGCTGCGGGCCATGCGCCTTGCGTTGGCTTCGATGGTGGTTTCAAGAAGCCAACCGTCCAGGAAGCAATGGCAAACTACTGGACGTAAATTTGCCTAGAGAAACCACACAACAGCCAGGGGCTACTGGGGTTGGTTCTGCAACGTCCTGTACAGGATACGCAACTAACCTTTATGGTTAGCCGTTGTGTGCCACTTCCGCCCAATATTTGGATGGAAAGTGTACCCAGTGTGGTTTGTGTTGTGGCCTGCAGATTCAGTAAATGGCGAGCAACCTGTTGCCAGAGAACTTATGGAGCTTTATGCTTGTGTAACTACTGATTTACCGTAACTGCTGTTTACATCGGTAGTCGCCGTGGCGGAGCGGGTAGGCACTCGCCGCGGATCGGAAGGTCTTAGGTTCGCTCCCTGGTGGAGCCGGACTTTTTTCAAAAATGACCTTGGCTCCCATTTCGACCCAGCCTTGAGTGGGTACCGGGTGCAGTCCGGGAAGTAGAGACGGCCGGCGTGATGCTGACCACCACATCACCCATCTTGTGCCGATTGGTCTATAAAAATATAGGTCTAGTCCTAAATGTCCTTTACGCCTAAAGGCGTAAAAAAGGGTCCTTTACTTTTACTTTACTAAGAACTGGGCACGCAGGCCCGTCTAACATTCTGCCCTTCTAGTCTCACGCCTTTCTTATATCGTTTCATTCATACATAAAGTGATAGTAAACATTATAATGATATGAAAATTTTCAATACAAGCACCTGAATTTGTAAATTTCTAACTACAGTAAACCATAGTAGTTGGAATAAATCTACGTACTGTGGTTAGATTTTCGGGAAAGAGCTGTTTAGCCATTTCCGTGGCTTTTAGAGCTGTTCCTGGAAAATACACGCTATTTCTAAAGAAAGAAGACTCGGTCTGACAGATGAGAAGATTTTACCATTTGATGAAAATGCCCTCAATTCAACTGCCCCAGAGAGACTAGCAGAGCGCCGTATTGAAGAAATGTAATAAACCCGGAGGAAGACCATACAATACATAGAGCAATGGTATCAAAAACAGCCTTTAAAAAATGAACAGCACATGACAAAATGCGTTACAACAAGCATATAGAAGACCCTTACATCTTTCCCGTCACTTCGATGATGCAACATTAGCAAGAGAAGAAGTAGTGACTACAATTAGACAACAAATAATGTGGAGTGGTGGAGAGTGAACGGGAGCAGCCACTTGGTCTAGCGGCTAGACGCTCGGCTCCGGATCGGAAGGTCATTGGTTAGGGTCCTGACGGGGGTCGGACTTTTTTCAAAAATGACCTTGGCTTCCATGTCGAGCCAGCCTTGAGTGGGTACCAGGTACAGTTCTTTTTAGTGGAAAGTTGATGCATCTTTACAATATACGACGTACTGTGGTTAGATTTTCGGGAAAGAGCTGTTTAGCCATTTCCGTGGCTTTTAGAGCTGTTCCTGGAAAAGATTAGCGTTTTACCTCGTTATGTTCCTAACAACTTCTTACAGTCCAGGAGTAGTCGTAGTAATAGTAGAAAAGGATACGCTTTAAAATCAGAGAGGTCCTGTACTGGAGAGGGTGATTTTAGATTTTGATGTCGTCATGCTCCAGGAGCTAAATACAGACAGATAGCACTGCCCTGGGTACGTCATTTATATAAACCCTGTTGAATAGGGGATACATGGACAAGGTCTGGTGGTGAAGAAAGCGGTGAAGCATGTGGTGCTTGACTTAAGCCAGTGGAACCACAGTGAAAAAAGAGGTTCAGGGGATACAGGTTGAGATTTGTGGCTTAAGCTGGAACCTCATACATTTTTATGCAACGGTAGACGGTTTTGTAAGAAGGGAATAATGGGGCTGGCTCAAGGAATTGGAGGAGTTACCAGGAGATAGGTTACTCATATGATTTCAACGCGAGAAACAGGGAATAGGACATCAGCGAAGAAAACCGACAGGGAATTGCCCTTGCAGAGGCCATGGTTGACTCCGATATGGTCTGCATCAATGATGGGAGGCCGACTAGAATGGCAATGAGGTCTGGAGATGCAGACACAGCCATTTACTTGACATTTGTCTCTCAGTCGTCGGTTTCATATGTTAAATGGACTGTCCTGAATGACCATGGGAGTGATCACCTACCATGTTCAATTCTGATTTCTAAACCCAGTAAGGTTAAGGCTTGGAGAGCACGCAAGACCTTCCGGTATAAGTAGACCAAAAACCTACTTGGACGCCTCAGACAGGGAGCATGCAACAGAACTACCAGAACTAATTTTCTACAGCCCCCATGGTGGACTCCAGAAGTAGATCAGGCGTGGAAGGCAAAGAAAGTCGCAGTGAAGCAGCTAAAGAAAGTACGATAGACACCCTCAAGCTCACGAGAGGAAGTGGAGATGACAGAGAATGTTACAAAAAAAAATTAGGTGGAGGTTTTCAATCGCTATGCTGCAGTTGCCAAAAGAGCCAAATGGAAAACTGTTGTAAATGATATAGGAGGCGATAAAACACTGGTGAAATTCTGGAAACTGCAAAAGCAGATGCAAAGAAAAGATCGGCCTATGACTGTCGGAACAATTTGTAGAGACGATGGTGTGCGAATAACAACAGACAAGGAGAAAGGGGAGGCTTTTCTCCATTGGTTTATAGTTCAGACAGATCATAATGATATAGATATCACGGATGCAGGAGTTAGCTGTCACCTTAAAGAGCATGCATTATAAAGACATGATACGAGTAGAAAATATCAAACAAATTTTGAAAAAGGCAAAAGACCAGGGTCTGATGGGGTCAGGTATGGCCACATGAAGGCTTTGAGTGATGTAGGCCTGGTAGAGATGACCGACTTCTTTAACCAGAGCATTAAGACAGCATCAGTACCGCAGGACTGGGTGCACAGCTATCTAATCCCAATGCTAAAACCTTTTAAGAATCATTTAAAGCTCGGTGGCTTTAGAGTCATTACCTTACAAAACACATTTGGGAAGGTCTTGGAGAGGACAGTTGCTGTAAAGCTGCTAGAATTTTTGGAAAGAAGTCTGGGAAGCTACAGGCCAGGAAAGGACACATGGACAAATGCGGCCACTTTTGCTTTTGACGTCTATGAAGGGTTCCAGAACACACAGGAAACTATGGCGGTAGGACTGGATCTCGAGGATGCTTATAACAAAGATACGAAATCTTGATGACTGCACTGAAGGAGAAGAAAGTCAGTCCGTGGTTGGTGAGCTGAGTTGGAGCTGTCCTTTATTCACGTCGGGTTGCTCTCCGACTGGGCTCATGGACCTCAGAACCATGCAGTTAGACCCAGGATTGCCACAGGGATCCCCCATCTCGCCTGTGCTCTTTAACGTGTATACGATCAAGATTACAAGTCTAGAAGCATCAGGAGCTGAAAGGATACTGACTTTTGCGGATGATATACTTGCATATAGGCAGGGGGAAGAGAGGGAACAAACAGCTCGGGAGCTACAAGCAACAGAAGACAAAGTGACTGAGTTGTGTACAGAAATGAAGGCTGTCGTCCACCCGGAAAGGCGTCTGTTATGTGGTGTTCTCTAGACAACAGGATCATTAGAGATAACGTCCAAAGTCTCACGATAGATAGTAGAAACGTCAACAGAGAGAGCAAACTGAAGGATCTGGGAATTACATTTGACAGGAGCATGTCCTTAAAGGAACATGTGAAAAGTGTTGCGACAAGATGACAAAAAGGACTTAAGACTATAGCTGCGATTGACATAGAGCAGAGAATGCTTTTCATGATATATCAGCACCTGATCCTGTCAGTTGTTGATTATGGCCTGGGACTGCTTACCATCGCAGAGTCAGAGGGACAAACTAGAGTGCATACAGAACGCAGCTATGCGGGTCATTCTTGGTTGCACCAGAGACACCCCAGTAGCGTGTATGTGATAATCCTTGGTTTGCCGACTGTGGCAGATAGGCACAAAGTGCTGCAGGCGAAGTCATATCTCAAGGTAGCTGCAGACACAGACGACTCTTTGCACGAAGCTCTGGGCGCAGTAAAGGGACAGAGGCTGATAAGAGGGAAATCATGGATGGCTCAGGTAGAAGACACAATCAGACGGGTTTGCATACTCGAGAACATTAGGCGAGGAGAGGAGTAGGTCAAAGTTCCACCTGAACAGTCAGACTTGTGTAGGGTCATAATCACATTGAGCCGAGAAGGCAGAGACTGGCCAGCAGGTGCCACAGAGGTGGAAATTCAGCACATAATTCAAGATAATGCTAGCTCAGAGGATTTGACTATTTACACAGTCGGCTCAGTGTAAAGAGGCAAAAGAAGTGCTTGGGGTTTCTTAGCAAAAGAACACACAGCTTAAGAATGGATGTGGAGGCGGTCACTACAGATTTCCACTGGTTAGATAACACGACACACATTGTAATTGCAACTGACTCAGAAAGCATGCTGAGGAAGTTCAGGACAGGCATGCTTTATGCGGAGTGGCATACTTCACTGCAGAGGACACGGGTGAGGAGTATTGTCTGGATTTTTTCACCTTATATGCCGGTGTGTTGGGAAATGAACAGGCGGATAGACTGGCTGACTCTGCGCAACTTGGTGGAATACTGATGCATGTTAAGGCAGACGTGGTTAGTGCCTTGTGGGAGAGCGTGTACAGTTCGGAGGAGCAGAAGGATCACCAGTCTGGTGAGATTGATGCAGGGGGGAGTGACGAGAGGTTCTGGCAGATGCTCGAGGCTCAGATGACAGGCAAGACGGACGTTTTATCAGAATGCTACTGGCACCATTAGTATCGGAACTCTTCGCTGGCTGATGAAGATGGGAACAGAGCTATTATGGGAATGCCACGAGTGCTGTGATGTCGGTTCTTGAATCAATCAAATCACAGCGTAAATGAGTTAAATACACGTGGGTCCCCTCGTCGCAGTAAATAAGTTATGTGTTACAAATAATACGATAAAAGAAAGTTTGTACTGTCGAGAAAAAAATCTCATTAAGTATTAAGTAAATATAATAAAGCTGATAATGAAAAACCAATTTTTTTTTTCAGTTTACAAAAAAAAAAGTTTACCATTACAGATAATATTGAAAACTAAAACCAGCGCAGTAACATATATTGTTCCGTTTGTTGCTGAATGAAAATGTGTTGACATTTTATAACCGCTGGAGCTGCAAGCAGACGTCTGGCTTTTGGTCTTCGAGGACGGTGTTTTTGTAAGTATTTGAAATAATAAACTTTTAAAATGTCTGTGGTGAATCAAAGTTAATAGTTAAGTTTCCGCCGTGGAAAGAAGCGTTAGTTGAGCCAGGTTAGCTATATTTATTATGTTTTTAATTTAATGTTTGTAGATGTTAGCGCTTGTTAAACAGTACAACACAACATCGTGGTCGGCTTTTTCCTAAAACACAACAGACACAGCAGTTGACACACGCGTGTTTCGACCTCATCAATATTCTTTAAGTAGAAGTGATTGCTTTTTTTCTTCTTTATTGTGCAGCTGACTAACAGTGACTAGACCTACTTCTATTTTTCCTTAGTTTGTTTACATATTTTCATAGCTTCACTGCAGTTTACTGATTTTAAGTTTTATTTCAGTTTGTGTTAGCGTTGAACAGGGCTTTTGTTTCCTGTGCACGCAACGGTTAGTTACCGATTACGGGCACCTATTTAACTTAAACACATGTTAATTTTATTTTACGCGGAACTGTAATTTACACTTTGTAGTAGATACCGGCACCATATGTTAGCAGAAAATCCCTCCTTTTTATGAATAATATATAACATAAATAGTGATAATTATAATAATGTATTGTCTGAGTCTGACCCCTACTTACTATACTAAGTTGTAACTAACCTACTTCCCACCAGCCTGTTTTTTACTTGTGTGAATCGCAGTGTAAGTGTTTGTCCGTTTTTTTGTTTTAATGTGTGCTGTCACTGTCTGAGTCTCCGATTGTAACTGACTCACAGAGCATGTTGAGAAAGTAGAAAGGTGAAAACAGGCATCCTTGGTGCAGAGCGGCAAGCATCACTTTAGAGGTCCTGGGTAGTTAGCATTCTTTGGATATTTTTTTCAGGGTATGGGAATGCTGGTGTGTTGAAAAATGAACAGGCAGATAAACTGGCTGGCTCCGCACCACCCAGTGGTGAATTGATGTATGTAATGATAAGCTAGATATTGTGAGGGCCCTTTGGGAACAGGTTAACAGTGCGTAGGTGCAGAAAGATCATTACCGTCTGAGGAGAATGACGCTGCAAGGAGTTACCAGGGGATCTGGCCGACGCTTAACACTCAGGGGAAGGATGAGACAGATATAGACTGTTACTGGTAGCATTGGAATTAGAACTGTTCGATTGCTGCTGAAGATGGTGACTGAGGACTCATGGGAGTGTCCTGAGTGCTGTGATGTTGATTCTTAATTGAAAATTCAACATTTTTTTTTGTCTAAAACTTCTAGATTATGGCATCGCAGATCATCTATCTAAATTAATCTGAAATTGCAGAAGACAGAAGGTTTTGGGTGATAGGATAGACATGACTGTCACACGGTATAAACTTTAACTTTAAAAATTTAGAATGTATTCTGTTTTTTTTTATATCATGTTGTGTTGTTATATACAGTTTTCAATATTGTCTTCAGATAAGAATAAATTATGGCTGAAAGTTCAGCTAAAGAAGCCAGCTATAGTATGAGTTTCGGAGGAGAGTCCGGCATGAGGGAGGAGTGTGGCTTATTTGGTGTGGTTTCCACAGGCAGCTGGACACCAGAGAACAACCTGTCACATATCCTTCATTTGGGTCTTGTTGGTCTGCAACACAGGTAGGAAACCTTTAACTAGAATGTAAACTGAATATACAGATGTAATCTGTTCCATGACTGCGCTCATACAATGAATAACTTGTATCCTAAATTTATACTCTCCATTAAAATTAATGTATGTAATTTTAATGCATTTGAGACTTTGCCCTGTTTCTCATCTCTCCACCTCAGTACAGGATTTTGCTTTATTCTGAGGCCCCCCAAAAAACTGGGCAGCCAGATCTTGTATCCAGGCACACTTGTATACCAAAGTTCCACTTTATATATTATGTTTACTTTTGGCAGCATCTGTAGGCACATCTGCCAGTGCACATGGGGTGATTACATGAGGAATCATGTGATGTAGTCTGGTTTCCTACATCGAAATAAATATGTTATCACAAGAGCAAGCATAAAATCACCAGACAAGCACTAAAATGTGAAATAAGCGATTGTGGAAGCAAGGATGTCTGGTAGAAAACCTTAAAACAAATGTTAAGGAGAGTTCAGTGGTGCTGGACTGGATTATATCAATAATATTGAAGGAATTGCAATCAGAACAGCATATCAAGTGGTTTGGCCATCTCATTACAATGCAGCATCATCAGATGCCAACACAGTTATTACATCTCAGAAGATCAGCTACAAGAGCCGTAAAAAAAGGAAGACTATAAAAAATTTTGATCGACTACATTAAAGATACTTGAAAGAATATGCCTTCACTGCATGACAATAGCCAGTGCCATCCAATTTGCACTAGATCACAAATTATCTGGAAATTTAGTAGGGTTTTTTATTCACGGGACAGCCCACTTTTCAAGGGGGTGGTAGATTATGTGTATAGTTTTAAAATATTGGTATTTCATTTGTTGTGCAGTTTTTTTGTTTTGTGCTGAACAGTTTTTTGTGTGTGGACTATGTGCAATCAGAAGTATGCCTTGTCACTTGGGGTACTTTAGGGGTGGCGCTGAAAAGGGCGAGCCTTCCAGCCATGCTCCTTGCCTTGATGGAATGTTCAGAAGACATGTCAACTTTCCACACTGCCATTGTTCATGGTTTTCAGTCAGCGATAACACCATTGCATGATTGTTGCCACAACGTCTGGTACTATGCAAAATGCCATGTTGTTGCAGAAACGCAACACTGCTCTTCTTAACATGTACCAATGCTGCTTATTCGAAGAAATTAATGGCAAAGGTGGAACACAAGTGGCTGCGACTCGCCGCTCGAAAAAAAAACACCCAAGACAAACCACCGAATGTAACCTTTTGCTTGGAAGAAAACTCGACGCACAAGGAAAAACTGATCTTAACACCCTTAAAATATTGGACTGTCCCATGACAGGATTTCCCAGTATTCGTATTCACTAAAAAATAAAGAAACTTTAGTAGTTTTTCCTTTTTCACAGAGGCCAAGAGAGTGCTGGTATGGTGACAACAAAAGGGGGACCTGAAGATGTTTTTATTACAAGAAAAGCCATGGGTCTTGTTAATGCAGCCTTCTCTGAAGATGACATTGCAAATTTGAAAGGAACTCTTGGAATAGGTAATGTGTTTTATGCCTGAATATTATGGTGATTTAATTTGTTTCTGTTCTTTATTTCTGGTTATCTGATTAACCACATCTCATTCATCACCTGTTTCTTTGGTTACATCATCCATCACATTGCTCACACGACCCATCTCATTTGTCACATCACTCATATTATTGGTTACAACACTTAGTTCATTGATCAAATCACCCATCTCATTGACCCTGCAAGTGAGAGGAGGTATTAGACAACACTGGTAACTTAAACTATCAGCAGTAGAAGAGGCAGACCAAGAAATATGATGCTGGAAGATGTAAGATAATGGGTTGGGGAATATCAGTAGAACTGGTGCGGACACCATAAAGAGTGCTTTGTGCTGAGACTTACACCCACGGCACTCGACTGTATGCACATTTGCATATATACATGTATTTTGTAAATAGATACATGACCTGGAAGTCTACAGCAGGATTTATTTTGGAGATGTGACTCAGTAAAATTCGGTTTGAGGTGAACCTGATGTGGACCAAGAACACGGTTAGGAGTTAACTTGAGATATTGAGACAAACTACACATAACTAAAGTTCTTCTTCTTCTTTCCTTCACTTGAAATGAATTATCTATATCTGCATTGCTGTCTCTAGTATGAACTTCACTGTCTTTTGTAATTCAATTAGCAGCCCGTAAAGTTTGGCTCAACCAGTGTTTCTCTAGGCCAGGTTTTGTCTGAAATCATTGTATTTGGGACAGTCTTGGAAGATGTGATTAGCTGTCTCAGATGCCAGTCCACAGGTACACATGGCTGATTCGCCAATCTTGAATTTTGTGTGCATGTGGCTGCGAAGTCAATTATGCCCTATTCTAAGGTGTAGAATAATGACTTTCTGTGGTCTGTCCATAATATGGTAATCGTCTTGTGCCACTTTCAGTGGTTTTCTGATTGATTTGAGTATTCTCTTCTTCTGATAAGAGTCTGGTACATCAGGTTTTTCTTCAGTTGCACCTTCCTTAGCTAGTTTATCAGCTCTTCCATTTCCAGGAACTCCACAGTGGGATGGTATCCATTGCATAAGTACCTTACATCGGCTGCCTAGTTAAGATATTAGTGTCCATATACTTGATAATTTTCCAGACTTTAGTGCCTGAAGTACCGCTTTTGCATCTTTCAGGAATACCATTGGTTGTGACAGTGTTAAGTAGTTTCTTTGCTGCTATCTAGATGGCTTGAACCTCTGTATCGTAGCTGTGACAGTGCTTTCCTATTGGTATTTTGGTTGTATCTCTGGTATTATAAGGATGCTCAATGTACACTCCTGCACCTCCATTTCTGATTGCATTTTCTGCTGACCCATCTGTGTAATCATGAACCCTAAGATTCTGCAGGTATTCATCAAGTAGACTAAAGGGTGACTGTTATACGTTGCCCGTTGTTTTGTTTTTCCTTGTCAAATACTCCTTTCACTTCTGTCTTGATGAGTACTGGAAATTTATACTCTTCTCTCCAGGGAGTACATTCTGGAAGAGCATTTAAGGAGCTGTCATTTGCAGGCAGATCAGTGGTTTGTCTGGAAAGCCGTTTATCCTGGTGGATAAAACTGCTTCTTTTTAGTCACCCCATAGCTAGATTTTGGAATTTTCCATTCATAGGATGGCCAGGCATGCTAAGAAACTTTTCTGCTCGTATAAGCATCTTAATGTGTCTGCGTTCACTCAGTGCTTGGGTCATCCCCATTTTCTCCTTTAGAGCTAAAGGTGTTGATTTCATACTGCCTGTTGAAATTCTGAGTGCTTGATTTTGCACTTTGTCTAACTCTAGTAGTGTGGTTTTTCATGCTGAACTCTATGCTATTGATCATATTCAAGGTGTGGTCAAACACTTAAGTTCTGAAACAAGAGCAAAGTTGAAATCTCGACCCCCCTCTCCACACACACACCTTACCGGAAGAAGATGTCTATAGTTTAGGCTGTTAGAAACACCAGAACTGTGCATTTTCTGTTGACACCCAAAATAGCAGTAAAGAAAACAATAGATGTCAGCCTGCCACTAACGTACTTTTTTAATGTGTTTATGAATGATTTGTCCCTAGGTCATGTTCGTTATTCCACACATGGTCTTTCTGAAGCAACCAACATACAGCCTTTTGTTGTGGAGAGTCTGCACGGTCTCATCGCAGTCGCACACAACGGAGAATTGGTCAATGCAAAAAACCTAAAACGGAAGGTACTGTTTTATACATTGACACATTTACATCTTTTATGTGTCTGTTTTCCCTCTGTAGGTTCTGAAGCCCCATTGTTGGGAGAACAAGAATAGATCTATTGCCTACTCAAAAACATGTCATAAGAGTCGACTAATTAGGAGCGTCTTCAAAGTCATGGTGCATCTGCTTGACAGACCAGGAACTGGCAGTCAGTATACACATGAGTCAGATCTGTAAAACAGATGTGCACACATCATTCATGTTTTGGAACAGGCCCAAAAGTGAATGAACAACCAGAACTTAGTGTGCTTTCATTTCTGTTGGTAAATCAATTAAGTGGCAACTCCACAAGGAAGGTTTGCTTCAGTGATCTCCAATACGCCGTGTCTTTCGCCATAAGTGTACACACAAGAAACTTTTATGGTATCCTCCCACTTACTTCACTGTCTACGTTATGCTGACTTTTATTCAGCTTTTCCATCTAAGATGTGTGTGTTTTTTTTGTTTTTGTTTTTTGTAAAAATGTCTTTTAAGATGGTCAACATATTTTTTTTTACTTATCTTTTTTTATAAAGTATTTTCTAAAGGGAATTTCCACATTACTCAGTTTTTTTTTTTTTTTTTACCATTGCCAGAACGGAAGAGTTAAAGAGGGTTCATTTTGCTGCATGGGGTTTTTATCCTGTAAGGTGCACACTTTGTGGAGTGACGTTTTTACCTGCTGAGCTTTGCACAAAGCATGAAACATTGGTAGTGCATTTTATCTCTGAGTGCTAGACTGTAACTACTGCCTGTATTTACCAACTTTTGGCGGTGTTATGGGGGATTAAAAGAAACATCTGTCACCTTATCGAAGAGTCAAACCTGGTTGCCCCAGTGTTCTTAACTGTTTAGCCAGTTGCTTCACTGAGTGATAATCAGTATTTATAATTTATATTTCCTGTCTGCAGTTACTGAAACATGGAGTGGGCTTGTCCAGTGGATCTGACAGTGAGCTTATTGTACAACTGCTGACACACATGCCTGACTGTGGAGAACCCAACGGAGCTAACTGGGTTGGCAGGTTAGTTGATTTTGTAACTGTAAATCTTTCTTCTTTAGAGTTAGGTGTAGTTTCCTGTCTTTTGCTAGTTGTATATATAGTTTATGTAAATATTATATTGCATTGTAACTTTCTGTTCTTATGTAGTATGTATTAGCTTCTGGCTTATTTTGCGCTGTAGCTAGCATTGCTTGTATGTAAGTGCACTGCTGCTATGCGAGTTCGATAGCTGTTACTGCTGATAAGTGGGCAGAACAACCACTACATTCATAATGTATTTTACTAATTTTATGGGTTTTGTGTGTGTTGTACTGTTGTTTTTATTTGTTTTGACAGTTTTGCTTGTCTCTCTCCTCCTGTGAAGAATTAAGAAAATGATGGAAGAGACAGTGGCATCCTACTCGCTGTTGATCATGCACAAAGATCATATCTGGGCAGTCAGAGATCCCTACGGCAATCGTCCTTTATGCATCGGCAAACTGCTGCCAACTGACGCTGTCACAGGTAAGCACATATTCTTTCTGCTATAAGGCTTGGAAGTTAAGGGTACTTCTGCCTTTCTTGTGTAATGTTATGAGTAAAAAAAATTTGCTTTCTTTAAAATTCTTCTTTGTTTTCTATTATATTTCAAGTTAATAACAAGAACAATATGTGCTTGGTGCTTAAAGGGGGAACACTATATTGGTTGTAACTTAAATTTTCTGTACGTATAGAGTGGTTACATTATTTTGTGTTTTCCGATGTTGCCTAGATTTATCTATTTTTATCATTCTTCTACATTTACCCTTAAAAGGTTGGTTGGCACATTGTGTTTGGGTTCAGGTTGTGATATCTGGTCTGTTTGACCCAGAACTTCCAATTTCAGCAAACCCCTAACTGGTTGTCTTTCACATCCTGCTTTTTTCTTCTTTTTAAAACTGGCTAGGATTAATTAAGTCTTGTAAAATTTTTCCTCCTAGTGCACGAGAAATTTGGTAATACAAAGTGCCACAACAAATTTAAAAAAAAAATAATAACAGCATATAGAATTGACAAGAGAGGTCTGAAGTGCTAGACTGTATTATTTCTATGATACTGTAACAAAAGCACTGGATAGAACTGAAAGGAAGAAAAAAACAATGGCCAGATCTGTGTGACTTATAATGGCACTATGATGAAAATAAATCAGTCAGGACCTTGTAGATGGTGTGGTCAGTATCACACTGATTGTCTTTTGACACCCCCCCCCCTCCTCCCCACAACAAACATGTGGTGAACGGTGACTAATTGCACCTGCATGAAAGGTGAACCAACAGTATGCATACATATAAGCCAGGTCTGTAAAATGGGTTAGCATGCAAACTGAGGTGTTCTTCTTGACATCCTCTTTTACCGCTTCGGGTGTCGAGGCAGTTATAAAGGTCCCGTTTCTTGCTCTTCTGACTGCTTCAACCATAGACACATCGTGGTCTTGTAGTCCTTTCACATTGCCATGGTCAAAAGATGTTTGATCAGTCTGTTTATATTCCCTTATTCCTTGTAAACTTAAGTTATGGAATAATTTTATAATCAGGGACAGACAACCAGGATTTTCTGTCGGAGTTTACATCTGGTGAACGCTAAGAATAAGAAAATATATACCCATATACATACATATGTATGAAAACACACGTTGGACATATTTTGTCTGTAGAGGATCTGAACGCCTTAAAAATATTTGGTAAAATTTACTACAACTTATACTTCTAGATCGTATTACTTGCAACAAACTTTGCCCTGTTGTACTGCATTTTTGCATATGTGAAAATAAGAATATTCCTGTCAGCTTACATAACTGCATATGGGGGTCTCTGTAAATGTGTTGGCTTATATTGCTGAATGTGTAAAAAAAATTGTGCTTGCAGTAAAAAAAATAACATATATTGGCTTGTTACTTACAGTAAAACTTTGATTAACCATCAATTTTTGTTATCCGCTCTCGTCAAAACACGTGTGGCAGACATACATCTTTTAAATTTTCCACGGATGACTTTTAGTCTGCTGTATAAAGCTGGAAGTGACTACTACTACTGTAAAATGGTGGAAGACATACATCTTTTAAATTTTCCACTGATGACTTTTAGTCTGCTGTATAAAGCTGGAAGTGACTACTGTAAAATGATGGAAGTGACTGATCACCGGCGGCGAAATAGTTGAGCTTGATCTGGCAGCCTACAGACCTCTCTCACTAACCAGTCACCATTGTGTTACATACTGGTCTTAGTCAAGACAGCATAAACTGTGTTCGAATGAATATTTTGTGTCATAGATTTCTGGTTAACTTTTTCAACATCAGATGATAGATTATTTTAAAGTAGCGTACATTTCTGTACATTGTTACTCTTATACTAAAATTTATAGTGATCGTTTGGTATATTTAAATACAATATGTGTTATTCCATTTTTAAGATTTTATTTTCATTTTCTTCCTAGCCCCGCAGTGAAATCACCATACTGTACATATGCATTTGAATGTATCTTTATCTGGCTGTTTAGTTATCTGTCGCAGCCTTAGTTCAGATGGTAACGCTTAAAGTTTTACTGTTCAGTGGTTTGGTAGCTGGGGGCCTTTTCTTGCCAGTGACACTGAGATTAAATTTGTCTTGTTTTTATTTGGCCTTTATGTGTGTGTTTAAATTTATATATAAATATATTTTGACTACAGGATTTTTGAAAGACTCAGGTAGGATTCCTTGTATTTGTTAACTGTTTCAGATTGTGACATCCGTCGTCTTGATGTTTTTTAATCCTGTCATTTTAGAGCTCTGACTCCTCAAACTACATCAGATAGTATAGTTGATCTTTAGTTTCAACAGACTATGCTTAAATTTGTATTTCCTTGCCTAACTGCAGTCATAGATTGGGACAGGATAAATAACTCTCTTAGTTCGGATAGTCATTTTAAAAAAAAAATATCTCTTTAATATGGAAAGTGTAAAAATTGATAGCATGCACTATTTGCAGTGGTATGCTAGAATTATTAATGTAGAGCTTTGAGAGAGAACTAAGCAAGCTCATCTTAGACCAAGAGGTAAAGACGCTAGCACTGGATAGGACACATTGAGAAAACAGAAGAACAGCATAACTAGAATGTCTTTGCATTGGAACCCACGGGGAATAGGAATAAAGGAAGGCCACTGAGAAGAGAGCAGGAAAATGAAGTTAGAAAGATGGGAAGAGCTCCATGTAATAGCTTATGAGAGAACGACTTGCCATGAGTTGATTGAGGGCCTATGCTCCATAAGGGGGCTAGAAAGACTTAAGAAGAGACTATTTGCAGTACGATTTTGTTGTGCAGAACTTAAAAAATGCAAATAGAAACAGAAGTGAAATGTCTATGATGAATCAAATGCAAGATAGCCTTTTGTCATGGCATGGAGGGATATCAGCACAAGAACTGATTGATGCATGCCGTTTTAAGATTGTAAATTGTGGGTGGTCATGATCAGAGATGCTAGGAGACATATATCACTTGATGAGGATAATGATACAGTTCATTGCTTTCCTTTTACGGCTCTTAATTCACTCCTTTTTTGCATTTTATTGTTGGAGATAATTGCTGTTTATCTTGTACTTTTTCTTTAAAAACTTTTTTTTATTGTCTTACCTAAGTTATGTTGTTTTAAATTATAATTGAAGTTCTGTGTACATTAATTAACTGATCGTGTGAAATGTTAACTCATTGATTAACAATCTGTGGATGTATTAACACAAAATAATTGTTATGACCAAACTAAATCCAGTGGCGAGTTGAACACTTTAATTGATTTAAAATTTTGAAGAAATAAAATGTTAAGCAGGTTTTTGGTTTGGTTCTTGTCATTAATAGGCACATGACTAATGTTTATCCATCGCTTGATTGTTGGCACCTTTCCCTAATGCTATACTGTGCTAAGAAATCACAGCCAAAGGCAGGTGTGAATAGCTAAACTCGCTGGCATCAAGAAGCCTTCCTCAGAGCATGGGATTTCAGGACCACTGTTGTCATCACATGTATTTAACATTTCTTCTCAGTCACACAACTCTTAACCTGTCTGCAGGCATTTTTGTCATTTGCCCCTATTCCTGTCCTGATTCTTACCCTCTACTGTCTATGGTATTCCATTACCATCAATCCCCCTCAACACCTGTATCGTTCATGTGATTTTGGCATCCTCCCATTTGTATCGCACCGATAGGCTAGTTTTTTTTCCCGGCCCTTTTCCCTAAAATTTCAAATAATCAACTTGTTCGGCAGTGGCTGATACTTGCACCTGAATCATCAGAGCTAGTCATCCATTAACAGTGTTCAGTTTGCTCAGTGGATGTTTACTAATTGATTAGAAGTGTTGTTTTAGTGTTGTCTGTGCGTGCATTAACTCAAACTAACGACCGCTAGCTGCTAATAGTAGCTTGGCATTTTATTGGCCATGACTTCACGCCATTAGCAACACTATGTATGTAATTGAAAGAGTGAGTCACACATAAATGTAAGACTATCAGAGCTTTTCAAATGCTTCAAGTAGTTGACAGGTGAATTTAACACTCTATTAGTTTTTTCTTTAAAAAAATTACCTTTAGTTAGAGAATGAAACACAAGCCATAACAGTCGCTTCACAAACTTTTAGTAGTTAAAAAGGTTAACATAACCTTAACTCGTCACACTTCACAAACCTTTTAGATAGTTAGAGAGTAACATATAAGCTCATCATACCTGTTGAGTTTAGTAGTTACAAAGTGAGTTAGACGTACACTTTAACTTTAACCCATTATGCTTCACAAATGTTTCATCTAGTTAGAAACTGAATCTGAAATAAGCATTGTATAGTTAGAAAGAGAATTGGACCAAAACTATAACTCATTGCTGAGTTTTGTAAAACATCTTGTAATTAGAAAAATCAAACACATGCCATAAATTATCACTATTTTAAAACACTTAGTTGAAAAGTAATTATAGGCCTTTTTTTTTGCCAGTGACCTGTCGGACATATGTTGGTAGCCTTAAATTGTTTTATACCAGTCAGACAGGGAAGTAAGCTTGGTCTATAATTATCACAGAGCTGGCCAAGTTAAGAATACTGAAGATCCAGGTTTGTATTCTTTGCCAGGGTAAAGAGTTAGTCTCTGTCTTGGTGAAGGTTATATATTGATGACTGCACTAGCGGTGTGACCCTGAATCTTCTAACTCAGTTTTCTGTTCTGCACGGCTCTACAAAGGGCTAGTATAGAGGCAGTAATGACAGTTTATAGCTTACCACAGCTTAAATACTCCATTTAGCTAGAAAAGTTAAACACAAGCCATAACATGTCTTAAATACTCCATTTAGCTAGAAAAGTTAAACACAAGCAATAACGTATCTTTTGTTGTTGAAATATTTGATATAGTTAGAATAGTTAATTAAACACAAGCTGTAACGTATCTTTTGTTGTTGAAATATTTGATATTGTTAGAATAGTTAATTAAACACAAGCTGTAACGTATCTTTTGTTGTTGAAATATTTGATATAGTTAGAATAGCTAATTAAACACAAGCTGTAACGTATCTTTTGTTGTTGAAATCGTAACATGTCTGGGACCTGCCATAGTGTAGCAGCCAAACCCTCACCTGCAGATCCAAATGGTGCCAAACTCCCCCCCCCCCCCCCCCCCCCCAAAAGAAATTTACATTGACTCCCCGGTCGACCCAGCCTTAAATTGGTACGATCTAAAAACCTGGGAAATAAAGATTGCCAATATGATCAAACCACCCACTAAATGCTGATTGGTCTATAAAATATAGGTTGTGCTGTATACACCAAGTACATATCAGTTTTATAAATACTTCCATTAGTCATCAAACCCTAACGTTTTAACAGAATTTCATAGCATCAGTTAATTTGAGAATTCTGGCTCAAATGTGGTCTCATTGTTTACTGGAAAAGCATATTTAAAAACATTTTAGTACAGTAAAAAATGTGTATGTATTCATTTATGTTTTAATGAAGCGATTTGTAAGTGTAGGTAGTAGATACATTAACCAGTTCCAGATTTTATCTAGTAATGCAGTGTGATTAATTCTATATTTGTTTAATGATAATAAAACAAAGCAATGTTTCCCCTTTGTAAATATGAATAAAGAAGACCCGAACAATAAATGGCACAATTTATTCCCAGGCAAGATGCAGCGAAATATGCCAGGTAATAATTGTGCAATCTCTTGTTCGTGTCTTCTTTATTCAGATAATTAAACAGTTATAAGTAGTGAAGATTATAAGATTATATTTGAAAAGTTAGTGGCTTTCATCTTTGCTTTTTAATAAAGACTCAGTAAAGTTCCATTTTCACTTTTGGCATGTAGTGCATGGCTCATAATTTATAGACCAGTCAGTGTTGCAAGTTTGATGCGCTTAACATCACATTGACCACCTGTGACCCCCACCCCATGACATAGTAGCAGAAGAGGGACCTGGCCAACTAGCACGAAGATGGGTACAGGATGTAAGCGACACCTTGGGTAGGGAAGTGCACAAGACAGGAGAACTGGCGAGAGACAAGTTTTTTTCCCAGACAGACTGGTGAGAGTGATGGTGATGGTCTGCAGAGCATCTGTCACTTGATGATGGTTTTTTTTAGTAAAATGTCCGCATGCGTGAAAATTTTTTTATTCCACAAAATTTAGCCCAAAGATGCAATTTAGGCGCATGACTCTAGATATTACACTGACATGGCTGAAGTAATCAGGAATTGCATTGCCCCAGGACTGTATGGACTTATTCATAAGTTGTTCCTGTTTGTTTTACAGGTAAAGCTCCAGTAGAGACTGATGATTGTGAAGCTTGGCTGGTGGCTTCAGAGTCCTGCACCTTCCATGCTTTGGGTGCCAGGTATGTGCGGGAGGTGCTGCCAGGTAGGATCTGTTTTCTTAACATCCACAGATTTTTGGTTTACTGTTTTGTTACACAGATGTCATGCTGTTGGATATTTGTGGGTATATAAGCCATTTTAAGTGGACATGCGAGGTCTGAAGAAAAGGGAACGAAAATAGTTACTCGTTTTGAAGTCTGAAACCATAATCTCTTTTAAAGCAGTCTCTAACAGGGTTCGTAGTGGACCGGGAAATCGGGAAATTACCGGGATTTTTTTCGTTGACCTTGAACCGGGATTTTTAGCTTATAAAAGACATTCCGACCTTCAAAAGCCGTGAATTTTGACCGCGGCAATGAAATCGTCAGAAATCCTGTGTTTTTCAGCACAGGCAATTTTAGGGGAGCCATTTGGCTAGTTTTTGGCTACTTTCGTTGTATGGTCGTTTCAGGTGTGAGGGCAGCTGATTATTGGCTATTTTCAGCCGAAATGGCTTGTTAAAGGCCAGGGAAGGGCGGGCTGTGTTGCAGATCATGAATACATGCAGACAGCAGCGGTGTGGCATGGGGCGGGAAGTAGCAGATTCCGTCTCGCGTGTGTGTGTGTGCGCCTTTGTTTCTAGCAAGTCCGGCAGAATGAACAGTATAAATCGTTTATGGCCGTGGTTTCTAGAAAGGATTACATTGGGAGATGGTGGGGCTCGGTTCAGTTGTATTTATAAATCGCCGTGGTAGGGGCTAAGCACGGCCTTCTCTATTAATTAGAGATGGCATTGGGGCTAAGCAAAGTGGCTGCAGCTGGATTTTCCAGTTCTATTTTTGGCCTGGATTTATCTTTACAGTGTGTTTGGCGATCAGTATTGTAATTCTCCGAGGTTCCCTCTTCTGTTGTCTCACCCCTCTCTCTCTCTCTTCCCTCCCTCTTTCACTCTTCTACCTATTGCTCCTTCCTTCCTGTCTCCTGCATTGTCTCTAACCCTCCCTTCTGATCTTCATCTTCTTCTCTTTCTCTCTATCTTTCCTTTTACTCTCTCATTTCCTGTCCCCCCTCCCCCTTTTTCCTATTTTATTTCTTGTTTAAATGTTTAGTAAATGTGCGGCTCCATAACTCTTCCTAGCAACTCAAGTACACAGGAAGTTGTATTGGGGGGGGGGGGGAAATTCTGTGTGAACATGGTGGATATTTTCTTTTGATGTTTGTTTTCCTAGCGGCCTTAATCTCTGTCCATCTCCCTTCCCGCCCCCTCACATTTTGTCCTACCTGTTCCTCACTATTTGCCTGTCTGTGTCACTGCTTTCCTCTCTCTCTTTCTCTTTGTATTTGCCACTCTCCCTCACTCCCTCCCTCTCTCTCTCTCTTTCTTTCTCCATACCTTCAGTTGGTGTAGAAGGTTATGTGTTGCCTAGTGCAGAACATTTCATGTCCACCATTCCCCCCTCCCACACATTAAATATATGTGTACTTTTAAAAACACATTTGCCGTCACCCCCCCCCCCCTTTTTCTCCTCCCACATTGATGACACCTAGGGGAGGGAGTGCACCCCTTCCTGCTACCTTCTTCCCTCTATATCTCATCTTATTTCTTACTCCCTTCTTTCTCTCCCTGTCTCATTCCCACTTTATTTTCTTAAACTTTATTCTCTCACCTCCTCTGTCTCACCCTTACGGCCTCAGCCTTCTACACCACTTTCCACCACCTCCTCTCTCCCCTCCTTTCTGTAATTGGAAAACCAGAAATAAAACTAAGTCCACTGCTGCCCTGACCTATTTATGTGTCTGACCTATTTATGTGTGCGGGTAAACTTCTCTATTTTCCACCAGTGGTGGGTTGGGATCCCCTGGACTTTTTTTGTCTTCATAAAATGACCTTGGCTCTCAGGTCACTAGCCTTAAGTGTAAGAAATTGAATTATTGTTGTCACACACAGATAGGACAAGCAAGGGGCAGTAGGGGTTAGCACTGTTGTTTTTGGACCACGGCCACATTCACATTGGGAGAGGGTAGGAACCAGAAACTCTTTCCTTTGATCTTCTACTATTCTCCCTTCTCTCTCCATTCTTCCTCTCTTCCTTTCCTTGCCCTTTCTCCTGTCCCATCTCTTCTTTGTCTCCTCTCCATCCTGTCTTTTCATTTTCTCTAGATTTCCCCTCTCTCATTCTCTCCCCCCCCCCCCCCATTTTTTTACTGGTTCATCTACGTATTTTTTTGCCTCATAACTATCTTTTCCTAGTGGTTGTGTCCACTATACTTGAAATTGGGGGGGGGGGGGTAGGTGGCTGTTTTTTTCTTTGATGTATCTTGTCTCCCTTCCTGCCCCTCTCTCTTAATCTGTGTTTGTCACTGCCTTCCTTACCCACCTCTCTCTCTCTCTCTCTCTCTTGCTTTATGTCTGTTTGCCTCCCTTCATCACTTCCTCTTTGTATACCTCCCTCCCAATCTCCTGCTCTGCCTTTTTTCTCTTTCTTTGGTTCTCTCCCTGTCTGCTTGCCTCTCTGTGCTGTCCCTTTGTCTCTCTCTCCTTTATGTCTACATCTCTCTCTGCTTGCATCTGCTTCTCACCCTGTCCGTTCTCTCTCCCTCTGTCTCCCTTCTTTCAACTCTTTGTCATATTTTCCTCCTTCCATATCTCTGTTTCGTTCCCTTTTTCCTTCTCTTTTCATCTGCCCATCTCTGTATCTGCATTCCCTCTTTCTGTATTTGTCTCCCTCTCTGTCTTTCGCTGTCCCTTCCCCACTTTTCCTCATCATGTCTCCATCCCTCCCTCTCATTTTTTTCCTCCTTCCCCAGACTTCTTTTCCTTCTTTTCTCTACCTTCATCTGTCCATCTTTACACTGTCTCTCCCAGCCTACCTCAGCATGTGTCTTCCTCTCTCTTCATGACTCTCTCTCTCTCCCCCTAACCCTCTCAGGTACCAGGTCCAGAACAGACAGGACTTCAGTTTGCTGCCCTCTACCACCAAGCCCTAAAAAAAAATTTCAAACACTATATCAAGCTCAGGGGCCGACCAACACGAAGATGGGCACAGGATATAAGTGACTCCTTGAGTATAAAAAAGTACATGAGGCGGGAGAGCTGGTGAGAGACCGAGGTTTTTTTGTCAGGACAAAGGAAATGCTACATGATGATGATATCTGTGCTGGTATACCAACACATGTGGCACAAATGAAGTACCCTGGGCACAAATGAAGTACCCTGTGTGCTCAGTACACCCTTGAACAAGGCAAAAATCTTGTTTCAGTATTACACCGAGACAACCTTGAAAAAGACCTTGAAAAGCCTTGAAATTGATTGGTAAATTTGGCTATGAACCCTGCTCTAAGACCTCATATTTTTCAACAAGCCCACCATTGTTAGAAACATTCCAGATGGCCCTGCTGTTGTTAAAAGTATTCCAGGAAGTCATCTCCCTGCTGTCCTGCCATTGTTGGAAGTATTTCTTGAAATCACTCACCGAGCTGTCCTACCATTGTTTTCTGGAATCTATCTGGAGTTGGTGGAATTAAGGGGTCACTAAACCACTTTTTTTTCTTCAATTTATGACAAAAAACACCAATTTTTAATGTGTTTTTGTAAAGTTCGGCATTTGTAGAATAGATTATACTCACAGTTTATGTCATTTGTAAACAGTTTGGCATTGAAAAGTTAATACTAGAGACAACCACCCCATGTATTTTTCTTAAGGATAAAGTAGAAGGCAAAACCTATGTTGCTGGTGCATTTAATTGTTACATTGTTTGTGACATTTTCTATGTACTTGCTACACAAAATAAAAAAAACTGAAAGAACACTTTCTTTCTATATTAATTATATATTATGTGACTTTAAAAGTCAGTTTTCTCACAATTCTATTTTTCTGTTGAATGTTTAAAATCTAAAATCTGAGCTAATATAAAGACTAGAAACATGAAATTTGTTGTGGATACTCCTTAAGCAATATTATTTCTCTAGGTCTATTTAAAGCACATGTTATTTAGTCATAAAAAAATTTGATTATTGCCTTAGGACGCGATTTTAAAAAAAAAGTTTTTCACCAAACCTACATTTTAAAATTCTAAGATAAATATTTAGAAACACCTTTAAAGTAAATATACCTGTAGCTCAACGTAAGATTAAAGTTCATGAATTAAACATCTATTTCTCAGTACCTGTTTTTTTTTTTTAATTTTAGGAGGTAATTAAGTACATGGTTTTTTTTTAAAATAAAGATGGCGGCTGTTGCTATGGCAACTATGATTTTTTTAAACAATGTATTAACATACTGGTAGCAGGGGCAGACCAAGAGAGATAGTGCAGTTAAATTGATTCAGAATACCAAGGGCAGGTCTGTAGTGGGACTTAAGCACCTACGCAGCTGGGCAGGGTACATGATGATTGATAACACCTCACACCCGATTGGCAGTTTGTGTGTTTATGTATGCAATAGGACTACGTTGAATAAGTTTTTTTTTTTGGGGGGGGGGGGCTGTTGTTTTAAATACAGTTAGCACTTGTGTATAGTTCCATATTACCCTTTTTATTTTTGTTTCAACAGGAGAAATAGTGGAGATCAACAAAAACGGGATATTTTCTCGGTGTATAGTTCCCAGGGCGGAATCAAAACCTCCTGCGTTTTGTATCTTTGAGTATGTTTACTTTGCTAGGCCAGATACTGTGTTTGAAGGTGAGTTATCATTTTGCTTGTTATTAATAGGTCTTGTATAGGAGGTGGCTTGTGAATTACAGGTGGCATTGCTGTGCTACCTTGAGCATGAACAATGGTGTTAAGGTTTTTGTAGGCATGGCTTTTAGCGCTGTTTGGCTGTTTTTGATCATGGCTCTAGTGCGGTTTGTGGGCAAGACTTCTTCTTCATGTTCACCGCCTGTAAACTCCAGCAGAAGGTTCTTGTTCGTTCACTTCTGGACTAGATGTTTTACAGATCTGGCTAATTTGTATGCACATTGTTTGTTTCCTGCCCATGAGCAAGACTTTTGATGTTTGTGGGCAAGACTAATGATATTTGTTTTTGTGTATGTGGGCAAGAATGATGCTGTTTTGTGTTTCATGGGGCAAGACTGATGATGTTTTGTTGCTCGTGGGGCAAGATTGATGTTGGTGGGCAAAATTTTTAATTTGCTGTTTGTCGGCAAGACTAATGATGTTTTCCTGTTGGTGTGCAGGACTGATGATATTTTGCTGTTGATGGGCAAAACAGATAATATTTATGACAAAACTGCTGTTTATGAGCCAGACTAATGTTGTTTTGGGCTAATACTGTTAGTGGGTACAGGGCTATTTAGTGATTATGACTTGTTCTAAAAGTGACAGTATCCTGTGAGCATGGAATACTATACAGTATATTTTGTGATATTTCGTTCAGATTTAAGTTTTTTTTAACTCTGTGTCTTGTGAATATTCAGGTCAGATGGTATCTAGTGTGCGGAGGCGCTGTGGGCGACAGTTAGCAGAAGAGTGGCCTGTGGATGTTGACCTGGTCAGCACAGTACCTGAGTCGGCCACCCCTGCAGCTATGGAGTATGCAAATGCAGTAAGTGCTAATAGGCCTCTTAATTTGACCTTATGTGCTTTAATAATGTGATAATTGATGATTGTTACCATTACCAGTGTGGTAGTTTAGTGGCTGTACATCGCATGATGGCCGGAGTTCAAAGTCTTGGGTTCAAATGTCTGATTCTTTTCAAATTTGGCCCTGGCTCCCAGGTCAGCTGAGCCTAAAATGGATACCTGGTAATGTCTTGTTAAGTAAAGATGATGTTGATTACTTCACTTATTGAGTAGTAAAGGTGATGTTGATTACTTCACCTATTGAGTAGTAAAAGGTTATGTTGATTACTTCACCTATTGAGTAGTAAAAGGTTTTGTTGATTACTTCACCTTTTGACTAGTAAAAGTGATGCTGATTACCTCACCTATTGAGTAGTAAAGGTGATGTTGATTACTTCACCTTTTGAGTAGTAAAGGTGATGCTGATTACTTCACCCATTGAGTTCTGATTAGCTGTAAGAATGAGCCCACTGAGGTGAAATGGGTCCTTACTTGTTGCCTTTACCTTTTGTGACTGTTACTGACTAGTTGTTTCTGCTGCTGTTTCTATTATCTGTTGCATGGGTTATAGTTTATTGGTTTTGTTGACATCTAGACCAGTGTTTCCCAACTATTTTGATTAGTGGAGCCCTTTTAGAATTACCCTGGCTTCCAGTTTGATCCTGCCTTAAAGGGGTATCAAGTAGAGTCCTGGAATGTAAAGGCAGCGGCATGATGTTGACACCCCCACCTAAAATGCCAATGGGTTTATAAATTATAGGTCTATCTATATGCCTAAAAGCATGGAAAAGGGTCCTTTACTTACCGTTGCTAAATGTTTTTATAGAGACATCAAGACCTAATTATATCCATGGAGTCATCCAGCCTAAGCCTATCTGTGAAAACACAGATGGTTTAATACATCTGTTGAAACATCATGAGGAGCCACTGACAGAGTGGTTAGGACACTGGGCTCTCATGCAGGAGGCCTAGGTCTGAATTCTGGGTAAGGTGATGTATGAAGAAGACTCATCACAACACGTGTGGACTGACTGTGATCGTGGCTTTTTGTGGTGGGTTATATGTGTTATTTCATTGTCAGAAGTCCAGATGGTGTCAAAATTACATTTTTATCTGTCTTGTTTTGTGTCCTCTTAACCAGCTAAACATTCCCTACCTGGAGGTTTTGTGCAAGAATCGGTATGTTGGGCGTACGTTCATTCAACCCTGTACCCGTTTGAGAAGACTTGGGGTCATCAAGAAGTTTGGACCTTTGATTGACAACTTCTTTGGCAAAAAGATCGTATTAATTGATGATTCCATTGTCAGAGGCAACACTGTAACTGCAATAGTAGCACTGCTCAAAAGATGTGGAGCTAAAGAGGTGAGTCAGAGATGGATGCAGTATTTTTGTTTCTCTTGCACAGTGATACCTCACTCGTTTCAGAATCACATACTAGCCAAGACAGTATTAATCATAAATCAGTGTGAAAATTAGGCTGCCGTGCAGTTATGTTACATTAGCGCAGTCATCCACTAAAAATATTTGTTAGCCCAAGCTTTGAAAACAAAAACCTTGAAAGATTTATCTTTGTCAACCAAAATATGTGTCAGCTGGGTCACTCATTAAATGAGGTGTCACTGTATAGTATTAGTGGTTGTTTAGTTTTATAGTTTGATTGTATTGTTTAGTGTTAACATTGTTGTTTAGTGATTTTTTTTACTTGATTAGTATTTTAGTTTGAACATCTGAATCCTGGACAGTTAATGAGGAATTCATACCATTTCTTGAGGCCTCATAGATATAGTTTTACAAAAGAAGGCTTGCAATTCTTTACACAGCCAAAATGAGTAACCCAGAAGTTTTTAGATTGGTGAGGGTCCGAAGACAACTTATCACAAACATCAGAGACATCATCAGTTTTTGGCCACGTTATGAGGGGAGGAAAACGAGAACATTTTGTGACCGCTGGATAGGTGTGTTGAAAGAGAGATTAAATAGAGGAAGACAGAAAGAGAATATTTCTAACAGCCAGTTGTCACAGCCTAGAGTAGTGCCAACTGATACATGCTGTTGGAGGCAGCAGCTTGTGGAAAGGCATGATCACCCACCTTAGTCGGCAAGACTCTTGATAAAGATTTTCTAGCATTATATTGCCATGTAGTTGTTTGAAGAGGGTTGGCTAGTAAAGACAATAAAACAAAGAAAATTGAAATATTTTGGTCACTTGAAACGTCATGGAAGTCTAGAGAGAACAATAATGGAGGGGTATATGCCTGGGAAGAGAGGAAGAGGAAGGCCAAGGAGAAGATGGGTGCAGGATGTGGCAGATGATCTCCAGATGGGTGTATCAGACGCAGGACATCTCAGGATAGGAAGGTTTTCCGGAGGGTTGTTATGGCAGCGAGGTTCCGCGAGGGACATGCTACTGAATGAATGAATGAGTTGTTTGGTCTTGTGTTATTTCTTGTATGTGTAATCAGTCCAAAACTTTATAAACAGAAAGTCATGATAGTGACCCTGGTAAGACAGGCTGTTGCTTCTGAGAGTGTTTGGATTTGTTCTCTAGTTATAAAGGATTCACTTATTTGCTTACTTCTATATAATTGTTACTGTAGTAAGCACCTGATGAGATACAGTGAAATATGCCCGGCAGTAAATTGTGCAGTCTGTTGGTTGGGCCTTCCACATTGCTTTGACTTTTATGTGTTTAGTCCTGTAATTGTTTGAGCAATGTGCAGAATATTTTACCTTGTAGCTGTTTTGTCTTTGTTCTTTTAAATATTTCTAGCCTATTTGTTCTTAAAGCATTTTTCAGCATTATGTAACCCTGTCTGTAGAAATGAATAAACATCACCTGTTGCTACTTGAACAGGTTCACATCAGAGTAGCCTCTCCCCCTGTCAAATACCCCTGCTACATGGGCATCAACATCCCAACTGTGGAGGAGCTCATTGCAAACAGGGTACCCATGGACAAGATTGCAGAAGAATTTGGTATGTCAGATCACTTTTTCGTCATTTCTCATCTGTCTCCTTCATCTTGCTCTGCTTCTTGTTTTTGTTTTATTGTTCGCCCTCCTCTTCTTCTCTCCTTCATCTTATTTTTTCCCCCTCCTTTACCCTCCCTTAATCTTCTGCTTTTATTTCTTTTTCTACTTTCTGTTCCTCTTCAGTGTCTTCTTTATCTTTGACTTCTGCATGGTTTGTTCTCTTCTTTTCCTTCGCTTCATCGTCTGCTTTTTTTTTTACCCCTTCATCTTCTTGTTTTTCCCTTTCTATATCTTCTGCTTTTTCAATTTTTCTCCCAAATCATCCTTTCATCTTCTGATATTTTTATTTTTTTGACTTCCTCATTTACAATTCTTCCGTCTCTATCTTATTTTTTTTCATTGTATGTTTCTTTACCCCCTTCAGCCTCTGCTTCTTCTCCATCTGATTATTTCTTCTTCTTCTCATTCTTTAATCATCTATTTCTTCCCTGTATCATACCACTTGGAGCATAAAATCTTGGCGGAATCATACCATGTTGTATCTGCCTTATTTTGCAGCAGCCTATATTACAGTTTGTGTAAAAATCTTATGTATTGTACACATTTGTGTATAATATACCTGCTGGATTTACTGCAATGGTTTGCTGAATGAATCAGTCAAGATTTGACATCATTACATTAGGACTCTCCCACACATGATTTGTTCCCTTTTGTTGTGCTTATGTCACCTGTTTAAAAGTACACCTGTCTCTCTTTTCCCCCACTCCTTTTTCATATTGAATTGAACATTGGCCAGAGCCTCTGCTTACTTTCCATTGAATCATCTCTCTAGGTATAGATCTGTCTTGTTGCACTGTCCACTTGATCTCAGAGAGCTTTCACAGTGTCCACTTTATTATAAAAGTAGCCACTGGCAGATGCGCAGCAGCAGTCAGTCTATTAGCCTACTTATTACCTTCAGCACCTGAATAAAAATACTTGATGTTCAAATACACATTTGAGTATTTAAAAAAGAAACGCAAAAAAAAAAAAAGAGACAGAGAGAGAGAAAACAAGTGCATGCCCAAGGAGAAAATGGATTGATGACATTAAATACTTTGTACATCCGCGTGAAACAGCAATAGTCAGTGTTACCTTTCAAGCAGCAGATTCCGCCCCTCTTAACAGTGAAAGTGGAAATTGATGGCAGATATCTCCACAATACCTGAATGTCAGATATTATAAGGCGTCATGTTAGCCAGACTTTGGTTATTTCCTCCTTCTGCATTTGCCTTCAACAGGGCAGTTGGTACATTGTCTTGTAGTTTACAGCTAGGCTCAGATAACTGCACCTTTCAACCCAGCACATCAGATTTCCTAATTAGTCACTTTTTTTTACGACAGGCTTGTTGGGGAGAAGTGGGTCTGTTCTTATTTTAATCTCAGGATCTTGTCTGTACAGGTGCCGACAGTGTGAAATACCTGTCTCTGGAGGGACTGAAGAAAGCTGTTAGTGAGGGAACCAAGGACGCAGCCTATGAAGTGGGTCACTGCACAGCATGCTTGAGTGGGGAGTACCCGGTGAAAAAGTTGGACTGGTAGCGAAAATGTTGGGCCTGACTGTTGAACAATTCTTTGTGATTTTTGCTGCTTTTATCACTGTCTTGTTGTATTGTTTGTAATGAGTGAAATCGTATAGGTATTTTCTAATACAGAAATTATGCATTTATCATTAAACCAATTGATTTGTGCATTGAAATTTTATACATTCATTTTTGCTACCTCCATTCTGTAAAAGACAGAATTACTGTGTTTTCCATTTATAAGATGGTATGTTTTTTATATCAGTTGTCCCCATGTGGGATGCAATTTTTCATTATTTGAAGCCCCACACTAGTTTTTGCCGGGGGCCAGGAATATGGCTATGACAGCTGAAAGGGGTTTCTGGGACCTCTTCACGAGTGATACTCATCCGTGTCGTGGCACTTTTGTGTCGAGGGTGTTTGTCGCTTGTGTGATGTCATGGTGGGGTACAACAAGAGAGAGGTGGTATGTTTTTCTACATTTGTTTCAGCTTAAAACTGGCGTTGTCTTACACCTGGAATGTGTTTTAATTGTTTATCTTTATTTTTGGGCTAAAAACGTAAAGTGGGGCATCCTATACACAGAAAAATATGATACCTTCGTTCTTCATTACCCACACTTCTGTTTGCACAACTCTCTAGGATTTAACTGTCTAGGATTTGTTAACTCTCTAGGATTTGTTAACATGGCACAATAATTCGTTTGGTACTGAGAGACACATGACATGTTGATTTATAACTGTTTTATCCGTACTTTGGCCCTGAAAGCTTGGGAGCTTCTGGTGTGGTTACTTATTAATGCATTATTTTGCTGTGTTTACTTCCTTCTGTGTGTTTCTACTGTCATTGCACATTAATTGCAGGAGTTAGAGTAGCACAGTGGCTAGCGACCTGGTGGTTGTTTGTTCAAATCCTGCTTGACCTGGTATCTGAGCTTCCAGATGAGGGGTATCAGGACATGTCCTGGAAAATGAGATGAACATTTAAAGGGATACATTCACAAAAGGTGAAGAAATAAGAGAATACCTGGACAACCACTATCTACAGTGATAAGACAAGGAACATGACAGTATGTCGAGAAAGGTAGGTGAAGAATCACTTAACAAGTTCTAAAGTGAGGACTTCCGAGAGATACCTTAAAACAAATTTTGTTGAGAGAGGGCAAAGGTGCTGGACTGGGTTCCATTGATGCTATCATAAGGATTGCCCAGGTTAGGACACAATGGATGAATAGCCCGAGTGCCCTATGTAAGGTATGATGATGCTGATATTGACCAAATGACCTGTTGAGTCATTGGTCTGATTAATATGTCCCTCTGAGCAGAGTCATCTTAACAACATTATGGGTCTCTGGTGTAATGGAACATCCATTATTTTTGTTTTGTTTTACAACACTGGCACATTTGTCCTGGACTTTACTGTCGGTACACATTAATTACTGGTTTTCCTGTCATTACACGTCAATAGTAGGTTTTACTGTCATTACTAGTTGTCGCTTTTACCATCATAACACACGGGTCTTAGGTATTTCCTGTCATTACAAGTGAGTAGTAGGTTTTACTCTCATTACCATTTGTAGATTTTACTGTCATTAAACATTAGTTCCCAGATGATATTATCATTATACATTAATTCTCATTTCATGGTCATTACACGTCTGTTTTATATTTTGCTGGTGTTACGCGTGTGTTCTAGATTTCACTGAGATTACACATTTCTTCTGGTTGTTGTTGCAGGTGTTCTAGATTTTACTGCAGTTAAGACACAAGAGTCCAAGATTTGACTGTCTTTGCGTGAGAGTCCTAGATTTCATTGTCATAACACTTCAGATTTGACTGTCATTTCATGAGAGTCCTAGATTTTACTGTCATCTTACATGAGTTCTAGCTATCATTGAACACTGTAGGGCAGACACATTGGATTGATCATCATCAGTATGTATTACTGATATTAACAGAATTGTACCTAGCTCAATGAAGTGATGTTAATATTTTCTTAACATGAATCTCAAGGTTTCTCAGTGTGGAGAAGGAAAGATTTACTTTTGTGTGTGGCAAAGGAGGAGGTTTGTGCATGGCTAAATGCAGCTGTTTGTAATTACATACCACAAGCCAAGAGGTGTTCATTGATACAATTTGTCTGTTTTATACAGTACATTTTATATTTGCGTTATTGTCAGGGTTTTAACTGCTTGAATCTCACAGAGATTTGTATATATTTGTGTAAGTGATGTTCTAATGGATATGATGTTATTGGTTAAGTCATTAAGAAGTGAACCCTGATTGTGAAAGTTTTTTTTTTTTTAGGTAAATGCAGTCTATACCATTAACCTCCACATAATAACAAACAATCAAAAAATATGTCCATGTGTTATTCTGGAAGATGTAGAGACAAAGAAGATGAATAAACATATATTTTTCGTATAAATTTAAAAGTGTATACATTATTAACACAGATCAGAAAATCTCACCTTGGTTGCCATGGGGCGGTTTGTGTAAAGGTGACACTATACATTTTCTTTTTAAACCTAAATATTACCAGTCAGACAGCACTTCATAAAGAAACATTCTCATACACAGACAAACACACACAGGACATGTGAGTTGAGTAGACTTGAAATATAATGGAGCCGTCAGCTCAGATCAGGAGCATATTGTCTGGGAGACTCGGGTGTGTGAGGTAATGAGCGGGCTCATAGATTAGATTAGCTTCTATTGCTCCTCGTGGCAGTGAGCTACTTTGTGATAAAAGTTAATGGGGTGGAAGCTCTCTGTGATCAAGCAGACACTGCAAGGGAACAGACAGAGCATACTTTGAAAGACTTATTTGGCAAGCATGTCATAAAGGACAGTCTCTTTGTGTGGGTTCTGGGATCTTTGGGCAAGAGGGGAGGGTATAGATGGACCCATTTGCCTGTGGCAAGCATGTCATAAAATGTATGGGTTCCGGGGCTCCATTTTTGGAGAAAAAGAATAGAGCCGCTGCCCCTTTAACAAGCATGTTGTATACAGCGACTAATTAGAGCCAGAGGGCATCTGCCTGAGAGACGAGGAGCCAACAGTCTGCATACATATAAGCCGGATCTGGAAAGTGGATATGCACACAAAACTCTGGAACAAGACTAAATTCCAGAAGTGGATGACCAACTAGACTTTCCACCAGAGTTTACAGCAGCAAACACTAAGAAGAAGGAGACCAATTAGGCATTCAATGTGTTGGGCCAAAAGGAGCAGATATTGCACCTAGCTTTAACAACACAATGTACCAACCACCCTTTTAAGGGTGAATAAAAAAAAGAAGGAAAAAAGCCCTTTTCACACCTTTAGGCGTATCGGGCATTTGGGAAGAGCGCCCATATTTTTTACTGACCATCAGCACTCGGTGGGTAATGTGGTCAGCATTACGCCGGCTGTCTTCACTTTCCCAGGACAGCCCATCCTGGCACCCATTTTAGGTTGGGTCGACCTGCGACGCCCCGTACCATGATAAAAATCCATGCAGCCAGTAGTGGGTTTCGATCGCGGTACGCTGGGTTACGAGTCGGACTCGCAACGCCTAAGCCACGGACGCCGCTCTATTTAAGGGTGAATACAGAAGAAAAATCAAGACAAATTTGTATAGTTGACTGCATCAGCAGGTCGACCCAGCCTAAAATTGGTGCCAGGAAATTGCATGGAAAGTAATGATGGCTAGCATGATATTGATGACCATATCACCCATCAAATGCTGATTAACATTATTCTGGCACCATATACCAGTCTTAACCTGTGCCTGTGCAGAATGGAGGGAGTTAAATGGTATGATCGAATGACTAATGTTGAGCTTTGGGAGAGAACCAAATGTTTCAGTGGACCACAAGGTAAAGAAAAGGTGCTGGATAGGACATACTTTAAGAAAACCTGAGAACAATATAACTAGTATGTTTTTTTTCACTGGAACCCACAGGGCATAGAAATTAAGGAAGACCTAAAAAAACATGGAGAATGGAGTTAGAGAGAAGTTAAAAAGATAGGGGAGAGCTGCATGCGATAGCAAAGGATAAATTGACTTGCTGCGAGTTGATTAAGGGCCTTTGCTCCATTACGGGTTAGAAAGACAGAAGAAGAATGTGCCAATGGTGTGAAAGGAGTCCTTAACTTTATTAAGCTGAGATAGAGTGGAGTAAACCAACCTCCTCACATAAGAGCTACATGCCACTGTATTCAGACTGCAAGCTGGATACAAGACTTCACAGCTATATGTACAAGATAAGAAACAGATCTTCACCCATGTGGACAGGCACCACAGTTAACATTCCAGTGAAAACCCATGCTGTATGGATGGATCATTGCAGGACACGTGTCTGCACCACTAACTTCTTGGAGGCCTGTGGCCTCCTCATCTGAAAAACCTCTGGACATAAATGAAAAGACTGCAGCGATGATAAATGATTGTTTTCTGTGAAGCTGTTCTTTTTATACTGAATGCCTTACATTTTTGTGTGTGTTTGTAAATATTGTTGAACAAGTCTAGACTCTACGATGTTTATTAAAATTCCATGACTATATTTGTGATTTATGGTGTTTTGAAAGTGACAAGTAACTAGGGGTATTTTCTTTGAAGTCAGAGTGCATCTGATTTGAGGGTTGAGGAAATAGAAATAATCCACATGTGTAAATGGATATGCACGCAAAAGTTAAGCCTCTTGGTGTATGTCTTGTGTGTTACTTTATGCTACCAGTGTTATGGATCCTGACTGCAGCTACAGAGTGCAAAATCATAACAGAGATTACATGTCTTAGCAGAGCTGTTGGAGTAATAAGAAAGTTCTGGTTGTTCATCCACTGCTGGACTGCAGTCCTGTTCCAGAACCTGAGTGTTGCGTGTGCATTCGTCTGACTAATGTGTATGGACACAGTTGGTTCCTTGACTCGGGCAGATGCACGGAAGCTCTCAATTAGTCGACTCTTACGGGTAGGTAGTGGGTTAATTCTTGTTTTCCCTATAATAGTGCCCCGGAACCCACATGGGGATTTTTAATATTTTAAGTCACTATTTTGTGCAAAGGTAGTTTTAAATAAAGGGAAGTAATCACTAAATACAAATGCAGCTAAGAAATAACTGCTTTCCTTCAATCGACCCCCTAAACAAAACAAAAACAGGAGTTTGGTTGACACAGCCATAGAGAGCCAAGTAACGTCATCATAAGTTTATTATAACCCCACAATAACAAATAAAATTGATTTTTTTTTCCTACAATATGCAGTTGCAGCGAGTCCTGATATTGTTATATATATTTGGCCCAATAAGGGATGCACATTTTTTTTTAAAGCCCCAGCCCGGCTGTCGCCAGGAGCCCTAAAAAAAATGCCAATTACTGAGTCCTAAATATAACCTAATTGTTGAACGGGGTTTCTGGGACACTTATGCCTGGGTGATTCTCACCCGAATGGTGGCACTTTGTGTCACCGGGTGTATTTTGTTGGTTGTGCAGTCCTGGTGGGGTTGAACATCAGTCAGTCGTTATGCAACTCTGGCCATTGCTGAAAGATGTCATGTCATCAAAAACACATCTTTCTCTGAGAGAAACGGTCAACCAACAATGAAGAACTAGAAAGGATATAAAAGGACTTGGCTTCCTAACTCCATTGGGAGAATGGAACCTGAGAAAGGCCAATTTAGAACAACAAATACCAGAAATAGGTAGACAACAAATCAAATGGTTTGGCCATGTAATAACATTAGCATCAGACAGGGCACCACAGACAGCAATGTTATACAGATAAAGCCGTAACAGAGCCAGAGGTTGACCACTGCAGAAATATCTGAGATACTGAAAAGTACTTTATATGAAGCGAACAGAAGGTTCCTAAGATCTCTTCCTGCCTTGAGGCATTCCAGGAGCAGAGAAAAAAAAGAATATCCTAAAGTAGATGGATGTGTCAGCCAGAGGTCCTACATATGTTTGTGAAGACAAGCAATACAAGTGGACAGATAATTAGAGAAAAAAATATATGAACTTAACCCCACAATCATGATTTAATTTAGACTAGATAAATTTATCATAGTAATAATCTGTTGTTAAACCCTTTAGCAAATCTTTTGCAGAACTTGCTGTCATCATTGCCTGCCTTTATTGAAAGTAAGTGTCACCAACCTCTAATTGACCGTGATGGTATGTGGCTCGCTGTGTGGGCCTGTGACAGACGATCTAACCTAAAACACACTGAAACCAGACACCCACGGAGCACACATGACAAAGAGGGTTCTGGTACTAAGACTAGTCAGATCCCCCGCTTGGTATACTTTCCTACCCAAGGTGTCGCATATAATTTGTTCCCAGCCTCGTTTTGGTCTGTCGCTGCTCCTCTTTCCTGTTACCATACACTTTGCTATTATTCTTGCCAGTCCACTGTGGCCAAAATATTTCAGTTACCAAGACAAGACGCTGTTTACCAGCCCCTCTTTTCCAAGGAATTCTTTGAGGAAATTTGTATGGGTTCATGACCCATTTTTTTAGCGCTCCCCGAGAAAGAGTTAACTATCCTCTGATCTAAGCATTCTGTCACCATAAAGATCCCATACACGCTGCACACTTTTACACATTATCAAAGAAGGCAGGCATTTGCCATATAGATCATCAACAACACTAAAATAATCTTCAAGTCAGTGGCCATGAGTAGAAACGGTGGACTGGGCTTCACTGAAAGCATAGGGGGGAGAAGGATGACTGAGAAGAGCTTGGCATATGGCATTACCTCATCCAGCATGAGAATGGAGACTGAGGGGATAAATGCTGCATTCTGATAGGTGGAGACAATCTCAGCCACACATATTGTCATGGTATTGGATTTGCAAAGCCTGCTCCGGAGGGTGAATGGAGGCAGATTTTCTTTAAACGTAATGGGTCATATCAATCTAGAAGTCAAAGGTGATGAGAGTCACACGGATATTTTGACCGGGCCTTTCAGATATCTTTGGGAATGAGCAGGAAGATAGGGTTTTCCTGGGCTGGCCCCACTCGGGGGGTGTACTGTGACTGCACAAGGCAGACTTGATCCTTCACCTGAGTAGTTAACCAGATGACAACAGGTAACATCAGTGTGGACACTTTTCGCTGGCTGTTGACAAGGAAGATGGAATAATATAGGCTTGTCCTGAATGCTGTTATGTCGAATCTTTACCCAGATGCACCGAGATATAATTGTAGTAGAGGTCCACCCATTTCTAACGCTGGTAGCATACTAAGGTCAAGTAAAAGACCTTTTCCCCATGAATTCAGATGTAATAAGCATATAGTAGACCTATATTTTATAGACCAGTCGGCACTCGGTGGACAACCCAGCTGCTTCAACTTCTCAGAACTTTATGAGGTACCCATTTAAGGCTGGGTCGACCTGGCGGTCATGGTCATTTTTGAAAAAAGTCAAGTCTTTGCCAGAACCTGAACCCACTACCTTCAGATCCACAGGCAAGCATCTAGTCGCTACACCATGGTGGCTCCCACTGGTAGCATAGGTTTGGCCCAAAATCAAGTTCTTATTAAATTTACCATAAATCTCAAAAATTAAAAAATAATAAATCATGTTCAACTCAGAGCCACCTCAATAGCATTATGGGCCCCTGGGCAAACCAATGTGCCTGACGATCACTAACATGAATGAAATATTTATTTACTCGACATGCACAGATTAGCATGGTGCACTCAGGTCAGTGCACAGCATGGGTCCCTCAGGTCAGTGACCCGCATGGGGCCCTCAGGTCAGTGTTAAGACAGCGCTGGTTCAACTCAAAAAAGAAAAAACACACAAATGTACATGACATTGGTTCGATAATCAAATTTTAAAAAAGTTACATCAGGAATGTGCTTCATCTCACAGATCATTAATTTCCCAAGAAAATCAATCGTACCAGCTGAAATCTATTGTTTCAGTAACTTAAAAAACATCCCACATTCAAAACTTAATCTTTACAATAATTATGCTGCAAATGACAGTTATAAGAGTAGCTCAGAAAGTAAATACTGGCTTGCTATTTTTCAAAACTTGATAATTGTTTTTCCCCCTGTGTAGGTTACCACCACCCCCACCCCCGCCTCTTTTTCCCCTCTACTCCCCATTTAACTGAGGGGGGAGGGGGGCAGGCAGCTAATTAAGAACTTGATGTATTGGGCAGAAAGGCAAAGCAGATATTAATTTAATGTCCTGTTGCGCAATTATATGTGACAGAGCTTGTGGCCTATTCCTCTATTACATTCTATCCTGTGCAATCAATTCAATATCATGGATTGAATCCTTTTCAAAGCCCCCTGGCCTCTCTTATCATTTGTTTTAGGATTTCTTTTGAGTGCACACCTCCTTAATCACTTTATTTCCAATTTCAGTACATTTTGTGATTCCCTGCTCGATTTTTCTCAGGATGTGTCCGCTACAGCGACATCTTTTTTGTCTTGTAACTATCGATACTAGTGGTTGCCCAAACATTTCTCTTATTTCTTCCCCCTTCTTAAATTCATTCCATTTTATGTTCATCATTTTCCTTCAGCATTTGTTCTTGAATGTATTTATGTTCCATTCTTTAGTGGTTCTCTAACTATCATATGTTAAAACTTGAAATAACGTTGGCTTTGAAAAAAAAAAGTAAAATTGGTGTTAAAACTACAAATTAAGAGTTCCATATTTTGTTTGATGTTTAGAAGCTCCCTTGCCAATGCATGTCATAATTCCTTTTTCTTTGTGTTTCATTCACTATTAAAATTACCGCGTAAATAAGTAAATTGATCTGTTATTTAAATTCCCCCTGCAGCCTAGATATAAACCACAAGTGAACAGGTGGAATGACCCTTTAAGGGCAAGCATACATACAAGAAAAAGAATGACCGTTTTTAAGCAATAATAATAAGTTTCTAAATGCGCTAAATTATGCCACATTTATGTTGCTAAATACTGTAATTTAGAACTGCCTGGAGTAATAGGTGGCCAACCCTATTTAATTTAAAATTATTACAAAAGGTTAACTATGTTACTCAGAGCCAACTTAATAGCACTGTGAACCCCTTGGCAAACCAGTGTGCTGGGAAGCCTATGACAAACTCACAAAACTAACATTTTTTTAATGGCAAGTCATTTGTCATACACAGACTAGCATCGGGGCCCCTGTGTTTGTGGGGCCCCTCGGCCCATACGTTAAGATGGCACTGATGTCATGCAATGTCACTTAACTACACTGACATGTATAAAAGTTAAGTTATGAATTGGGTTATCCTCATGACACCCCAGACATGCCTATCACAGGTCCTCAGACACACCCCCCCCCCCCCCCCCCCCAACAATATATATATATCAGGGTTCTGTAGCTATAATTGATTTTTAAACACTAGAAAGGCCCTTTTTAAACAGAATTAGGCATGTAATCCTAGACCTACATTGTACAGGCCATCCAGCACGTAGTGGGTTATGTAGCTGACTTTTACGACCTGCTTGTTGGGCTGGTGGCAGTGGGTCTGGTCTCTTCCCCACCCCCCACAATGGGGTCTTGGAATCCACATGTGGAAAGCAAAACAGTAAAGAACCTTTTTCGTGGCAATGAGGGGCGGAGAGAGCACACGATGGGTAAAACAGTCAACATCTTGCTAGCCATTTACTTCCCTGGAAATTTCCTGGTGTCTACTGTAGGCTTGGTCGACCTAGAAACAACCTTTTTTTTTTAAACAAACCAGACTTGATTTAGATTTGAATCTATGATTTTTGTGTGTGTGTGTGGATGTAGAAGCTGAGGAATTTAAACACCTAATGCTTTACATGTTTTTTTTCTTTTAAAGATAGCTAACCCAGGATTTACTTTCTAAGCACATTTCATTTTTATAAATGAGAAAGCTGCAGTGGTGAGAATATGGAAATATTTGACCACTAGCATCATGTGGACGATGTGTAGACACACTCTCCTGCAATGTATGTGGCCTTGACATTCAGCCCATCATCAAGGAAGATGAAATCAGCATCAGCACCAAAGTTTAAGGTTCCTTTTCTGTCATCAATTCCCAGAAGCTGTGCTGGGTGCAATGAGGCGGCCTCCAATGCCAAGACTGGCCCACAGCCTTGGACAATCAATACAAGAAATAGAAGTCAATTATCTTTATTTAAAAATTGTGGACATAAAGAAAACATTATCCAGTTTATTGCTTGGCATATTTTGCTCTACTTGTGTGTTGCTATATCTGTCATCTCAATACAGGACACAATTTTTGGTTATTGTAAAACCCCACCCGACTGCAGACGGGGGCACTAATATAACCTAACGAACAAGGTTTCTGGGACCTCATCCACATGGTGGCACTTTGTGTCACCGGTGTTTATGCTTGGTGGATGTCCTGGTGGAGTTAAATCTCATTCATTCACCTGTGAGGTGTATTACTACATCAACATATATGAAACAACATTAAGTTTAAGAATGGAGGTGGAGGCAGTTAAAGCAGCTTTTTGCTATCTTGAGAACCAGATCACACACGTTATTGCAACACACTAACAAAACATGCTGAGAAAAGTGGAGAAAGGTATGCTTCATCCAGAGTGAAAAGCCTCACTTCAGAGGTTCCTAATAGTTATCGCCCCTTGGATATTTTCTCCAGGGTGTGCAGGTGTAACTGGTTACCTTATTTATGCGTGTACAGGCCATAGTATCTTAACCGAATATCCTTAATAAAAAATATGGTTCAGCTTATATTCAAGATATTACGCCTACATGTCACTTGTTAGAATTTATTCATAAACAATACAATGATATCTCGGTCATCCACCCTTTCTCTTGCCATCCTATCAATATTCCAGGCGGTAGCTTCTCCTTGTGCATGGATTTACATTTAAAAATATGTAAGTTTGTGTCTGTCAGCAGTGATATCTGGCATTAGGGACACACCTGTTTTGTTTTTCTGGCCCTGAAGTCCTCACATGCAGTTTTTCCCCCATGTTTGTTCACTTCTGTTTCACCCAGCATATCGAAAAACATGGGAGTTTCGAATGCATTTCCAATTGTCCCCAATGCTGTAGTTGTGTGTCTTCTGTAACTTCACAACATGTCTGTGAAATGTAAACAGTTTCTCCTGGTAGATGTCTGGAAGTTGCTGTAGCCTTGTTGCTCACTGCTGAATCATGAGGTCATTTCATGCGATAATTACCCTTCCAGACCATAACTGGCTTTAAATTCACTTTGGGGAATTCCTATCCTAATCTGTTTATAGGTACTACTGTTTTGATATTTGGTCACTCGACGAAATTCTAAGAAAACAGACTTTCCCTAAAATTATTGTTGCAGAAACTAGATGTGGCCTTACATGTGTAAATACTTTATTTTCTCAAGGGTGTGCAAGTGTGTTGGGAGATTTGATGTTTTCTCCAGGGTGTGCAAATGTATTGATAAATGGATATTTCTCCAGGGTGTGCAGGTGTGTTGAGAAATGAACAGGCACGCAGACTAGCTTATGCCGCACCACTGGGTGGCGTCTTGATACATGAATAGCTAAATTTGGTAAAGGCACCATCACCTGCAAAGATAGAAAGGTGCAATAATATGGTATGTGCCTGAGTAAAACGTATAAACAAATGCCCTTATTCGGCTACCGTATTTCCCCAAGTATAAAATGATCCCGCGTTTAAGATGCACCTTGAGTTTGGGATCAGAAATTAGGAAATAAATAATATGATTGCACAAAGCTGTTGAACTCATGTTTTATTCATCATAGAATCCAAAAACCTCCTCATCAATATCAAAACTCTCATCCATATGATAGTTTTTTTTTTTAGCTTGTCCTTGTTTGTGTCTGATGACAAATAACTGTCTTCAAATACTTCCTCTACCTCAGTTCCACCTGTGGCATATGAGATGTCGTAGCCAGTCTCAGATGGTTTTCTCATCTGGAGGAGGACCACGTTTACATTCAGCAGCACAATTTCTATTCATTTCTGCAAACTCAGTCACTGTCAACTTGAATTCAGCACTGTACACAAATCTTTTCTGAGACATTTATGGGCAAAATGTAACCTAATGTAACAAGTGTGAAACAATATGCGCGAAGACCCTTTTAAGACCCTATATTTGGGGAAAAAAAGTGTTTTGTATCTGGGGAAAAACGGTTGTTTCTTTCAAGACATCATTAAGGTCTCGTCTTTCAAAGGGGTCTTATCATTCTTAACAGATTCACACATTCAATCAAATAAACGTACCTGTTTCTTTAGCAAAGCACCGCACACAGTAATCTAAAGTCGCAGTGCTGTTGTGACAAAATGAAACAATGAAATGAATTAGATAAAGAGTTAGTTGACTTTCTAAGTATTTTACAGTGGGTGATAAGAACAATCAGCATCCTTACATTTCAAACACTGCTGACAGAGTTGAGCATGTACAGGTATGTCCCAAGTATACAGACATCAATTCTAGTTGATTATTTATTCATGGAGAGGCATATTTTTCCTGCTGAACCGGTGAATGTGGGTTTGAATTTATTATGGCCTTATTTTGATTTATTCAATGTGTATTTTCCCCAACTGTTTAAAAAAAATTAACAGCTCAGTGGTTATATTTTATAGTAAATACAGTCTGATTTTGATGGAAGAAAAAAGTCAACCACATTCAACCTGTTGTTAGCAACTCTGTTTATAAGTGTGGTTTGATTTATTTGTGGCAAGTATACTGGGCAAAATTGTTTATATTTTTGATAAATTTATTGACTTTTACATTTTTTGTTCTACTGTAAATGACAAGTGTCCCTATTTGTTTTTGTATGTTCTCATTACTATCAACATGTAAGCCTTCAATGACTTATTTTGTTTTTGAAAACAGTCTTCCAGGGGTTTTCTTTCATGTTTATATAGGGTGCATGTTAGCAGGAAGTGACCTATTGTTGTCTCTTTCCTGAAAGCAATCTAGGCATAAGGGTGCTGTAAATTTGGCTTTCCAGTATCCGTCTTAATTTCCATAATTTTATCATTTGCTGGAATGTTTAGGTTGTCTGAGACTTCTGATGTCAGGGCGAGTTCTCTCAAATATTTGCAAGCCTTTCTGCGTGTAGCACTAATTTCCCACTGTCTCTTACACATTCCTATCAGAATAGGATTTGTACAGCTCCTGACAATTCTCTTTCTCACCTCATCTGACAAAAAAAAAAGACTGCATAGAATATTCTTCATTTTATGAAATATTGCATTTGCTTGAGCTATTCTACATTTATTTTTTTTCAATACATCTTCGATCTGCTGTTATCAGGGTACCCATGACTTAAACTAATTCATTTAAGTCATGGGTACCCTGATAACAGCAGATCGAAGATATATTGAAAAAAATTAAATGTAGAATAGATCAATCAAATGCAACATTTCATAAAATGAAGAATACTATACAAACTACACTAATATTAATAAACTTGTAAATAAAAGCATGATGATTACACAAATATCACAAAGCTGATACAACTATCATCATCATGTAGCAGGTCCTTTGCAGAATGTCGCTCTCATCACAGACTGCCTGAAAGAAACTCGGTCACTTGCCAGCTCTCCCGCCTCATGCACTTTCATACTCAAGGAGTCACTTATATCCTGTGCCCATCTTCGTGTCGGTCGGCCCCTGCCCCTCCTTCCTAATACCATGCCTTCTGCTATAATTTTTTCCAATCCGTCGTGGCGCTTGATATGACCAAAATATTTCAGCTTCCGAGACAGGATGCTGTTTATTAGCCAATCTTCCTTGATGTTCAGATCTTTCAATATGTCAGTATTTCTCCTCTTTTTCGTCGAAGATATTCTGAGAATCTTTCTACAGCATTTCAGCTCAAAAGCCCCCATTCTCTTTCTTAAGGACTGGGAGATTGTCCACGACTCACATCCATATGTTGCTACAGGGAAGATGCATGCTCTCAAAATTCTAATTTTGATCTGCTGATACAACCACACAAGTAAATTACCCTCCAGCCAATATGTTAGTATCCTTTATGTAGACCTCGTATCCTTGAACCTCAACTGTCTGCTCTCCGAGCTGGTAGGTTCCATCTGGCAAACCCATGGCCCCAATAGCATCAGAGACAAGGACTATTCCTGGAAAATGCAAAGTTTGTTGTTTGCTTAAATAAATAGTATAAATCATTGGGTAACATTTGAGACGACTAAAATATCATTCCCTATGTGGTTTCTGGGGCCCCTTTTTGGTTGAAAAATAGACCTACTTATCACTACTGAGCATGTGGTAAAATAGTATAAATCATTGGGGAATATTTGAGACGACTAAAATATCATTCCCTATGTGGTTTCTGGGGCCCCTTTTTGGTTGAAAAATAGACCTACTTATCACTACTGAGCATGTCGTAAAATAGTATAAATCATTGGGGAATATTTGAGACGACTAAAATATCATTCCCTGTGTGGTTTTTGGGGCCCCTTTTTGGTGGAAAAATAGACCTACTTATCACTACTGAGCATGTTGTAAAATAGTATAAATCATTGGGGAATATTTGAGACGACTAAAATATCATTCCCTATGTGGTTTCTGGGGGCCCCTTGTGGGCGAAAAATAGACCTACTTATCACTACTGAGCATGTCGTAAAATAGTATAAATCATTGCGGAATATTTGAGACGACTAAAATATCATTCCCTATGTGGTTTCTGGGGCCTCTTTTTGGTGGAAAAATAGACCCACTTCTCCCTACTGAGCATGTTGTCAAAGGCGACTAATTAGAATTTTGCTTAAATATAATGTGCTGGGTTGAAAGGCACATATATGGCAACCCAGCTGTAGACTAAAGCAACATGCCAACTGCCAGGGTGAATGCAGAAGAAGAAACAATATGATAAATTTGCAAGTATTAAATGACACTCACAGCAGTAGAGGGAGCCAATGTAGCGTAGTGCTAAATGGCTGTCTGCTCGTCCTAAAGAACTGGGTTCAAAAAACCTTTCCAAAGGTAAGGTCGACTTACATGGCAGGAATAAAATATAAGGTAGGTAAAGACCTAACTTTAAAAAAACTAAACTTTGAGGTCTCTATGTACAACAAGTCTTCTTGTATGCTGCTATTTACAGTAACTAACTAACTAATCAACAAGCAATGATTGGCTCTGGTAAAAAAAGACATGCTATGCTCATCCTATCTTCTTAATTCTGTCTTCCGCACCTTTTTGGCAGTGACCATTAGGTTAAGTCAGTGGTTTTCAACCTTTTTCAGATTGCATCCTCCTTAATTAAGGCAATGCTCACCCTACCCAAAACAACAAAATGTGATCAACTAGAGGATGAATGTGTTCTTAATCTATAATTAAATGCACAAACTATCATAATTATAATTAAACTGGTAAAAAATGTTAGTATAACAGATTATAAGAAGTACATGCGAGCTCATTTCCAAAACTGCTTTATCCCTCCCCCCCCCCTCCCCCATGTTGAAAACCACTAGGTTTAAGTTTACTGATCTCCTCTGTTTCTATCAGTGCTAAACTTCATCATCATCATGTTGTGATGTTAAAATGTCACACATGGTTAACTATTCTTCTGTTCCATCTTGTTTTGTTTTTGTAAATTAATATGAACAAAATGCAATCCAGAACTGCCAGACTCCATCTGATGAAAAATTATTTTTTTTAAAGCCATGTATATTTCTGATCTTAAATGATAAAAAATGCATCGGCATTATCTGCTCACGCGTAAAATTGTCACAGTCCATTTAAAAAAAAAAATTTGTCAGATCAGTGAAATTCTTCCTTTTAACCATCTCAATTTCTGCACACAATTAACTAAATATGTCCAAAAATGCATACACAATGATTCAGAGAGAGAGAGAGTGCAAAGAACACTGATGAGAGAGGCCAAGGATGTCAGAGTTGATTGTAATGATAAGAAAAGACTGCACATGACAAAATGGAAAAATCAACTGCAAGTCCTATGTGAAGTATAAACAACAGACCAGGATGGTGATGATAATGTAAGGTATTCTTCTTTAAGTCCATACAATGTGGCATTGGTAGTCATGTCTATCCACAAATCTTCTGTCTCATGTACTTTCAATCAACTCTGACACCATGCCATGATGTCAAACTGTCCAGCATCTTTTCTCTCGGTCTCCCTCTGCCTCTCCTCCCCTCCAACTTTTCTGCTGTCACGATGCACTCCAGTTTTCTCCTTCTCATCACATGACCAAAGAATGTAGATTGTCTCTTTCTGATGTGGGCAATCAGTTTTCTTCGTGAGTCAGTTTCTTTCTAGACATCTTCGTTACTCTTTTCATCTGTTCAGTGTATTCTTATCATTCGTCTATAAAACCATATCTCTGCAGCTTCCAAATAAGTTTTCACTAATTCACCAACTGTCTATGATTCACTCTAATATATCAAGACAGGATTTATACAGCTTTTACAAATTCTCTTTCTCCTCTCATTTAACAAAGAAATGTTACATAAAATATTCTTCATTTTGTTAAATGCTGCCTTTACTTGAGCTGTTCTACATTTAACTCCTTTAATACATCTTCCATCTGATGTTACCAGGGTACCCAAGTACTTAAATATATCAACTTGCTTGAGGTTTGTCCTATTTACTTTGATGCTGCATTTTGGAGGGTCAGTTTTCTTCGTAACTACCATTACTTCTGTTTTTCTGCTATTCAAATTACGACCCTTGTTTTCACTTTCCGTTAAAATTATATCCATCATCTCTTGCAGTTGTGTTTTATTTTCAGCAACTAAAACTATATCTTCAGCATACAGCAATGTCAGGTTCAAAGGAGATTTTTAAAAACTGTCTCAGACAAATTAACAAACAAACCCAAACTTAATAAAAGCTTTTAAAAGGACACCCAATTACCATCAGGGTTCACCCTGTGGGCGATTCTTAAAGCTGCAGGGTGTGTGTGGATACAATCTGAGATCAGGCCGTAGAAGACTTTCCTGTTCTGTGGGAGCTTGTCGCTGGTCAGCAGGCCTACCAGATGTGGGTCACGGTGGTGGAACTGAAAATATACAGATGTATCATGATATCATATATCCCATGCTTAAGATTTCTTGGACAGTTTGTGTAGTGAGGGGGAATTCCCAGGAATCCCAAAGAGTTCCCCAAGATGATGAGTTAGGGTTAAGGGTCAGTCAAGTGATGAAAACCGGGGAAAATGGACACTCGCAAATTCCCTTGTTTGAATGAATGATTGCAAGCCGAAAACCGTGGGATGAGAACTAAGGTCTGAAGGTGAGAAAGGAGATCAGCCACAGTGAGAGGTCAAGTTATGTGAGAGAATAACTGTCATGAAATGTGACTTCTGACAACATGAAGATGTCTCTGACATCTGAGGACGAATGGCTGTGCAGAAGCGATCCTTAACTGACACCCAAGCGTCTGCGAAGATTGCGGTGCTGTGTTGGAGATGCAAGTCATTCGTATAAATGGAATTAAGGGTAAATATGTTCTGAATGCAGTGTTGCGTTTGTAGCAGTATTTATGATCAACCTTAGCACGACGAGTGAGAACTCAGAACAGCACAACATTATCACAGTGTGAAATGAGTAAACGATGATTTCACAGAGGTTAGAGCCCCAAGACAAATTATCAAAAACATTGGAAGAAGACAAGTCATCACTCCTTTGGTCATGTTATGAGAAGGACCCTGGAACATGTTAGGACCACTGAAACAATCTGTGGAAAAAGAGAGAGAGAAAGACAACAAAAGAAGATTCTCGCAGCCTTTTGTCATGATATGGAGGGGTGTCAGCACATGCTGTCAGAGATCAATGAGGTTGTGGAGAGGCATGATCATCCATGCCAGCCGGCACAGCACTTGATAATATCGTGAGACTATGGAAATTGTTAAAAATAGCTCAGCTCTTTCAATATCAGACACCCCTGTGTGGGTTCTAGGGTCCCATTAGGGACAAACCAAGAATATACCCACTGCCTCCCCAACAAGAATGTCGTAAGAGTCGACTAACTGGGGGCTTCCTTTGAAGTCGGAGTGCACCTGCCTGAGAGGCAAGGAACTAACAATCTGCATACAAATAAGTCAGATCTGTTTAAAACAGATGTGCACAAAACACTCATGTTCTGGAACAAGACTAAAGTCCAGAGGTGAACAAAAAACCAGAACTTTCCCCTGGAGTTTACAGACGGTCGACTTGAAGAGAAAGAATACCAGACAGCTGCTAAATATCCAATACTGAAACAGAAAAAAAATGCTCTCTGTATATCCCAATTAGATGAAATATTGTCAGCGACTGATAGCTGTTATACTTTACAATATGCCAAAGGCACGCAGGTGAATTCCAGCCCTCAACAGGTCAAACTGAAGCTTTACTTTTTATACAACTACACAATTTTAAGAGATATCTAAATGTACAAACACAATTTTTTTTCAAAACAAGGATCTGACATTAAGGTGACCTTGGTGTAGTGTCTTTGACATAATCTAGTTTTGCCTTTCATTTCCCAGTTGCATAAAGTCCCTCAACCAATTACGACCCTTGCTGTTCACAGCTTTTTCTGGCTAATATTTACGTCAGGTGGTCACACCTTTGTCAGATATTAAAATGGCCAGACAGATAAGTGATTTCTCTTAGAGATACTTCTGCTAAGTGATTTTGTGAATTCATTTTTAAATTTATAGTATTGTATATTCATGTCATGGGCTGATAAACCTTTCTAGCCGCAACGTTCACATTTTGTTTGTGTTTGTAATGATATTAAGCCATTGCTTCTACTTTTTTTTTAAGTTTGACATATTCTTGACCAATTGACAGCCTTTGTTGACTTCATCATGTTTGCTTGGATTCTGCAGCTAGAGTTGTTTACATGATAAAACAGCTTGAGTTTGTCTACAGGATAAAGCATCTAGATTTGTCTAAAGAATGATGATGCAGCTAGAGTTGTTAACAGGAAGAAGCAGCCAGAGTTGTCTAAAGGATAAAACAGCTAGAGTTGTCTACAGGATAAAACAGCTAGAGTTGTCTACAGGATAAAACAGCTAGAGTTGTCTACAGGATAAAGCAGCTAGAGTTGTCTACAGGATAAAGCTGCTAGAGTTGTCTAAAGGATAAAACAGCTAGAGTCGTCTACAGGATAAAGCAGCTAGAGTTGTCTACAGGATAAAGCTGCTAGAGTTGTCTAAAGGATAAAGCTGCTAGAGTTGTCTAAAGAATGACGCATCTAGTCCACAGCCAAACCTCCTTAGCCAGCTTGAACTACTTCTTCTACTTCGCATTCACCGGCTGTGAACTCCAACGAAAGGTTCTGGTTGTTTATCCACTTCTGGACTTCAGTCTTTTTCCAGAATCTGAGTTCCATGTGCACACCCACTTTACAGATCTGGTTTATTTGTATGCAGACTGTTGGTTTCTCGATTCTCAGGCAAATCTACTCTGACTAGGAAGAAAACATTTCTAATGAGTCTGCTCTTATGACATGCTTACTGGGGGATGTGGGTCTATTCCAGCCCGTGAACCCACACAGGGAGCTCTGCATAAAACACTAGGCCAGATGGGATGGAAACCAGTCCACCAGATATTTTGAATTTTCATAATGCAGCAGCACAAAACTGCTGCGGGCTAATATAAAAGACACTCTACGTGAAAAACAGCTCACAGTGTTACATCAAGCACTGTAGTGACCCATTTTCTCCTCGACATTGGCCAACATTTTCTCTGTGATTCACGACTCTGCCCTTCTTACATGTAAATATCTCATTCATATTTATTAGCTGACGTCATTCCATCTGGGACATAATTTATCAAGGAGAAAATGGATTACATGCACTGACTAGTTTAGAAAACAAAACCGTGAAATGTATGTAAACTGCATTAACAAACTAACCAGAAGCAAAAACACTTGAAAGCCTTAAAAGACTTCCTGTCTATCCACCATATTTGATAGGATGGAGCAATAATGAGGCGACCTGTCTGCAGTGAAGCTCAACCCTCATCTTCTACACAGACACTGTATTTCTTACAGAAAGGTTAAATACAATATAGAAGTGGCCATTAGGAAAGTCAGGTTCCTTAAGTATGCAACGATGAAACCTAAAAATTGAGAGAACACAAGACGTGGTGGTAAAAATTCACCAAAAACAGAGCGATGCAGAAATGCTGAACAATATGTGTTGGTGCACCAGGGTACACACTGATCAAGACCTTTCTACACGTTTTCATTGCTTCCTAACAAGGGCCTGACCAATGTAAAAAGGATTGACGTTCCTTTTGAAGTTCTTCCATGAGCGCACCTCCCTCAGAGACAAGTAACTAGCAGTGCGTATTTTTTTAAACGCCAAATCTGTAAAATGGATGTGCACACAACACCCAAGTCCTGGAACAACACTAAAGTCTAGAAGTGAATGAACAGCCAAAACTTTCCGCCACAGTTCGCAGCTGAAGAACAGTAAGAAGAAGAGAAGATAGAAAAGCCGACAAACATAAATTTAGCTTCTTCCTGGTAATTTTTGTTATTAAGTACTCACTGGCAACATAGCATTAAACAAATGAGTGATAAATCTGGCACCAGACCGTACAGCTGCTTCCCCTTCCACCAAGTTAGCGCTGGAATGTCCTGAAAAAAAAAAAAACATTTTATGACCATTTAAAAAAAAGACTCATTCCTGTAAATATGTCCTTTTCCCCCAAGTATTCTAATGAATATTTAAAAAATATATATATATTGTAAATTTTATGTCAGATGTGAGTCTTTGTGTCTCTCACACTTGCCTGTGGCAGCATTTCTTCTTTTGTGTATGTGTCCTTAAAAGGGCGGCTGACACACTGTAATGTGGTTTACAGCTAGGCTCCACCCCTGAGCCCTGGAAATCCCATAGGGAGTAAAAGTTTAATCACCAGGAAAGGAGGGATTTTGATTTATCGCCACAGCTGTGGGGTTGATTCAGCTTAAAAAACAACTGGTCGAAGATAACTGCCAGCATAGTTTACAGTGATGAGGAATAGATATATTCATATTTGTAAAGACCAATCAGAACTTGGCGGAAGATGTGGTCAACATCCCGCCGACAGCCTTTACTTCCAAGGACCCCACCTGGAGCAGACTCGATGTGGATTTCCATCCACGACTTTCAGGCTCGCATTTGGGGGTCTAGCCACTTCAACTCTGTGGCTTCCCACTAATAAATGTTTGACAAGCTCATTAGTACTAAAGAGTTCAATGTACTCACCAACTGAAACAGTTATGCCCCTTTTGCAGAACTCTTCAATAACCTCCAAAGCATTCTTTTTCTCTGGAGCTAGAGTGACAAGGGTGACATTGCTCAGATCTCCGTACACATCAAGAATGTCAGAAAAGCCATTATCAAAGTCTTGTATAAGCTGCACCGGGTGACACCCCTTTCTCTCTTTGTTTATGAATGGTCCCTCAATGTGAACACCTGTAAAGGGGTGAAAAAACAGTAAGATTAATGCTAAGCTGACATGTTTGTTCATTTTCTTCTTCCTAGCGTTCACTGGCTGTAAACATCGGCAGAACTTTCTGGTTGTTCATCCACTTCTAGATTTTTATCTGAACCTGACTTTTGCGTGCACACTGATTTTGTTTATGGATCTGGCTTATTTGCATGTATACTGTTGATTAACTGCATTATGACTTAAAGAAAACATACCTAATTAGAAACATACCTTTTACAACATGCTTATTTATTCTTTTTTTTTCCTCTCCCAAAAAATGGGTTACAAAACCCACACAAGGAAGCAAGTTTCCTTCATGCGTTGTTAGGTATTTAATTTTTAGTTGACTCATTAACTGGTTCAATAAAATAAAAGTTCAGATGACAGGCCTAAAATGGGTATGTGTGCGGATGGTTAAACGGTGTGTGCAGCCACAGTACTGCTGTGAGCTGAAGCATGCATGCCCGCACAAAAGTTGAGGGTTCAAAACCTTATCAATGCAAATTATTTTTGTTTAAAATGACCTAGAGCTGTAAGGTCGACTTGGTCTAAAATGGGTATGTTTGCAGGCAGACGGTGTGAGGAGCAGCAGTACTGCAGTGAGCTGAAGCATGCCTGTCGGCACAAGGGTTGAGGGTTCAAAACCTTATCAGTGCAGATGATTTTTTTTTTTACGACCTTTGGCTGTGTGGTCGACTTGGCCTAAGATTGGTCTCAGGAAATATCCTCTAGAATAGAGTCCCATAACTGGCAAGCCAGCCACTGACCTACAAAGGGAATCTTCTTGGGTGTTTGTCCTTAAAAGTAAAATCCTAATTAGTCACGGTTCACAACATGCTTGTTAGGAGACATTAGGTCTTTTATCTCCCCCCTCTCCCCCAACGTGGAGCCCTTTAACCGACTCAGGAAGGAATGAATTTGACACACAAGAATTTTTATACTTGTAAATGATATCACTAAAACAAAGTACAGTAGGCTACTCCCTAACTGTACAGTGCCCCCCATCAAGGCTGGCTGCAATGTATCTCCAATACACTCTGTCTCTTGTCTTGGTTGTGCACTCTCAAAGACTGCTGTTTGCCCATCTCTTGATGTTGTCCTTCCACTTGTATCATTATCTAAGTCTTGTTCTCTTGTACATTCCCTCCACTAAGCTTTTTAAAACAGTGTTGTCTTTTAATGTGGCCAAAATATTTAAATTGTCTCTTTTTTTATTTACTTTAGAAATATGCTTTTAATTTGCAGTCTCGTTTGAGCCTCTGCATTCTTTTTACATGAAATACGACCTATTCTTCCACATATCAATATTTTCAGATATTCAATTCAATTTTCAAGTTGTTTGTTCACAGGCCAAGTTTCTGCACCATACAGCAGGGTTGTGCTTAGATGGCTAAACTAGGTTTCTGGGCTTCTGTTGGGTTCATATCAGAAGTAGTAGCTCTTTGAGTCAGTCACAATTACTATGTGTGTGTTTATCATGTTCTCTAACCAGCAGAAAGCTGCAGTGACCGCCTCCACTTCCATTCTTAAGCTCGATGTTGTGGTATCATATTCTAGGCTCTCCTGCACCAAACGTCGACCATTAACATTTTATAAGAACCCCCTAGTACTTCTTTTGCCTCCTGACACTGAACAGTCTGGATAAATAATCACATCACCAGAATGAGCATCATCTTGACTTAACTGCTGGATTTCCACCTTTGTGGTACCTGCTGGCCACTCTCTGCACTTGCGGCTCAATGTGATTATGATTCTATACAAATCTGACTGTTTTCTGACCACTCCTCTTGTCGCCTAATGTTCTCCAGGATGCAAACCTGTTTGATCATGTCCTCTGCCTGAACCAGCCATGACTTCAATCTTATCAGTTGCTGAACCTTAACTGTGTCTAGTGATTCATGCAAAGGATGATCTGTGTCTGCAGCTACTCTGAAGTATGACTTTTGCCTGCAGAACCCTGAACCTACCTTCACCAGCTGGCAAATGAAGAATGTATTGCATACACAACACTCTGGTACAGCCCAGAATAACCCGCATAGCTGCATTCTGTATGCGCTTTAGTTTAACCAAGTGACTCTTTGAGACAGTGAGCAGTCCTAGTCCACAATCAATTACCAAGAGGATCAAGTGCTGATCTGCTGTGAAGAGCATTCTCTGCTCTATGTCCACTGCAGCCATAGTCTTAAGTGCACCAAGTCCTTTTTGGCATCTTATCACAACCATCTCCACATGGTCACTGAAGGATAAGCTCCCAAATACTCCAGTTTGCTCTCTCTCTCTGTTGACATTTCTACCATCATGAGATTTGGGACATCAGCTCTGACAATCCTGTTGTCTAGAGAACACCAAAAAACAAACTAAAACATCTTCAAAGAAATAAAGAAGACAAACCTAACACTCCAGCACCCTTGCTGCTTCCTTCACATTTCTTTATTAATGGCAAAACCTGTAGGCAGAGATAATTTGCTAAGTATAATTTCAAAACCTGTGGACAGATATAATCTGCTAAGTATAATGGCAAAACCTGTGGGCAGAGATAATTTGCTAAGTATAATGGCAAAACCTGTGGGCAGAGATAAATTGCTAAGTATAATGGCAAAACCTGTGGGTAGATATAATTTGCTAAGTATAATTTCAAAACCTGTAGGCAGAGATATGGCAAACTACTGGATGTAAATTTGCCTAGAGAAACCACACAACAGCCAGGGGCTGCTTGGGTTGGTTCTGCAACGTCCTGTAAAGGATACGCAACTAACCTTAGTGGGCAGAGATAATTTGCTAAGTATAATGGCAAAACCTGTGGGCAGAGAAAATTTGCTAAATATAATGGCAAAATCTGTGGGTAGAGATAATTTGCTAAGTATAATGACAAAACCTGTGGGTAGAGATAATTTGCTAAGTATAATGGCACAACCTGTGGGTAGATATAATTTGCTAAGTATAATGGCACAACCTGTGGGTAGATATAATTTGCTAAGTAAAAAGGCAAAACCTGTGGGCAGAGATAATTTGCTAAGTATAATGGCAAAACCTGTGAGCAAATATAATTTGCTAAGTATAATGGCAAAACCTGTCGGCAGAGATAATTTGCTAAGTATAATAGCAAAACCTGTAGGCAGAGATAATTTGCTAAGTATAATGGCAAAACCTGTGGGCAGATATAATTTGCTAAGTATAATGGCAAAACCTGTGGGCAGAGATAATATTCCAAGCATAATACCAAAACCTGTAGGCAGAGATAATTTGACAAGTATAATGGCAAAACCTGTAGGCAGAGATAATTTGACAAGTATAATGGCAAAACCTGTAGGCAGAGATAATTTGCCAAGTATACATAATTATGCTGTCTGTTGTGTGCTAAATTAGTTACCACTAGTCAGCACACCACCAGGCGTCTAAAGGTACACTTCCGCTTCCTCTCTTAGAAACAGAACTCGACGACGATGACACCGTCATACATTTTATTCAACAGGATACATGACACAAATGCAGAGACGTAGTTATTGATCACAGTTGACATTCGCACATAATTCATTTGTCCTCACTCGCTCTCTCTCTCAATTAGTAGCGACCTCTCCTTGACCACTACAGCGTCCCACACTCTGGACGCGCCGTACAGCTGAACAGGACGAATTCTCCCATTCACTGGACCTTGATATTATTTCAGCATATAACACGGCTGACTGGAGACGGACTTCCCTTGCCATACTCCGAAAACACACAGCTGTCGTCAGCTTGTCGAAGGGCTCCAATGACCGACAGGACTTCTACCATAAGTCCCCTCTAGCCCACAGCTCTCGTCGGCACCACTCCCCCCTGTTCTGGTTCACTAGTGGTCCTCCTACGTCTCACTACGTCACCACCCATAACAGGTACTACTGGAGCCTTCCGCCCCCCTGGACTTACTTCACCAGCGGGACCATACCTTCCACCAGTACCGCAACCTCAACACTTACTCAGACCTAAATGCCTGATAGTTGTATGGTATTCTTGTCTGTTAGACTCGAGAGAGATATCACGGACCCGGACTCTGACTCTCGCTTTCTCTCTCTCTCTCTCTTCTCTCTCGACTGCTTTGACTGACTACTGAGTCCCCAATTTATCCCCCTCCAATCCGTGTAGGTGGATGATGTTTACACGAAAGGCACGCTCGTATGGGCGCTCTCGTGAATCATGTTCCTGTGGATGTTCTTGAGACTCACGCTGTCACTTAATTCACACTTTCTCTGTTTATCTCGTTAGCCATGCTTTCAGCCCCCACACAGTGACCCACGCGTCAACTTTCTCGTGGCACTACAGAATTACTCTCATACCACTGTCCCTTCACACAATATCACACTTTACCCAAATCAGCGTGCAACACTGTCACAGACATTGGGTTCTGAGACACCTGGTGGTAAATTCATGCATGACACGCTAGATGTTGTAAGAACCCTTTCAGAACGAGTGAACAGTGCGGAAACACAAACAGATCATCATAGATGAGGAGAATAGTGCTGTGAGGAGTGATAGGGGACCTGGCTAATGCTCAATACTCAAGGAAAAGGCGGGACGGGTATACAATCAGACTGTAACTGCTGTCATCTGAACTGAAACTCTGCGCTTGCTGCTGAAGATGGGGACACAGTGCTTACAGAAATGTTCTAAGCGATGCGAGTTGATTCTTAATTGAACATACTACATTCAATTATGCCTTCAACAATAAATATCCCTTCTACATAGAACTAGCCACAGGTAAAAGCCAACCAGAAGAAATCAAATCAATTTAAAGATGCCTGTAAACAAAACATGAAAACCGTTGGTGTATATACAGAAACACAGGAGAGAATTGGAGCAGACAGACATTCCTGGAGAAGACATGTGTAAAATGGATTGGTGCTCTTTCAGTGCAATCTGATACAATAGACCAATGGAAGGGGTAAGGCAAGAACACTGACCTGATCCATGATTCTAGTGATCATGTCAACGTCAAGAGAATCGACTTCACTGCACCGGGTTCTATCCCACAGGGATCCGCCTCCCTCTCCAGAACAGCTGGCCACCCGGCAGGAGTGTCACAACAAGCATCAACACCAGCTCCAGTGACAACCCCAAGAGATCAATGAAAAAACTGCACTCAGAAACCGACGATGCAGCCACACACAAATAACCCACGACCTTCAGAGCACGAGGCAAACAACATGACCACTTCACCATGGAGATCCCTCTGGTGACTGGGTGAGATGGTGAAACATGACAGCCTATGTTTACCAGCATAGCACATGATCTCTTCTTATTTTCGTGCATCGGCTGTGAACTCCGGCAGAAAGTTCTGGTTTCATAGACAAATGTTGATAACACAAAGGACAAATTTAAAAAAAAAAAAAAAACTTTTTTAATTAAACAGTAATAAATGTCTTGAAAGCAACTTATTCATGAGATTGCCCACACAAGAAGGGAGCAATCTAAATCTATGGTCGTTTCATTAAAAGGAACGGGGGGAAAGTTGGAGGGAAAAAGAGGCAGAGGGAGACACAGAGAGAAGACGCTGTACAGTGTGACATCATGGCATGGAAGATCATCTGTGTCAGAAAGTACATGACACAGAAGGTTATAGAAAGACATGACTGCCATTGCTGCACAGCATGGACTATAAGAAGAAGATATCCCAAGAACAAGAAGACCAAATAAAAGCCACTGAATACCTTATGGTATAATGTCGGCGAAGAAGTGATGACGGTTGGACAAAATGAAGTTATTCCAAATGCCAGAACTTCTTTAGCAACCTTGGAAATGCCCTTCTCTATGTCTACATCAGTGGAGAAATCGTATCCAAACCCACCTGTTATATGATAGCAGAAAAATGTATGTTAAACACTGAAAGATAGTAAATTACCACATTGCAAATTTTTTAATATATATTTGTTAACGTATTAGTGCTACCTTTTCTTGGGAGTTAAAAAAGCAGGCCGACAAAGGGATCATGCTGCATGGGCAACATATGGTCTCTACAATACCCGCCATGCTTTGTGCCAACAGGAGAAACTCCAACCCTGGCCTAAACTTGTATCCCTATGGGCTCTGTCTGATACTCACATCTGGCTACAGCACAGTGGAAAAATACCATCTGGAAAGACAGAAAGGTGCTAAAAATTTCAGTCATGCCTAGATTACTGGGGGTCCAGAATATGGTGTATTTGGTAAATGATGCTGGACTCATATTTTTATAAACCAATAAGCACTCAGCAAGTAATGTGGTCCACATCAAAGTGCCTGTTTTCACTTTTTAGGACACTATTCATTGAGACTATTAATACATCAGTTGCTAACTGTTCCACTTCCCATGCAAGTGTCTGTATGATGGCTTCTATCTCCATCATCATGTTAATCTTCTTCTTCGCATTCACCAGCTGTAAACTCTGGTTGTTCCACTTCTAGACTGCAGTCCTGTTCCAGTACCTGAGTGTTGCGTGTGCATCCATTTTTACAGATCTGACTCATTTGTATGCAGACTGCTGGTTCCTTGACTCTCAGGCAGATGCACTCGGACTTTGAAGGAAGCTCCCATTTAGTCGACTCTAACGACATGCTTTTGGGTAGGCAGTGGGTCTATTCTTGTTTTCCCTATAACAGGGAACCAGAACCCACACGGGGAATCATGTTAATAATAATAATATATACAACTGAAGTTGTATATGGTATTAGAGAGCGGTATAGCACTAAACTTCCATAGCTGCCTCACGTGACAAGCGTGGCATCCAAACACACCTGTCATATGACAGCACAACAAATTATGTTCAACACTGAGAGACCAATTAAACTACTCATTTTAGGTAGGGTCGACCTGGAAACAAATTCGCATGTTTCCCCCTTAAATCCACCCATGGGTTTTCATAAGGGAAAGCACAAATATAAACACTGCAACCTACCACTCACATCACAAGAGGTAGCAATGGAAGGTTGATGCAAGACTGATTTCTTATTCCATCTATAACTGAAGTTGTACTTCTAGCATAACGATGGAGATGACAACCATCATACTGACTTTTGCATTGCTGGTAGAACAGAACAAACTCAATTAACATGTTAAGAAGATCCAAACTGGCAAACTCTGACAAGAAACTGTCTTGACTGTACAAACCAAGACTTACTGGGGTGAGAAGAAATGAAAGAGCTGATAGACTGGACATGTCTGCAGTGGTTAGTGGAGAAAGAAGTATAGAAAAGGAAGACACTGAGACAAAGGAGTCAGAAACAATTAACCGTCTGTTGGAGATGGGTGTCAAATGAGGTTACGCATGCAGAAATCGGTTGCAAGGCCACACACAAAACAGACATGCTAGCCAAATAAGATGGCTGCTTCTTGCAGCATGGAGAGATCATCCTGGAAATACAAATAATATGGTATATATGGATAATAAGTAATAAAATTAAAACAGTAAAAAATAAATTTATAGAAAATATGTGAGGGGCAAGGGCCTTATGTTCTTTGCAGAATTAAAATGTGGCTACAATCGAATATACCCACCTGTATACCCTGCTGATTTCTGATCAACTCACCATTCAGTTGAACTTCTATCAATCCAGGTGAAATAATCAAGTTGTGACAATCAATCCTGACATCTGCGATAACTTTCTCATCAAAAAACAACGGCTCAGGGTTCATGATTTTGCCATTCCTCACCCACAGATCTTCACGAAAAATTTTTCCACCTCTGAGAATCCGGCAGTTTATGTACTGATACAGAGTACCTGCCCCTGTTGTTGATGATGGAGCCATTTTGTTGGCCTGCAAGTTAGAAACAAATATAATTTTACATTATGGTGTAATCATTCTTGAAATTAGAAGGTAAGAACAGGCATTTCTTAGTGTACCAGTCTTCAATAGACCGCAGTGTTGACACAGCCATGGGGTCGTGGTAGTAAATTTCACAAAGAAAGCAAGGACGGGCCACTTGAGCTAGTGAAGCAGAACTAACTTCCCAGCTTGAAAGAATATCACCAGCCTGAGTACAAGATGGCTTGTGTAGCGCTGCCAGGCGCTGGAACTACACTGGCCATGCACCTAGAATGGATGAGACCAGACTCCCCCATCAAGCAACTTCAAATAGACACCAGAAGGAAAAAGAAAATGTGGAAGACCAAGAAAGACTGTGTAGAAGCATCATTAGGGAAAGCTCAACCATGGGCCTAGTGAACGCCGAATACCTAAAACAGGTGGCAACGAACCGCAGGATATAGAGAGCTATGACTTCTGCCCTGTGAGCTTTAGGCTCAAGAGGAAAGACTAACTAACTATATATTCAATGAGTCCTGCACAGACTTGTATGAGAGAAATAACATACTAAGGTCTTACCTAAATAACTCCCAAGTCTCTCTTTATCATTGCTTCCTCCCTCAATGAATCACTCCCCCAAAAGTGCCAGGCTAAAATAATTTTCCTGATGACATTGTATTTACATGGTATGTGTTACATTTGTTGCAAGTGGTATTTAGTACCAATGCTCAGAGACACATACACACAACATATGTACATGAACATATTACATTACTAAAGCAATGAGGAGAAGATTAGAAATTTAAGTTATCCACATGTGGGTTGATCTCTAGAGTCAGCTTGACCTTGTAGTTACAATGACATCAAGCAGGCAAGGGCAGATATCATGACAAAGAATGTTGCTAAGATTGTGTGGGAGTGAAGTTGCAGTGTAGAGTGAAGGGGGAAATGGCATGAGCAGGGAATGAGGAATACCAGTCAGGATGGGAACTTCAGTATGACTGAGATAAGGGCAGTGTTAAAATGGGGGGGGGGGGGGGAGAGACTGATCAATGGGTAAAAAGGTACATAGATTAACTGATAGCTAGACAGTATAGACTGGTGCTGAGAGAGAGACATACTTATTAATTATATGAAATTGAAAAGATGGGTGGATGAATTAAACACTATAGTAAGTATTTGATCTTGTTTCCTCCAGTGTGCCATGAATCCTTATATTTATACTAATTACAAATTATAATGAGCAGCTTCTGCTTCTAGATTTTAAGTAAAAAGGAACTTAGCTTTAAATTATAAGGCAGCAGCAAGAAAGAACCTGTAGGATAAGTATAAGATTCAGAGAAACAGTTATTGACATTGGGTGCAGAGCCAGTGTGCTACACATAACATGCTATATTACTATTTAAGCTTGCCTAATATAACAACCAGCCCAACTATTAAAAAATGTTCACCAGCCAACCAACTCACTGCTGTCCATGAAAAGTCTAGAAAAGTCAGCATCTACACCTTAACTCTTTGAGTCCTAGGGGGTTTAGCATCAGAGGTCCAAGGGGTAGTAAAAAGAGAGGTAAAATCGGCGCATCTTGCGTTCATTGGGCCTCTAGGTATGCCCGGCAATCCCGTATGCTATAATTATGATGTCCATCTTTTAACCCTTTGGAGACGATGTAGCCTAAATATCTGCCCAACACAAAGTAGCCAACAAGACGACTGGACCGATGTCGGCCATATATAATAGAAGCCTTGATACTGGCTGGCAGGTTTTCGTACCAGCCAATCAGACTGTTTCTTGCATTTCTTGTTCACTGATGGCTTTCAAGAAAGTTTGATGTGTTCTGTAAATTTACTGTCGTGAAATGATAGCCATTTCGCATCGGTCTGTAAGGCTGATAACCTGTCTTACCTGTAATCTGCACCAAATTCAAACTTGGACTCGCCCAGAAATATATAGTCCCTTATATCTATATATATAGGCCTTTATTGGACAACATTATTATGTCTGCCTTTTCTGGTTACTTTAACTAAACTCCACTTTTAAATGTATATCTCTTCGATATATATTCAGGGAGTTATTTGAGGTTTCTTGGAAACCGATTTACTCCTTGCCCATGTATACAAGGGACTTCTTTTGTTACCAACGCCTGAAGTGTCTAAGTGACGCTATTCTCCTTGCCAGCTTCTCAAGCGTCCAGATGTGTTAATCTGTGCCTGTATAAAATTTCACTTTTCAAGGCAAATCTGG
>CAJHNH020008246.1:60000-302483 GCA_905116865.2 Candidula unifasciata | reverse complement strand
TACCAGTGCTAGAGCTTAGTGTGGCTCAAAGACATTGTGTGTCCTTACTGGTGATAGAGACTTGCTAAATACCGGTACAGTTGCTGTGTCCTCTATGGTGAAGTACTCTTTCACTACCTGATCCAGTTGAGCAGAATTACCAGAGTCAAAGACAGTCGAATCATCAGGAGCTGAGGGAGGCATCATAGACAGAAAGAGGCTTAGTGCAGTTTGATGCCTTATGTGCTTTATTCCTCACAGCTCCTCTGTCTCCCAATGATGACAAGATGTCATCTCCAAGACCTTCTGTCTGTGTAGTATCTTTGTGATTTGGACATGATATCCTGAGATCTAGCCTAGGAGATCTGGCATTTGTCTCACTTTTATATATCTATTTTATATTGATTACATGCATTCATTTTCATGGCTGACTTAGGTGTCTCTATTTCACCTTTTTAAGTGTTTAGCAGTGTGTATGTATGTATCTTCATTATATGTGTTAACATGGTTATGATAATGAACTATCATAACCTGGGGGCTTTCTTTAGTAAGTAGTGGGGGTGTCCAGCCAAGTGTGCCTAGAAATATTGTATTTATATACTGATATATTTTGTAGTGCCAATACTTGAGTTGCCCTACTCCAGAGATAAGTTGAGCGTATATTGGCCACGGGGAATCCCTTAGACCAATACGAGCCAAACGACTCAACCTAATTATCTCTGAGTGCTGTTGGTTCTGAAGGAGGAATCCTTACATTAGGCACGCGACAGGAGTGATATGTGACATTTACATTGATTTTTTCTGGGGCTAACTGTGCTAAAAATAGCGAAAAGGACTTGCGTCATAACAACCGAAACATAGATTGAAGCAGGAAAATTATCAAAATGAGTAGAACCATGTGCCAGACGTGTCTGAAGGGCCTCCAAGGGCCTTACTTCCCAAAATACAGGTGTTAGGACTTATTCAAGCTTCATCCATAAAAAAATTCGGCTCTCTTCCGAACTTCGTCCTAATATTAGGGCGGCCATAATATATCCTTACAGGGCTCAGGCATATGTAAAATGTGGACTTTCTGCCAAGGAAAAAATCGCGGCAAAACTAGGATTACTTGACAATTTCAAGAGACGCGACCTTGCAGACGATAGTAGCAGACGATAAAAGTGACCGTTGACAATTTTGAGCATTTCTGCAGACGATAATAGCGACTATTGACAATTTCGAGACATTACAGACGAAAGCGATATGACGGGTAGACCACGCGCTCCCACGCAGATTAGCAATACTGTTCGTCCGATGGAGGATTTAGCAGCGGTAGATGTCAGACCTGCTGACCTGTATCCTCACACTTTTCGGCATGCGCAAAACGCGATTAAACACACCGCCGAGTGTATCTCCCGCGAAGTGCGGATGGGGGCTAAACTAGGTGCCTGGGACTCACGAGCAAATTAATTGGAGGAAGTTGCAGGAGATATGGTAGCTGCTGCTCGTGAGTCCCAGCCATCTAGTTTAGCCCCCATCCACGCCGTGCGTAGCGGCGCGGGGGATACGGTCAGCGGTGAGGCACAGTCACAGAAACAGGTCCGCAAGTAACATATCGCTGAGACCCTGTTAGAGCATTTGTTTCGTTATACAGAACCGGCATATTTTTAATAGAACTGAGCCCCATAATGATATTTTATGGCCGCCATGATATTAGGACGCCGTTCGGAGGAGAGCCAAAAATTCACCCAAATTTTTTAGATTAGTTATGATTGTTACCAAAAATTTCTTTTATTTTGCATAAATTACACAAATCAGAGAGAATAGTTCATTTGAATAAATGTTGAGATTTCAGTCTGATTCATAAATATTTTGTTAGTACATTCAATTTCCTACAATATTTTATTAAAAGCTTTTTTTAAAAATAATTTTTAGTGTTTAAACTATAAACTTTAAGAATGGCCTTCGGAAGACTCCGTCTTCTTGGCACCGAAACTCCAAAAAGGTTCCGTCTCCAAAGGGTTAACTTTAAATCAGTAACAAAATTGAAAATTAATGACTACTAAAAGTAAAACAAACCACGTTTTTTTAATTTTATTTTTAGTTTTCATAGTAACTTAAGTCTACTTACTGAACTGATACCGTAAGAAGTAAGAGATACTTGATACTATTTTGTAAACTTACAAAACTAGATCAGTGACTCCACTGCAAGAGAACAAAAACAAACATGTATATGTGTTTAAATCACCTTCAAAAAACCCTTGTACTGTCGGAGAAACGGGTCAGGTCGATGATTAAGGAGACAATCTTCAGATTGCTGGCTTATCAATCCGGGTCAGGAGTTCGTGTTTGTCATCGAATCTGTCACAACGATCATGTGACATCTAACATTAGAAGTCAGGGGACGGCACTCGGTGAAATTTAATAGGTGGTGGGGGGGGGGGTTATCAAGAGTAATTAACCTTGGTCGTTCTGGAATAAATAAGGCCCATGAAGTGAAGTCGGTCGTATCTATAGCGGAGTCCGTGGCTTAGGCGTTGCGAGTTCGACTAGTAAAAAGAAGTCGGTCGTCGTGATGTTGACCACATTACCAATAGAGTGCTAGTTCGTCTACAAAAAAAATATTAGTTTATCGTATATGCTGGTTGCCGCGATGGCGTGAAAAAGAGTCCTATACTTTTTTAAAGGGTTCCTCGACAGGATATTACAGCCCCTGGTCGTTGGTCTTCCTCCTTAGGTAGGTAGTTGTACCCCATCAGGACATCACACAAGCGATAAACACCGAATGACACAAGGTGCCACCATACGGATAAGAATCACCCGTGGAGAGGTCCCAGAAATCCCTTTCAGTTGTTGAGGCCATATCTTGGGCTAGGCCATATTTATGGCCCGGCTATATTCAGGGTCCACGCAAAAGCCAGGATGGGGCTTCAAAATAAAAATTCGACTTTGATATTTCCCTTTTACATCAAAGACACCGACTATGCTATCTATGTTTTTCAGTCGATCCGTTCACATCCTCTTCGAGGTACCACATCTTCACCATAGATTTTACCTCTCTTTACAAGTCTAATCCACATTCTGATGACCTCCAGGCTTTGCGGTTCTTTCTATATCGTAGAGCCAGCCTTACTATAGCCACTGACCCATTGATACGTCTGGCCGAGTTCGTGCTCACTCTAAACTGTTTTGAGTTTAATGGCGACTTCAACCAGATCAGCGACGTCGCTATGGACACCAAGATGGGACGGAACTATGCCTGCTAATTCATGGGCTACCTCGAGCATCAGATAGGTCAGGTATATACTGGTAGGTTCCCGAGCTCTACAGGAGGTATATCAATGATTGCACCGGTGTCCCCGATATGCCCCTATCTGTACTGCAGGACTTCATTCCTTTTTTTTTTTCTCCAACTTCCATCCCAGCATCCGATGCACTTCCAGCATTTCACCATCGTCGGTGCATTTTCTGGATCTCACTGTCATCGTGGATTTTAAAGGCCTTTGCACCTCGGTGTACTATAAACCTAATGATTCCCATCTTCTTTACACGTCCTCTCATCTCTCTTCCTGTAAGGACTCCATTCCTTTTCCCAGCTTCTATGCTTCCGCAGACTATGCCAGGAGAACGACGACTTTCATAACGCTTCCCTAGAAATGTTGGACATCTTCCGGGTTCGAGGGTATCCTGAAGATGTCTTATTTGCTGCCTTTCACCGAGCACGGTCTATCCATCATGCCGAGGCTCTCGTTTCCAAGCCTAAACGTCACCACAACAGACTTATCCTCACACTTACCTACCACCCTCATAACATCCATGCCAAAAATATTCTCCTCAAGCATTTCTCCATCCTTAGGGCTGACCCTGCCTGTCACCAGCAGGATTATCTGTGAACTTCCTTTAGTGGCCTACAGACACGACCGTAACCTCAAGGACATTCTAGTCGAGTGGTTAGCCTACGTCCTGTGTCTGAGTCCTACTTCGGCACTGTCTCTTGCCGCAGACCTGCGTGCAGGACTTGCCCATATGTGGTTCAGGGTACTAGTCTGGAGTTCCCGAATGCTACCTTTCACATACGTGAAGCATTCTATTGCACGAGCCCCAATGTGTTAATGCATCGTTAACCCGACCCAGTGACTTCAGCAGCAAGGCCTGTCAGCTGGAACCGGTAGTACAATACCCTTTTAAGAGGGAGAATATGAGAAATAATCATCACAGTCTGAAGATTTTCGTTCCGCAGAGATGACTGATAATGTAATCAGGCTCCTGTTGCTACCATTAGAACTGGAACTCCGCACTGGCTGCTGAAGATAGGAATGGAGTGCTTAAGATTATATCCCAAATGCTGTGATGTCAGTTCTTAACTCACCTCAGTCGTTTCTGTAAAAACTTGATACATTTTTATGCTCTGGTCTACACTTTTCATTCTTTTCTCTTTTCACAGTTTCGTCTTCATAGATTGCTTTAGGAGTATATTTATTTCATGAAAGCCTTAACTCTTTGAGTCCCAGGGAGTTTAACATCACAGGCCCAATGACTAGTAAAGAAAGAGTAAAATCGACGCATCATGTGTGCACTGGGCTTCTATATAGGAAACTATGAATGTATGATGCGTTCCCTGGGACTCAAAGAGTTAAGATATACGTGTGGCTGCACGAGTTTCCCGCCTTCTTCTCAAACTCAACTGCATTCTATTTCTATGGAACCACAGTGGGCTTATATCCCCCCTACCCCACCTGTGCACTAGTTTGTTTTTGTTTTTATTTGTGGATAGCATTGTAAAGTTTTATTGGGTGTCAATGCATTCAGTTTAAAAAAAAAAACCAAGGTACTAAAAGTAAAAGGTAAAGCCGGAAGATGTGAACCAGCGTCATTGCACACGGTTATAAACCACTAGTACGGACAGCTGATAAGAAACTCTTTGTCTGTGTCGCAGTCCGCAAGAAAACTCCGTAGCTACAGCGACGTTCCTCCACTTACCCCAGAGTGTTACCTCTGGTACCCATTTACATCCAGGTACTGTACGAATGTAGCTTTTTGTGACATTTTTTTTAAGTCCTTCTCTGTGTTTCAGGTCCAGATAACTACTGATTTTTACAGAACTAAATATTTCAAGTTTATTATTGGGGGGAAGGGAGCGGGAGGGGTAGCATGAATTGTCCCACTAACGCTTTAAAGGCATTATAAAAGGTGACTAATTGACGATTTACTGAAATCTCGTGTTTTGGGATTAAAAGCTCAAATACCGCAGCCTAGCTGTAAATCGCAATGCACCAATAGCTCTTCTGAGGGCTCATGTGACAGCAGAGGTGCTAGTTTTAATTTCTTTTCACTCCACCAATTTCCTAGTTATATGAAAACTCTTGCCTTTCGTATTCGTATTTCTCAGTCCCTGTCTGACCTCCCACCTTTTTCTTCTTCTTCTTCTTTCTAGTGTCAATATTTGCTTAAGCCGCTATGAGTCGCAGTTTATCAAACGATCGACAGCCGAGACAGGGCGCGCTCAGTCGTTTGATATGCCGTGATGTTGTGCAGTCTCAAGGTGTCAGTGACTTCTTCAATCCATATTCTTCCCGGTCTTCCCCTGCCTGTGGTTGTTTCGATGTTCAGATTGTACGCTGCTGGCATTGTTGGTTTTATTTTCACTAAATAGCTAAACAATTTCATTCTTTGTTTCTCAATAAATTTGACGATGAATGTTGTTCCAACATTATCAAGATAACTAGATAAATGTATGACTTCACATCCTGGAGTGATGTCTCACCACGGAAGATTAAATTATTTAAGTCCAGATCATCAGTGAAGTCCAGATCATCAGTGAAGTCCAGATCATCAGCGAAGTCCAGATCATCAGTGAAGTCCAGATCATCAGTGAAGTCCAGATCATCGGGTAAGTCCAGATTATCGGGTAAGTCCAGATCCTCAGTGAAGTCCAGATCATCAGTGAAGTCCAGATCATCAGCGAAGTCCAGATCATCAGTGAAGTCCAGATCATCGGGTAAGTCCAGATCATCAGTGAAGTCCAGATCATCGGGTAAGTCCAGATCATCGGGTAAGTCCAGATCATCAGTGAAGTCCAGATCATCGGTTAAGTCCAGATCATCAGTGAAGTCCAGATCATCAGTGAAGTTCAGATCATCAGTGAAGTCCAGATCATCGGGTAAGTCCAGATCATCAGCGAAGTCCAGATCATCGGGTAAGTCCAGATCATCAGTGAAGTCCAGATCATCAGTGAAGTCCAGATCATCAGTGAAGTCTAGATCATCAGCGAAGTCCAGATCATCAGCGAAGTCCAGATCATCAGTGAAGTCCAGATCATCAGTGAAGTCCAGATCATCGGGTAAGTCCAGATTATTGGGTAAGTCCAGATAATCAGTGAAGTCCAGATCATCAGTGAAGTCCAGATCATCAGCGAAGTCCAGATCATCGGGTAAGTCCAGATCATCAGTGAAGTCCAGATCATCGGGTAAGTCCAGATCATCGGGTAAGTCCAGATCATCAGTGAAGTCCAGATCATCAGTGAAGTCCAGATCATCAGTGAAGTTCAGATTATCAGTGAAGTCCAGATCATCGGGTAAGTCCAGATCATCGGGTAAGTCCAGATCATCAGTGAAGTCCAGATCATCTGGGAAGTCCAGATCATCAGTGAAGTCCAGATCATCAGCGAAGTCCAGATCATCAGTGAAGTCCAGATCCTCTAGCTATTCTGCTGGGGTCCACTGTCTACAACTATTGTCTTCATAATACAGCCCGTAAGCCAATAAGTCATCATCATCCACTTCTGCCGTTAAGTGCCGTAGGGAGGAACAGTTTGCAGTCCATTGCTTATTGGGCAGCAATAGCTATTGGCATTCCATGTCAATGTAGAAACTCTTTAATGTCATCAATCCATATTCTCCCTGCTTTCACGTCAGCTCTTCTCATGTGTAGCGCCAACGTTGGTAGTTGTTCTGACTGCATTCTTACTAGATGATCAAACCAAAGCCATTTGATCTTCTGTTTCTCAGTGAATTTGCTGCATGGTGTTGTTCCTACAGTCGGTCTAATAATATAATTTCTAAGTTTGTCTCAGATGGTTAAGTTGATGGCTTTTCACATGCATCTCATTTCACAGGTTTTGACGTAGGTTAGACTCTGATAATATCCATGTCTGGCCCTGGTAGCACAGCGTTGGTATGAAATGCTGTTTATAATGTTTCTTGGTGATCAAAGTTATGTCTGGATGCCTTAAGAATGGTGTCATTTTGTATATAAAGTGTACTGGCAATTTAGCATCTTGTTTCAGTTTCCCAATCTATTCTTCTTTCCTCCGAGAATATACTTTCTAGATATTTAAATTCTTTAACATGTTTCAGACAAGTACCATTTAACCTGATATGCAGCGGATTAGGAACTTTACTGACCTGTCTTACTTCAGTTTTAGTTTAAATGTTTCATGTAATATCTACTGCATAGTAAGAAAAGTATAGGTGAGAAATGGCATCTCTGTCATTCAGCTGTAGTAGTTATATAGTAATTGTTCAAAAACATCCTGTTCAACCTGCATGGTTATAATTGGGATACATAGCGTTAATCGAGTTCTCGAGTATATATTTGTTATTTTAAATATATGTCATGTAGTTATTTATATGACCAAAATGTAATATGTATTCTTTCACAAAATTACTATATTTAAATAAAAACGCCCCCCCCCCCCCATCCCAACAAGGTAAACTGGTCCATTATTATCTTGTCATAACAAAATGGACCTGACTGCAGTAAAGCTGAGAAAATCCAAAATGGATTAAATGATGAAATAAGGTGACTACAATACATCTATGAATGTCCCTTTAAAAAAATCATAATTATAAAATGAAATGAGGTGACTGCAGTTCAGCAGTGAAAGTTTAAAAAGAATGGGGTAATGAAATGATTTGACTGCAGTTATAAGTTAAAAACCGGTCTTTTCTTAAATCGTTCAAATTACCATGCAGCAAATGCATTTCATCATTGGTAACTCGCGTATAGGCCTTGGCTTGCGCCTATGACAGACTAGACTTTACCGATGGCATCCCAAGCATATACCTCATTGTTCTAACTGGGGTGTCCCGTGTACAACCCAAGATGATTCTCATTCCTTCATTTTGAATCGTTTCAAGCTCTGTACACAGTGCAGTAGATAGGATTAATATTTCTAGGCTATAATCGATTACAGAAAGGACCAAATGGTTGAACAATAAGACCAATAATCTCTGTTCCACGTGTGTCGCCACTATCGTCTTCAGTGCGCCCAGGCCACTCTTGCATTTGATCACAGACTGCTCCACGTAATACCTGTAGGAGAGACTGCAATCAGACGTCAAACCTAATTATTTCAACTGATCTCTTCTTTCAACATTAATACCCTTCATGGATATGTTGGGCAAGTCTTCCTTCCCAATGTTGTTATTCAGAGAGCACCACAAAACACTGGTCTTCTCTGGGTTTACCCCTGACCCTGTCTATTCAGATCACTCCGTCCTATCATGCAAAGCACTTTCATGCCGTGTCTATCTGGCCCACTTCGATACATTAAGACATTTTCTGCAAATGTCAGTTTGCCCGGGTCCAGTGGGCTGGATTTTTGGCAGACTTGCTGCACATGTGTTTAACAAGACAGGTGAGAGTGGTGATCCCTGGGGAAGGCCTTGGGAAAATGCATATTGGATCTTATCTCCATGTTCCCAAACAAAATACCACTGTTCTTTCCAACACTGCTGCCCCCATCCAATTAGCTAACCAAGGGTTCACACCAAAGTCCATCACGCACTGCATAAGGTATGTGAAGTCAACCCTGTTATAGGCATCTTCAAGATCTATCATGACAGTGACTGTTTTTTGCTTTCGCTGAAATCCTTCATACACATCATATGTGAACGTTCCAGCATTGTTCCATGTTGCCTTTGATAGCTTTTAGTTGTCCATGGTATCATGGTATCCAGTAGCATGCCTATTCTTTCTAAGTGTAACATTTCTTCGCCACAGATTTTTTTCCAGCAGTCTGCCATATACGTTTTGCAGAGTTATGGTTCTAAAACTGCTTAGCTGCGAGCGCCCATAGTAGATTAAGCTCAAGACCAGCTTCAGATGAATATTAAAAAGAGACCACAAACAAATGAACAAACTACATTATCAAGATTATAATACCACAGACAAATGAACAATCACCACTGTCAATATTATTATACAACAAATAAATGAATAAACTATACTGTCAAGATTATTTTACCACAAACCTATGAACAACTACATTGTCAAGATTATTATACCCTGAACCTATAAACAAACTACATTATCATGATTATTATACCACAGACAAATGAACAATCACCATTGTCAATATTATTATACAACAAATAAATGAATAAACTATATTGTCAGGATTATTTTACCACAAACCTATGAACAACTACAATGTCAAGATTATTATACCCTGAACATATAAACAAACTACATTATCAAGATTATAACACCACAAATCCATGAACAAACTGCATTGTCAATATTATTTCACCACAAACATACGAATAAACTACATTATCATTGCTAGAACATCACAAACATATAAACAAAATACATTATTAGATTATAAAACTACAAACATATAAACAAATACTACATTATAAAACATATTCTTACCAATGCTATGCTACCAATGTCAAACATGGACACTGTCTTCAGAAGACAGAAGGAACATAGTCACGAGAGAAATAAAATGTTTACATACTATGCTAGGTGCATCAAGGAAAGATCAACTTAGGAATGAAAGATACCATGAGGAGAGTTGGCACAGAACCAATAATGTTAGTTGCGCATCCTTTACAGGACGTTGCAGAACCAACCCCAACAGCCCCTGGCTGTTGTATGGTTTTCTAGGCAAATTTACGTCCAGTAGTTTGCCATTGCTTTATGGACGGTCTGCTTTCTTGATACCACTGTCAAAACCAAAGCAAGGCGCATGGCTCGCTGCTTGGATTGAAGCCGGCATCCCGGCGTTCGCATCGACTTAGCTACAAGGCCGACACAGAACCAATACTGAACTCTAAAGGTAGGCAAAAAATCAAATGGTTTGGCCACGTAACAAGATTGGCATCAGACAGGGCACCACAGAGAGCAATGCAATACAAATACAACGGTAACAGAGCTACAGGTCAACCACGCAGAAGATGGACCTCAGAAATATCAGAGACACTGAAAAATACTTTATACAAAACGAACAGAAGGGCCCGTTCAGGGGATCTCTTCCTGCCCTGACGCCGCAAGGCATTCTAGGAGTAGAGAAAAGAAAAAAAAAGAAAAAGACAAACATATGAACAAACTATTACATTATAAAATTACACAACCACAAACATATGAACAAACTACACTACTAGATTATAAGACCACAAATGTACAAATAAACACACATAACGATATGATAATCAAGATTATAAGACAATATTTATTGCACAAACCAAATAAAAACAACAAAAGCAAAACAGCTCCAACAGAGCAAATATCCAAACTAAACTGAAAATATTTACCCTTTAAATATTCAAACTGAAACTGCTCAACCAGTTTCAAATATTCAAACTGAAAACGCTTAATAAGTTTCAAATATCTCAAAACACTTTGTTTCAAATATCAAAGTGAAAATACTCAACCAATTTTAAATATCCCAACCAAAATTACTCAGAGAGATTCAAATATTCAAACTGAAAATACTTAACAAGATTCAAATTAAAAATACTCAATGAGATTTCAATATGATATTTGAACTGACAATACTCAAGTAGATCAAATATCCAAAGTGAAAAAATTATAGTTTAAAAAATAAATCATATAAAAGACAATTTTGGTAATCGTGGAAATACCTGGTTAGCTACTGTGAACAGCGTGATAAACAAACTGACATATTTTGACTCCTTCTTCTTTTGTCGACTTACTGATACCAGCTTGTAGCCCGGTGACGTTGTTTCCTGTATTTGTCTTGTGCTTCTCGGGTGGCTTGGGTGATGGATTTGTTCATCTTTTTACAGGTTTCAGCTACATTATCTAACCATCTCTTTCCTGGTCTTTCCCTGACCTTCCTTTAAGATGTTCTGATGTTAAAAATATAAAATGCAGTTTGGCCTGGTTGCTTTCTTACTAGATGGCCGAACGATTTCATTCTTTGTCTGTCAGTATAATTCAGACAGGGTTTTATGCTAACATTCTCTCCATTGCTGGAATTTCTAGCCCTGACCCTTCTTGTGTTGTTATTGACCTTATTCTGACTGCCACTCACAACTGTAGAGGAAAGTAGTCAAGACAGGTAATCATTCTTCATCTTAGGACAGGACGTAACACACCTCTCTTCCTCCATTTTCTCCCAGTTACCTCATCAAACAGAGTGTGTGTCTTTGTGTGTATGTGTGTGTGGGTGGGTGGGGGTGTGTGTAAGGATCGTATGTATTCTTTCTGCTGATCATTTCTTCAAGGTCCCTGTGTGGGTTCCAGGGCCCCATCGTGGGGTAAACAAGAATAGACCCTCTGCCTACCCAAAAGCATGTCGTAAGAGTCAACTAATTGGGGAGCTTTGTTTGAAGTTGGAGTGCATCTGCCTGAGAGGCAAGGAACCAACAGTCTGGTTCAAGTGAATCAGATCTGTAAAACTGATGCACACGCAACACTCAGGTTCTGGAGCAGGACTGCAGTTTAGAGGTGGACAAACAACCAGAACTTTCCACCAGAGTGTACAGCTGGTGAACGCGAAGAAGAAAGAAGATTTCTTTAAAGCTGTTTTGGATTCTGTCCCTCCATCTTCTGCATGGTCTTCCCGTTGTTGTTTTCATTATATTTCTTGAGTGTGGCTCTCAGTGGCAGCAGGAACTAGGGTATTCTCATCAGATGGCCAAACCATCTCAGTTGTTGCTCTATAATAAACTGTACGACTCTTTTCAATAGTAATTCCTAAATTCTTCTTAGGCATCAATAACAGACTAAACAAGCATATATCCAATAGTTTCACCTGAGTAGTTCCCTACTCTGCCCATGCAGAATGTGCGTACAAACTGCAGAAATGTCACGCAGGAATGTCCCTTGTATAGCCTGTTAAGAAGGGAATACCATCCTTATTTATTAACATCATACCTAAAGATGTACAGGAATTAACAGGAACTCACCAAAAATAGTCAACTGAATTATAAGCACTTGACTCTTCTTCTTCTTTTTTTCTCTACTCCTGGAACCCCTCCCAGCATCAGCGCAGGAAGAGATCTCTGGAACGGGCCGTTAGTTTAAAAGAAAGAAAAAAAAAGCTTCAAAGTTTAGAGGATCGACTTCACTGCAACGGTTTTTATCCCACATGGCTTCGTGTTTCTGGAAAGAACTGTTGCCACCTGCCAAAAACCTTGTACAAAGATAGTTCTCCAATCACCTTAAAAAAAACTCAGGAATCCAAAGATGCAAGCCACATGAGGTGAACTGCCTAATCACTTAGCCACAGAGTAACAGAGGAAACATCAGGGATGCAATCATCGGAATCAGAGTCTTTCTTTTTACCAAACACCCTTATACAAATTATGTATTGTGGCCAACTGCTTCAAATTGGTTTACCACAAAATTTAAAAATAACAACAAAACAGTAAGGTCAATATTGCACATGCTCTACCAGACCTGCATAAAAACATCAACAATGGTTAAAACAAGTCTTTAAAAAAAAAGATATTATCCAACCTTTTTAGAGTTTTATAACTTTACTGCAGTGGCTTAATTTCATTTTACAACCAGTTTTAGACTAATATAAGTTTAATACAATCATCTCATTTCTTTTTCAAACCATTTTTAAGACTTTCATAACTTTACTGCAGTCACCTCATATCATTTTCAAACCTTTTTTAGACTTTTATAGGCTAAATTTTTTTTTTAACTTTTAACTGCAGTCAAATCATTTCATTACCACATTCTTTTTAGACTTTTACTGCTGTGCTGCAGTCACCTCATTTCATTTTATAATTATGATTTTTTTAAAGGGACATTCATAGATGTATTGTAGTCCCCTCATTTTATTATTCAATCCTTGCTTGACTTTCTCAACTTTACTGCAGTCAACTCCATTTCGTTATGACAAGAAAATAATGGACTAGTTTACATTGTTTGGGTGAGGGGGGTGGTTTAAAATGTTTTCATTTAAATATGAAATAGCACTTGTTAAGTAAAAAAAAAATAATGCATAAAACTGATTTTATAAAAATGATATGCAATAACAGAGAAATAGAATATTAGTGTCAAAATAAAGTTCATGATAAATTAAAAATAAGTGTTAATGCGATACAGGAGACAAACTGAGGGACAACACTGAAACGTGTTTCAGAAGGTACTGTACAATACAGACATCTTATATAAAGTTTTCAAAAGTCAACACTGAATAGACAGATGGTAAGTAGGTCAGTAAAAGCAAACTAGGTCAGTAAAAGTACATGAAGGTCCTTTTTTTACATCAGTAGCACATGATGCATATGATATTGTGCTTCCTCTATGAAGTTCTCCAGATACTCTCTTGTCTGCTCGGTTAATATTTACATAGTTGGATTCTTTTTTTCATCTGGGGATCTCACTGGCAAACCTCTTTACCCCAGGGTAGAAGACGATCGAGTAAGTAAGTAAGCAAGCCTTTTTTTTTCAATTTTAACTAGGTCTGTACATTATTGACCGTTTTGGTATACTTTCCTTTGGAAGAAGAGTTAATTAAAAAGCCAAAGGATTTCATTTGTTTTCTAATTAAATCTGCTACTTATTACACCCACTTGCGGTGGGTTAGGGTGTTCATAATTTTTTTAATTAAATATTATTATTATTGTGAAATATTAAATAATAAAATATGGAATATTCATGATTGTGAATATCAAATCATTCAGGATATCAAAAAACACAAAAACATTTCAAAACTGCTTATGTTCACACTCTTGAAGAAATAAAACTGTGCTAGAGTTTGAGAATCAAATCTGTAGGAAACTGGATTATAGCCACTTCTGAAGTATCGAATGGTTGAAAATATCTAAACAATTATATATTCAGTTGTGTTCACAGAAGCGTGAATGGGTTGCATTCATATGACAATTCAAATAGTCAGTTAAATTCAAAGAAGTGTGAATGGGTTGCATTCATATGACAATTCAAATAGTCAGTTGTGTTCAGAAGTGTGAATGGGCTGTATTCACTAAAAAAAAGTTAGTTGCGTATCCTTTTCAGGACGTTGCAGAGCTAACCCTAACAGCCCCTGGCTGTTGTGTGGTTTCTCTTGGCAAATTACTCCAGTAGTTTGCCATTGCTTTCTGGACGGTCGGCTTTCTTGACACCACTGTCGAAACCAACGCAAGGCGCATTGCCTGCAGCTGGGATCGAATTGGGCATCCCGGCATTACGAAGCGAAGCGTTCGCATCGACTAAGCCACAGAGCCGACTGTATTCATAAGACAATTCAAATATTCAGTTGTGTTCAGAAGTGTGAATGGGTTGCATCCATAAAACAATAAGAATTGTGGGAGCTGCATTAGCGCAGTCAATAGGAGGCTTGCTTTCAAATGCAGCTGCGACTCGCTGCAGTCATGTTCGGTGTTCGTAACCAGGTGGTTCCCGGGGTTCACCCAGCCTCTAGGAAATGGGTACCAGAGTTGACACTCTGGGGTAAATGAAGGAACCTCGCTGCAGCTAGAGTTACGTACGGACGGCGACACAGGCGGACAGTTTCTTATCAGCTGTCCATACTAGTAGCAGAGCACTTATGGTTTATAACCGTGTGCAATGACGCTGGTTCACATCTCCCGACTTTACCTTTACCTTTACCCACTGTCTCCCACCACAAACAAGCATGTTGGAAAAGGCCACTAATTAGGTGTGTTTCCTTTGAAGTCGGAGTACATCTGCCTGAGAGGCAAGGAACTTACAGGCTGCATACAGATAAGCTTTAAAATGGATATGGGGGCAAAATTCAAGTTCTGGAACAAGACTAAAGTCCAGAAGTGGACACGCAATATGAACTTTCTGTCAGAGTTTACAGCCAGAGAACACTAAGAAGAATTAGAGGGGATGTATCCTCCTCCTTGATTAACCTACAACCCACCCACTAATTACAACCCTTGTAAGTTGAAAACATGCTGTCAAAGGCTGCTAGAGCACTGACTAATATTTAAAAAAACAAAACACTGAAGACAAGGGGAACAAGCCAAAGAACAAGATGTTTCAGAAGAAGTGGTTGCAGCCCCTATGAGGACTAGTCCTAAGAGCTTTGCCAAAATGAAACCAGTATGAAACAGACACCAGTGCAGGAGGTAGCATATGAGCAGCCACCACAACCCCCACCTCCAGACAAGAGACAGCAGTTAGCATAGAAGACAAGTTGGAAGATGAGCTAAATTAATGCAAATCTCGCGTAAACCAAGAAGAAACAAGGAAAAACACCCCAATTATAACCTTTTTACTAGATCCTGAACAGAAAAAAGAAGAAGAGGGGAACATGCAGACTAAGGGAAACTAAGCCATTAACCATGGCACGCAGAAAAGCAGCCTAAGCAAGACAGTCCCAATTTGTTTTTTGCTTAACTGTATCACCTACTGAGAAGGCTAAATCTAGCCACTTCCGGTTGTGACACAGCCCCGCAAATGCCGATATATTATCATTTGTTCTCGAAAAGCATAGTTAAATGTCACTGGTTCCATGTGCACATGCGTTAATGAGGCCCAGATGTGAATATATTAACTAAAAATACCAGTAGAGAGGTTTCCTTGTAAATCCATAAGCTTTTTTTTTTAGTCAGGTTGACTTGAAATTTTCCTGTGAGCCACAGTGATAGAAGTCCTAGGGTCGGGACATGAGTCACCCAATACATGTTTGCATTAAACATCAGGGGATGCATTCAATTTAATGTGCCACTCTGATCTTGTTTACTGATTACTCCCTTTATATATCTTTATATATTTCAAAACAAATTGTACAATATGCAGATAAATAAATTTTAGAAACTATTTAATAGTTCTATTCTAAAAGTTGCGTATCCTTTACAGGACGTTGCAGAACCAACCCTCAGCCCCTGGCTGTTGTGTGGTTTCTCTAGGCAATTTACATCCAGTAGTTTGCCATTGCTTTCTGGACGGTCGGCTTTCTTGATACCACTGTCGAAACCAACGCAAGGCGCATTGCCCGCAGCTGGGATCGAACCTGGCATCCTGGCATTACGAAGCGAAGCGTTCGCATCGACTTAGCCACAGAGCCGACATTTAATAGTTACCTGTGTAAAATAGTTTTTTAAAGGATTTTTGCCCCTGAAATTTTCATTTCTTAATTACCTCTTTTTTTTTTAAACTGAATCAAACCGAACTGAAGGGAAAGCTACCACAGTTAAAACCATCCTTACAAAAATCCTAATGGAAAGCTTATTAAACACAATGTATTCACTTTAAAAATTGTACATCCATATAAAAAGAAAAACATGAAAATCTTAAATATATAAAATATAAATATATAAATTCTATATAATGACAAAGAGGAAAACAATGATACATTAAAGTTGTTATCACAGCATCGCTGATGAGGTCCAAGCTAGGACACATGATTGCCATCAGTGCCCACGACTAGACAAGACACACACGAACATTTTACAACAGCACAGACAAGAAAAAAATCTAAGTCCTAACTAAACCAGTGAAGCCATACAGCCCTAGAGGGTTAAACAGGCAAGACTAACTTTAGGGAATTAAAACATGAAACAGTTCACAGGCATACTCTACTGTTCTACACTGACTAAATTTAAATTGCAGATTGTCTTCATAAAGAAAATGTAAGAAGTGGATGTAAAAATTGAATGTAAAAAAATGGGTTTTAAAGGGAAAAGATAGACTTCATTTCATCTGGCTGTGTACCATCGTCATGTGCCCTAATGACAAGCACAGGTGGTCATTTTCCACCATCCCATGCAATCTCTAGAATCAAGGATCAGGTCTGTGCTTTTCACTTGCCCGATTTACAGGGGCAAGCCATTCAAGTATTTATCAACATATTCCGAAATGAGATCCATGCTCTTGTCTTACCCCATCAATATGACCAAGCTATCCACATGTTTAACCAGAGAATCACAGAAAGTGAACTACTGAACACCGGCAGACTGAAGTAGTGAAAACTAACCCTTGGACAGTGGTCGATCAGAAGCAAGTGATGTAAAGCAATAGAAAAGAATTTGAGGGGTGGAAAATGGCATTTAAAAAATGTGAAATGTAGAAAGTGATATGATGTAAAGTTATATGGTCGAATAATGACAATAATGTGATGGAAAGTGATACGAAAAAAAATAAAGTGATTGAAAGTAACAAGAAAGAATGTGAAGTGTCAGAAAGTTGCTTGATTAAAAGTGACATGATGGAAAATGGAATGATGGACAACGAAGTGATATACAATAAAGTAATGGAAAATTACATAAAAGAATATGATGTAATGGAAAGTGATATAAAAGGAGGTGAAGTTTTAAAAAAAAATTTTCAAGTGATATTAAAGTAGATTAAGTGATAGAAAGTGAACTGTAGGAATAAACAGATTATAAAATATGAATTTTCAGAGAGAAAAAAAAACATGTCAACCGCCATAAAGCAGGGCACACCTGTGTACTTAATAAGACAGTTCATATTAAAAGGAGAAACGGTGGGGTGGGACATGTAAAGATAGAAACACTATTACGGTCTATTACCTTATCTAACATACAACCATTTAAATGACAAATTACACTCCCCCCCCCCCCTAAAAAAAACTATCTAAAAAACACAAATTAAACTACTACAGAATAAATTGTCATGTTTCTTTATAGTAAGATTTATACAAATATAAATATATGGCATGTTTTTAGATTTGATATAAAAGCATGAAACAATATATTTGCACAGAAAAATATATCAGATTCAGGGAATACAATAAAATATGTGAATATGTGAAAGTAACAAACTCTAGCCAGTTCACACATAATTGAAAAATTAACTAACTCTAAGTAGCATTTCAAGGCAGTTGCTGTCTTTTCCACAGGCACCCAAAAATAAAACACATAGAAATTATGAAGCTTTCTTCTTGAAATGATCTTAATACAGTTAGGTCTAAATAACTCAATTATAGGATTTTCTTTTTTTAAACTGAAATTTAAAAAAGGAATAATTAAAAAATAAATACTTTTGACAAAAAAAAGACAATTTTTTTTTAAAGGTTTTTAGCCCAATAAGATTTCAAATAAATTTGAATCTTTGTATATCCTCTTTACACATGTACCTCAACCTTTTACACTGTCAATTTCTGTTTTGTTTGTCTTCACAATGGCAAACTAATAAAAATAAAAATTACCTAGTAAAATCTCACAGCCAAAAAAAATGCTGGGGTTGGTTCTGCAATGTTCTGTAGAGGAGACATGACTAACTTTTTAGTCTGTTTGCGACGGGCCGTCAAATTTCTCTAGCTTTAGTTTATTCAGTGGTAACTAACCCCCCCCCCCCCCCCCCCCACCAAATGGGTCTTTTATGTCAGCAGTTTAAAAAAACAAACTTTTTTGTTTTTGCCACAAATAAATGTTATTTGTAACGGTTCCTTTCTTTTCTTATTTCTTTTCTTACTTGATGTCGTAACTCTGCCTGTCAATGAAATGTATAATGTTTCTCTTTCTGTACTAAAAGATTACTGAACTAAGTTACTGGCAATTGGCAGAAAAAGAAGCAGATCAACAAAAAAAGATACACTACTAGCACTATGTGTTTCATTTGTAAGTCTTGTGGTCACAAACATAATAAAAGCCCAACAGGTGGAGGAGAAGAATATGTTATCTGTCAATTACAATGCTATACTATGGTGAAGTGATTAATAGGGGGAAATGTACCCAGAAAAGAACTGCATTGTTATCATAAGGAATAAAAAAAATTAGACTGCATATCATTTTGGTATAAAATTAGACTTTCAATATTACTGCAGACTAACAATGGATCAGTGAAATCTGTTGATATGTGCGCAACATATTAACATATCAAGACTTGTTATAACACATTGAAAATGTGAGAAGTAAAAGGTAAAAAAAACTATTTTTTTTTAAAAGCTAAAAATATGGGTAAAATGGAATGATGATAATACATAAAAAATACAAGTTGTAATACATTAAACTTGCAATGACATGTTATTGCACACTGATATTGTGGGGTGTAATGTCTCTTCGTACAATAAATAACATGAAATGTTACAGATTTAAAATGTTACAATATACTAGTACATCTGTAAATGTGATTATTAGCATTTGGTGATATTTGTTACACTTTACAAATAGGATAAGTTATAGTTCAAACAAATTAAGCTACAGTACAAAAACGATATTACAGTAGTAACACCTCTAAATATGAATATTCAAAATCAATGATTAGTTGCACTACAATGGAAATGTGTTTATCATTTCAAGCACTGTGAAATTGTATTGATCAATTCTAGTACATTTACAATGTAACTATTAATACTTGAAATATACTTATGTGGTTATCCATTCTAGCCAAGGGGGCTGCGTGGTCTCAAGGCATGGTGTCCGCCTCAAGTGCTGGAGGTTTCGGGTTCAATCCCTGGTAAGGGATGGGATTTTTTTTACGTGGACTTGGACTTCTGTTATAATTAGAGTTCTAGTTATAATTTCACCTGGGTTTCTGGGTAGTGAGATAGGAAGCCCGTGTGCAACAATGCACACATAAAAAAAAAAACCTTAATAGTTGGAAATCAAAAAGAGTAGCCTAACGGTCCTGCCCGGGCAAAATTTGGAGTTAAAAATCTACCCAAAGTATTTCAGGATTCTCGCCGGTGCTGCAGAACCTGTGCACTGTGCTGAGCTTCTTCGGACTCAGACTTAAGTTAGAAGAAGAACGGAGCACTTATGGGTTACTACCCCTGTGCCATGATGTTGGTCCGTTGTTCAAACTTCAGTTCTAGCCATACCTAGAATTTGATTGTTAATTCTAGCACACATAACAAATGAAGTTCTTACACAAAGAAAACACCAGTTATAAAGTTTGAAAGCTATGTTTGGAATGTTGTGTTTATCGTAAATTGTTACAATTACCATTTCTTTCAACTGAGAACCTCCTTCTATCTTCACAGCCACTATCATCGCTAACTGCATTTGGCCATTTTCAGGATGGTTTGACAAATAAGGGCTCAATGAAGTTCTAACACAAAGACCACACCAGTTATAAAGTTTGAAAGCTATGTTTGGAATGTTGTGTTTATCGTAAATTGTTACAATTACCATTGCTTTCAACTGAGAACCTCCTTCTATCTTCACAGCCACTATCATCGCTAACTGCATTTGGCCATTTTCAGGATGGTTTGACAAATAAGGGCTCAATGAAGTTCTAACACAAAGACCACACCAGTTATAAAGTTTGAAAGCTATGTTTGGAATGTTGTGTTTATCGTAAATTGTTACAATTACCATTGCTTTCAACTGAGAACCTCCTTCTGTCTTCACAGCCACTATCATCGCTATCTGCATTTGGCCATTTTCAGGATGGTTTGACAAATAAGGGCTCAAGCCTGAGGATTTAGAACTGTATTTGTCATGAACTGTGCAGGTCATGATACTTTTTTTTTGTGTGCCTCAGAAAGAAAAATATGTCCATCACCTTACTAAAGTCTCTTAAACCACTTGACCAGCGGTTCTTCGTTTACATGCACAAGGGCCCGGTTGGCTAGTATAGCTGGTTAAAGCTAACTTCGCGGCGACCAGGTAACAAACTCCTTGTGGTCAAGGTTCATGCCTGGGAGTATGCAGAAAAGCCACATTTCTCCCAGATTTACGGCATCTATCATGGAATCAAGGCCGAAGGGTTGCGATATCCATAGTACCGAGCCAAAGGGTTAACAACTGATGGTTTCTGGATATTAGAAAGAAAAAAAAAATATCCACAAAGAAATATAATAACCTTCAAAAAGCCAACTGACAGGTGGTTATTTAAATAAAATGAAGAAAACTTGACAAGGCATAGTAGACAACAAAAAAACAGTGCTGGTACTCACCAAAAAAGGTCAAAAAACTTGTTTCGGAACTCAGAACAAAGTGTCTTTTAGTGTAGTGATGAAAAAATGATACCTAAATAAAGGTACTGGTGCTAGGTACCATTATGTACAGAAAGGAAAAAAGCCCTAGTTATAATTTCTTACTTTCCTTGTGGATCCTGGCAACAAACTGACAGGACGATTGTAATAATTGCCACTAATCTGTAAATATTTGCTGCTGGTCAAAAGATCTTAGTTTGAAACCCACACTGCGTCTTGAGTTTTCAAAGTAGATCTTAGTTCTCAGGTCAACCAGCCTAAAATACGTGCTAGGTAATTTCCTGGGAAGTAAAGGTAGCTAGCATGATGCAAACCCCCATCATCCATAGAGTGTCCATTTTTAGTTATCTTTCTTTATTTACTTTTTTTTTTCTGGTCGTAAATGTGGATGGTCGTAAGTCGCATTGGTTGTATGTCAAAGATAAGGTGTAGTTTGTAGTCAGTGTGCCACTTCCATCCTTCTCTGTGATAAGCCTTCTCTTTCCAGTCGCCGACTCCAAGTGCTTGCAGATGTGCCTATATATTATCTCTCAGCAACTCTTGGTCTGCCTCATGGCCTATTCCCATTCAAATCTTTTGTGTAGTTTTGTTTGATCTCTGTTATCTACAATTCTCTTTATAAGGCCAAACCATTGCAGTCTATTAGCCCTCACCATGCCAACAATTAGGTGTCAAACAATGGCATAAAATGATGAAGTTTGTATACAGGGTACTGATGGTGAACGAAGGAATGAAATGATGCAGTTTGTAGTCACAGTGTTAATGGTGGTGCAAATCCACAGTGTTGCTTCTGCTATGACAAAACAGTTACATAAACAGTAGTCCTTGCATAAATTTCATTCTTTTCTTGTTGTCCTTTTCCGAGGGCTGCCAGATATCCTGCAAACATAAACCAAACAGGTGAATGAATGAATCAATGAATGAATTGATCAATCAATCAATCAAGAACTCACTGCACTCATGACATTCCTACACATGCTCCATCTCCTTCTTCAGTAGCCAACAAAGAGTCGACATGCTAAGAGTACCAGTGGCAACCTGATTCCACCTCTGTTTCTCCCTCAGTTCTAAATATCTTCCAGAACCTTTGCTCACCCTCCGTTGAATTAGTATTTCAGTAGATGGATTCTCCATCTGTTCTATCACCAAACAGTAAGATAATCCATGCCGGATATTGGATTAAAGGGTGTTGAGGTAGGGCTTTATTATTTTTTTTTTTTGTGTGTGTTCGCCAGCTGTAAACTCCGGTGGAAAGTTCTGGTTGTTCATCCACTTCTGGACTGCAGTCCTATTCCAGAACCTGAGTGTTGCATGTGCATCCATTTGACAGATCGACTAATTCGTATGCAGACTGCTGGTTCCTTGCCTCTCAGGCAGATGCACTCCGACTTCGAAGAAAGCTCCCAATTAGTCGACTCTTACGACATGCTATTGGGTAGGCAGTGGGTCTATTCTTGTTTTCCCTACAATAGGGCCCCGGAATCCACACAGGGTAGGGCTTTATTTGTTTCAGGTCAACAAATTATGAGGTGAGGTGTCCAGTTAATGTTTGCTGGAAAGTGATGTGAGACTGAAAAAAGTAAAGTAAAGGACCCTTTCCACGCCATTAGGCGTGATTTTGAGCTATGAGAAATTAGATGGCAAAATTATGAAAACTTACTTTGGTGATCCTTTCACCTCTTGAATCAAATCTCCTTCATCAACCTGAAAGAAAAGAAAAGAAAGGGTATAAATATCATTATCATCATGTGTCAAGCAAACAGGCCAGATGATCATAATCCTCGACAAACATCAGTTTTGTGTTTCTGGTAATTTCTTCTTCTTCCTCTTCACATTTTTACGGCTGTAAACTCCTGTGAAACGTTTTGGTAGTTTGTCCACTTCTGGACTTTAGTCTTGTTCCTGAACTTGAATTTTGCACGCACAGACATTTCTTCCTTTTCTTCTGTGTTTTTCCTCAAAAGGACGGTTGGTAAGCTACACTGTGTTTCACTGCTAGGCTGGATTATCTTTGCTTTTTGGCCACAGCAATCTCTTTTCGGCAAAACTTTAATTACCCACTCGTTTACAACATGCTTGTTATGGGGGCAGTAGGTCTTCTACATCCCCCCCCCCCTAGCCACACAACTATTCCCCCCAAATAAGGCCTCAGAAACAACATGAAGATGAAAAACAAATACAACAATAAAACATACCAGGTTTTCATTCAGACTGACCAAGTTTGCATCTGCCCCAAAGTCTGTGGCAGCATGTCCTATATCCTTCCCCTCCCCAGCTCCTGGGTCTGCCTGTGAGTGCTGCTCCTTTTCCACTTCTTTCGAAGCATGATCATCCTCTTCTTTAATTACTCCTATAGGATCTCGCACGTCCGGCATTGGGTAGTCAAACTTCTTACGATAAGCGACAACATCCCTCGACTGTCAAAACAAAATCAGACAATAAATTTTTGTTTCCAGTTACAATAAGCGACAAAATCTCTCACCTGTAAAAATAAAATTAGAAACTCAAATTTTTCCAGTTAGAATAAGCGACAATATCCTTCGACCGTCAAAACAAAAATAAAACAATGAATTTTTTTTTTATTTACAATAAGCGACAAAATCCCTCGACTGTCAACATGAAATCAGACAACCTTTTTTTTTTTTTTTTCAGTTACGATAAGCGACAACGTCCCTCGACTGTCAAAAACAAAATCAGACAATTATTACTTTTTTTTTTTTTTTTTTTAGTTATGAAAGCGACAACATCTCTCAACTGTCACATTAAATCAGACAATAGATTATTTTTTTTTCGGTTGCTACAAGCAACAACATTCTTCCAGTGTAAAAAAAAATGTAAACAATTATTTTTTTTGTGAAAGTTATGGTGGCCACAACCACCTACAACTACCAGCACAGATGCTGCACCTAATCAGAGCAAGAGGATGCCCAAGGAGAGGATGGACTGATGACATCTAAGATATTCTACATTAACAATGACTGACAAAAGCCAGTGCTACCCATCGAGCAATGGACTGCAAACTGTTCTTCTCCATGCCGCTCAAAATCAATAGTGGGCATAATGAAGTCAATAATATGACTTGAACTTTAACTTTAGAGCACTCCATGCTTCCGGCCAAAATGGCCGACAGCTGGCTGACTGCTGACGCTCTGAGATGTTACTTGTCTCCAGCCATGTTTTCATGATGCAAATTCCAATTTCTAGACCAGGAGTTCAGAGGTTCCATCACCCAGCTACAGAGCTGAGTACATGATGTGATACAGTGAGCTATGGATTTCATGTGGGATGTTTTTTCTGTTAAGCCCTCAGCTTGTTCTTGACTACACTAAAATGGCAAGTAGCCGATTAGGCTAGAATTGCACTTATATTTGTGGGTGCAAAGCCGGATTTCAGGACTGACCATCTGCGCCAACAGTAAGCTGCAATTCTACTGTAAGACCATTAATGTTGGCACTATTGACAGCTGCCTTATGCATTTTTACTCTGCGTGTGCACCCTCTAAGATTGTGTTGGGACTGACAAGTTTTACACTAGTTTTCAGTTAAAAACTTTTTTTTTAAACTTTCAATGGTACAGGAAAGGAGCAGCTATGGGATGAACCGTCTACAGTGATGGAGAAACTTCGCCTAATTCCTAACACCTTATGAAAGACTGACTAAGGTAAGGATAATTTCCTTGCAGAACTGCCTTTGGGATATAAACTGTTAGGCTTTCATATAGTCTAGGTCCTGATGTAGGAGGTACAATGGTCACCTGCGTTTGTTTTCATCTTTTACTCCGTAAAAATGTCTATGGCCAAAAATCCACAAACATTGCTACCGCTGACCTTGTTCAAGTTATACAGAACATTAGAAAACACAGAAATAATTCCCATATTTCCCCAACCCACCTCCCTCACCTCCTCTACTACCCTCCCTTTCTCATCCCCCAAAGACTGAGGTAACTAGAAGAAGAAGACAGACAGGCAGATGAAGAGGAGAAATAAGTGTAGAAGAAGAAAAAAAGATAAGGAGGAAGTGAAGAAGAAGGAGGAAGATGTGAAGAAGAAGGAAGATGTGATGAAGAAGAAGAAGAAGAAAAAGAAAAAAGAAAAAAAAGAAGAAGAAGAAGGAGGAGGAGGAACAAGAAATAAAGACTGAGGAAGACAACATAAACGTAATGACTACTCACCCTGCTGGATCCAGGCCTAGGGCAGAAGCATATAAACAGCAGAAGAACTGGCACAACAAGGATCATGGTGTAGATGACCCACAGCCATGGACGTCCTTCTGCTGATGTCTTAATGGCTTCCCATAATCCCTGTTTTCAGGAATATACAGATCTGCAGTTAAGAGAAAAGTTCTTGTGTCTGAATCAGCATAAAGTCTGAATGTATTTCAGAACTGTCCTTGGCCTTCAGGTTGACCAAGCCTAAAATGGGTACCCGGTAATGTCCTGGTACGTAAAGGAGGATGACATGATAATGACCAAATAAACCACACGGTGCTGACTGGTCTATCAAAGTGTAGTATCTTATGCCCAATATGTGTGAAAAGCGTCCTTAAATGTTTTTTTAAATAATAATAATAATTATTATTATTATTTACATAACAGGATATTCTTCACCCTATTAAATTGTAACTACGCCAATGTACGTCAAAGGTCACAAATTAGAAGAAGTCAATCATTTCAAATGGTTTGGTTATGTAATAAATTTGACATCAGGGAGCAATGTTATAAAAATATGGCGGTGACAGATTCAGAGGTGGACCACGCAGAATATGTACTGCAGAAATATCAGATACTGGAAAGAACTTTTATGAAGAAGGACCTGTTCTAGAGATCTCTTCCTGCCCTGAGGTCGAGAGGCATTCCAGGAATAGAGAAAAGAAGAAGAGGAATCATTTCAAATATTTAGGATCTATTTTTGTGACTGAGATGCAGACAAGAAATCGTGTCTAGGATTGCCCAGACAATAGTAGTTCTTGCCAATCAGTAAACATTATGGAGGTCCAAAACATTTCATTTAAAAGCAAGCTCTGCCTGCTAAAAGCACTAGCCATTAGTACAATTACATTTGGCTGTGAAACGTAGACCTTAATAGCTGAACTTGATAAAAGATACAAGCACTGGAAATGCGATCTTTCAGACCACAACACAAATGACGAAGTTTGCCGTATAATTGTGCAGCATGTTGGCAACTATGAACATCTTTTAACTTCAGTGAAAAGGCGGAAAATGCAATAGTACAGACATGTAATAAGATTTAGCGGCCTCTCAAAAACAATACTACAAGGCTCAGCAGAGAGGAAGAGGCAGACCATGAAAGACCTCGATACAGAACTTGACTGGACAGGCCTTAGGTATGCAACCATTAAGTACATCGTATCTGACCTTCAAAGATGGAGAGATCTAACCAAACAGTCAACAGCAACTGGTGACCTAATTACATGCAGTCTTAAAGGAGAATGATGGGGATGATTACATTTTATGGAATGTACTTACCAAGGAAGCATATGCATGTCGCTCCTGTATATTCTTCACATCCCAGGTGATGGCTGTAAACTTCTCAACCACAGTTGCATTGTCAGCAATGATAAAATTATCGAAGAGGATGTTGTCAGTCATAGACCAGAGTTCGAGCCCGACTGCTTGCTGGAAAAGAGGATAATCAAATAGAGTCAATATTTGAACACAGCAGACAAAAACAAAAGATTGCAAACATTATTGCCTGGCAGTTTGCAGTATAGCTACATGGGCTTTACACTGGAATCCCCAGTGGCACAGAAATAAAAGCGGCTAAAAAAAAGCAGGAGAATGGAACTATTTCTTAGCGTTCCCTGGATATAAACTCAGGTGGAAAGTTACGGTTGTTTGTCCAATTCTGGACGTCAGTCATGTTGCAGTACTTGAGTTTTGCATGCCCATCAGTTTTACAGAACTGGCTTATTTTTATGCATACTGTTGGTTCCTAACCTCTCAGGCAGATGCACTCCCACTTTGAAGGAAACATCCCTAACTGTTCACCAATTACAAAATCTTGTTAGGAAGAGGTAAGGGGGGGGGGGAGGCAGCAGTGGGTTTATTTTTTTTCTATGCAGAAGAGAACTAATGAGTGAAGATAACCCTTCACCGTGAGAAAGTCACTTTTTTTAAATATATTTTTTTTAACTTTTACAAGTTGTTGATGACATGAGATCTTTGGGTAGTGGTGAACACATCTATATAATAGCTATGATACAGATTGAAACTGCATAGTGTGTGAACATGATGGATATTATTTTATTTGAAGAAAGAAAAATCAAATTTGGAAATACATTATCTGTGGTCAAATTATCAATGTTTTGTTGCTGTGATGTCATAATAAACTTATGATGACATCGTTTTGTTCTGTGGAGGTGACAACAAAACTCCTGTTTTCCTGGTCAAAGAAAAAGAAAAGCAGTTATTTCTGTGCTACTTTATTTTCAGTGATTATTGCCATTATGAAAAAAAAAACTTTTTGCACAAATAAAATGACCTTGTGGGTTCCGAGGTCCCATTGTGAGGAAAATAGGAATAGACCTACTGCCTCACTAACAAGCATGTTGCAAGAGTCAACTAATTGGGCACTTCCTTCAAAGTCTGAGAGGCAAGGAACCAACAGTCTGCATACAAATAAGCAAGATGTGTCAAACAAATGCTCATGCAAAACTCAGTCCTGGAATAAAGCCAAAGTCCAGAAATGGATGAACAACCAGGTCTTTCCACTGGGGTTTCAAGCCAGTGAGGGCAAACAATAAAATGACTCTAAAATTTCATTTTTTAGAATGTGGCGGTCATGATGATGCAAAGGCTAGCAGGCTTACCTGTCTGCTTCACTGTCATAAGTTTCAAAACCCTAAATTTATATAAAAAATGATAAAGATTCTGCTTCTTCACCTCTTTCTCTAGTTTCTTAGGTTACAGTTTAACTAAATTATTTTTAAAAAATTATTTTTGTAAACAAAATTTTGAAAAAGTTAATTTTTAAAAGTTTTAACGGAATGAAAGAGTTAAAAAGACGGGAGGATGTAGGGCAACCACTAGTATCCACAGTTAAAAGACAAGGAAAATGATGCTAAACTAGACACATTCTAAGAAGAGATGAACAGAGAACCACCAAACAGGCACTAATATGGGAAATAGGTGGAAGGACGTGGAAGAGAATCCTAATGTCGAACTTTAATGAAAGAAGACAAAGGTGCTGGATTCCACCATGATATCGAAGTGATTGTAAAGGATAGAACAGAATGAAGAAATAGACTGTGAGCCCTATGTGACACATAATAGCATAATCAATGAATAAATTCATATTCTTTGTTTGATTTCTATTACCTTTAAACACTATGAACATCCCTTAACTTCCAGAAAGTAACAGCTATTGTATGAATGACCACAACAAAATCATATAAATGGCCACAGCCCAAAAACGGCTCAACAACCCTCGCTAACAGCAAAGTTACATCTGCATATTGGAACTGCATTTCTAGTGTCAGACTGTTTGTGTTAGCACTTCTGACAGCTGCCGTACGTATTTAATGGCTGTGAATGCTACTGGTCAGCGTCTGTGGTTTAGGCATTGCAAATGCGACTGGTAATGCCGGGTTCAGTGCCAGCTACAGGCGATTTGGCAGCAGACTGTCTTACATTGGTTTCAACAGTGGTACCGAGAGTCGATTTTTCATAAAGCAATGGCAAATTACTGAACGTAAATTTGCGTCGAAAAACGACAACAGCCAAAAATGCTGGGGTTGGTTCTGCAACATCCTGTAAAGGGCAACATCCTGTAAAGAATACACAACTAACAACGCATGCTACTGGATTTTCTGGGACTGCAGTCTGTGCCAATTTTTTCCACAAGGGAAAGTGATGGACATTCTGTGTGGTTTTTCGAACGGCACAGGAACACAGCAGCTATGGGGTGATCTGGTTTCCATGAAATTGAAACTGCAATTATCCGATTACCTGAAAGTTACATCTACTGACAAACAGCACTCACAATTGGTGTCATGTTGTATGGATTACTGTCCTCAAAATAATTTGGATTGGGGATCTTTTTCGGTATCCATTCTCCGCGGTAATTAGGGTTGTCAATCATTGGTTGGCTCCAGATTCCCTTGTACTTGGGGTTGGCAATTGCGGGTTGTTCCCACTTTCCACAGCCGGGCGCGTTTTTGCAGTTGGGGTTGTCTGAAAGAAGATTTTTACGGAGGTGATTTAATGCTATCATTACTTTACTTCTAGATACAGATTCTTGATTACGACCGAGCTCCATTCCGACTAACAGGCCGTAAGTCAAACTGGCATTTTTAACACTAGTTTCATTCAAACAGGTTATTTAAAAATGCATTCATAAAAAAACAAAAATGCAATCCTTGTAAGTATAATTTATCGGTGTCAGTGGCTTAGGCATTGCGAATGTGCTTTCTGATGCCGGGGTGCCAGGTCAATCCTAGCAGCGGATGATCTGTCTTGGATTAGTTTTGAAAGTGGTACCGAGAGCTGACCTCTCAGGAAGAAATGGCAAATTAATGAATGTAAAATCTGCCTAGAAAAACCACAACAGCCCAAAAATGCTGGGGTTGGATCTGCAACGTCCTGTAAAGGATACACAACTTGCTTTTTTTTTTTAAAGGACAATTTATGTGCAAAATGTGAAAAATATATAATATTTACTCTCCTGCATCAGTTCTGGTAAATAATTGAAGCTAACAATGTAGTTATCTTTATTTATTTACTATTAGTATTTATTTATTTTGTGTGGTCATAAGTGCAGACAGTCAAAGTCACAGAGGTCATAAATCAAGGAGGTGTAAAACTGTATAACACATTGTGTGCCATCTCCACAATGAAGGTTGGCCATAGTATACCCACTGCTGTCTCTGGAAATACTACGTGGTGAGGCCCCAATTTCTTCCACAATTTGACTATCATACCACTGTCCAAAAACCATGAAAGCAAATTTTTTTTTTTTTTTAAAACAATCCAATGTAGAAACTGAAAACTAGTACTAGAGGATCATGAAATTGTTAAATGCATTCACTAATCTCTAAGCCAGAGAGGGGCACAACTTCCCAACAGTCACAAATTGGTGTTGAAATTTCACTTCTTCACAAGTGATAACAATAAGCCTAGATCCACCTTTTTGTCCATATTCTTAATGCTATTGATAATACTTATTATTTTGTGATGTATGAATGAAATGATCTAAGAGCGGAGGGAAGCCTAGAAGGGCAGAATTTTAGACGGGCTTGCGTGCCCAATTCTTAACCCTTTAAAAAAAGTGTGTTTGGTCCTTCGTAAGTTGCAATTTTCTATCTGAATTTAACCCTGCCACAAATCAGATTTGTAACAGCTTTGCACTAATATACAGTTCCCCAAAATTAGAGGACAATTTTGTGCCTACCTGTAAAGTTTTCCACTGCAAATGAAAATTGTACCTAGATTTTGCCCCCACCACAAATAAAAATTATATACCTATGTGTAGACTTCACCAGAAATGACAATTATGTATATTCATCCAGCTTTCACCACAAATTATAATTTTGTTTACATATATCCAGTCCTCATGACAAATGACAATTGTTTATATATGTGTAGCCTTCAACACAAATGACAATTTGGTATGTATGTGTAATCTTCGCTATCAATGACAATTTTGTACCTATGAATAACCTTCACCACAAATTACAATTCTGTACCTATAAGTAGCCTTCAATATCAATGGCAATTTTGTACCTATGTGTAGCCTTCAGTACAAATGACAATTTTGTACCTATGCAAAGCCTTCACCACAAATGACAATTTTTTTACCTATGTGTAACCTTCACTAGCAATGACAATTTCTTACCTATTTGTAGCCTTAAACACAAATGACAACTTTGTACATATGTGTAGTTGTCACCATCAATGACAAATTTATACCTATGCATAGCCTTCACCACAAATGACAATTCTGTACCTAGATGTAGCTCCAATAATAGATCACAATCTTGCACATACAAGTAGCCATAGCACAAATGAAAATGTTGTACCCAGATGTATCCACCATTACAAATGACAATTTTGTACCCAGATGTATCTCCCACCACTAATGACAAGTATGTACCTAGATGTAGCCCCATAATAAATGACAATTTTGAGCTATTTTAAACTTTACAAAAGCACTCTGTTTAGTAATAAAATACACTAAGTGTGATGGATTGCAAAATGAATTCAATCTACATTTTCATCCTTCCATACATCCAACCATCTATCTATTTATCCACTCACTGACAATCCACCCACACCCAACCATTTACCAATAAATACATTACCCATCCATCCCCCATTCATTTATCCATCCATATAAAGCGTGAAAATCTGAAACAACTCACCCATTGAAGGAGGTTCCCATTCTCCATCGATGTCATCATCCCTGCAAACAAAGAAGCACTGAGTGATTACAGACATCTAGTTTGCGGTAGTAAGAGTTTTGACTTCTGGCCCAATTTGGTGGATAAACCAGCTGACTGTTTTTAGTCAAGGCAAGTTATTTGCTTCTGACTATATTTCATTACCATATCTCCCCCCACATGTGAAATGAGATAATATAGTTCTGTTGTCCAGGTACTGAGCTGGGTGCATGGCCTGATGCTGTTAAGATGGGCATTTCATTTAGAGTGCTTTTTAACAATGGTCAATGTGGTTTGTGTTGTGAACTGCAGATTCAGAAAATAGTGTGTGGCCTGTTGCCACAGAACTGCTTGTGCCTTATGCAATTATTTGTGTGTGCAACTCCTGATTTGTTGTATTGTTGCTTCTATTGATGATGATGAACTGCCTTTCTAGTGCAGGAATGTTTGTGTTGGCATTTATGATGGCTGCCTTATGCATTCAATGTGTGTGTTTGCTGTGATGTTGGAACTGTGATTAACTGACTGCTAATGTCAGAGGTTCTTGAGACAGAAACATATAATCCTACATTCAAAGTAGACAACTGTAACTTCTGACCATCTTCTCCTTCTGTGTTCAACATCGTCCATGCTGTAAACCACTTTTTTTTTCTATTTTGTGGTCTTCATATTATTTTTTTTGAGTGGCACCATCCCTTGATTTTCCTCCATAACATAATGTGCTTAATTTTAAATATAGTCAGAACATGCTAAAAAATCTGGCTACCACAATGGTAATTTTCACTGTTTATACTGCCACTCTGAAATTAATACTCTTATGACTTTTCATCATGCTTATTGTTAAGGGGTCTGCTACATCATTTACAAATTAACCAAGTGGCAAAGGTGGCGAGAAATGCAGCTATCTATCCCTCAAATTATGCCATGATCCAATATAAGTTAATTCCTATTTTTTTAAACACCTCTTTGTCTTTGGGCTACCTTTCACAGGAAAAAAGGCTTCTTCTTCGAGTTCACCAGTTGTAAACTTTGGAAGAAAATTCTGGTTGTTTGTGCATTTATGGACTTTGGTCTTGTTACAGAATTTGAAATTTGGTGCACATTCGTTTTACAGATGGGACTTTTTGTTTTTGTTCCATGCCTCTTAGGCAGATGCGCTCAGAATTTGGAGGAAACACCACTAATCAGTCACCACTAATCAGTCGCTTTCTATGACATGCTTGTTAGGGAGCCAGTGGGTCTATCCTCTTTTCCCCCAAAATGGAGCCCCCAAAACCCTAAGGAGGAAGAAAGGAAAAAAAAGATTCACTGTACCAGTCATCAGGCTTGACCGCATCAGGATCTGGGATGTACATCTCCTCCTCCTCCAACCAACCTAGTGGCTTCAGAGCATTCTCATCTATGATGGTCTCTGGCTCAGTTTCATCCCTGGGTGAAGATATAATGGTGAATGTGTGTCAATGTAAAGAAGGGATAAGTGCCAGAAGAATGTTTCAATAAATCAGGAAAACACCTTTAAAGGGAAGGGCATGAAATGAAGAGCCAGGAGATAAAAGAATTAAGTAATGAAGGAGTAGGATGAGAAGAAGAAGAAGACAAAAAAGAAGATAACAAATGGTGAATAAGTCATCACTGCAAAGAAAAGATAAGTGCTCGAAGAAAGTTTCAATAAATCATGAACACGCCTATAGAGAACAATTGAATGAACGAACTTTATTTCTGACAGGACACAATTGAGCACGCAGACCCATCTTACATTCGGCTTTTGCAAACACTCATCTTTCATACACCAATAGTATTTCACATATCATGAATATTATGTTCACATATCATTAACAGTATAAATGCAAATTTAAAATGCAAAATTATGAATAAGTGGTCAATGTGAAGAAAGGTAGTAGAAGGATGTTTCTTCTTCTTCTTTGCGCTCACTGGCTGTAAACTGTGGCAGAAAGTTTTGGTTACCCATCCATTTTTGGACTGTAGTCTTGTTTCAGAATTTTAATTCTGCATACACACATATTTGACAGAACTAGCTTGTTCTTATTGAGTCCATGGGTTGCTCACCTCTCAGGTAGATGCACTCTAACTGCGAAGGAAAATCCACCTAAAAAATCAGCTTTGATGACATGCTTGCCGGGAGGGGGGGGGGGGGGGGCAGTGTGTCTATTCTTTTTCCCCTACAGTGGGGCCTAGGAACCTACATGTGGACAAACAATGGTTCAAAAATGAATTAACCAAGAATCGACATCACTGCACTTGGGAGGAGATTCCCCTACGTGCTCTGTCCCCGTACCCAGTAACCTACAAAGAGTTCCCTTACAGACGGTGGCAATTTCAATCTCAATTAAAAGTCCACCTGTTTTTCCCTCGCAGGCAGAGTCATCCAGATCCTCTGCTCCATCTCAGCTGAATCATTCTCTCCAGATCAGGATGTTCTCTCTGTTCTGCTGCATTATTTACTTGATCTCAGTGAGCTTTCACTATGTCTGTTTTATTGTAAAGTAGCTTATAGCCCAGAGGGGCCGCAGCAGTAATCTATCACCTTCTCATTACTATGTACACCTGAATATCCATGGCAACAAAAAATTCATGTTGAGTTTTTTATGTCAGTCTTGTCAAAAACGCAAACCACTCTGAATGCAAGGCACCAGTTTCTATTTTCTGAGCATGAGCTGTGAGTCAGTTACAATTACACCATATGGGGCTGTACTACTCTCCAGCCATCAGCAAGCTTCTTCTGTTGCTGCCTCCACCTCAGTTCTCATGCTAGATATGACATTATACATGAAGCCTTTTTTTTTTTTAAACTACTGCCACTATCCATTGCAATGAAACCCCATTCACTCTTTTCTGTAACTTTCTGCCAGAGTTTACAGCGGGTGAACGCGAAGAAGAAGAAGAAAAAAGAAGAAGAAGAGACGAATTAGCCACTGAGGAAGCAAGTTATATTTAGAATGCTCTGATCAAATATAAAAAGCCTCAATAAGATAATACATGAAAGACAGAATTTACTGGCAATCACATGTTGCAAAAAAAAATAAGAACAAATATAGTTTTTTTCACAATTATGATGAAAAAACTCACCAGTCAATAGGTTTCTTGGCGTCAAGATCCGGAATCCTGGAGGGAAAAAATATATATAAAATATGATGTCATAACCAAGTTATCAAGACAGGTTGACAGGCGAAGAAAACCCTGTGGAAAGAAACATCACAATGTGCAGATGTAGGCTTTCTACTTTATGGGAGCTAACAGTTAGTTAGGGAGTCGCCGGAGTGTAGCAGCTAGACACTCACCAGTGGATCGAAAGGTCACATGTTCGGGTCCTGATGGTACCCGACTTTTTTTTTCGATTGACCCAGTTTTTAGTAGGTTTTAATCTAGATTGAACAGGTGGTGTCCAGGAAGGTAAAGGTGGTCAGCATGATGCTGGCCACATCTAACACCAAATGCTGATTGGCCTATTAAAAAACACAGGTCTAGCCCTATATGCCAAATACACAAGAAAGCATGGAAAGGGTTCTTTACTTTTTTCTTTTAAAGCTAGTTAAAGAATGTTACAGAACTAACCCTGCTGGCTGTTTGTGATTGTTACTAGATATTTGTATGTTCACGTAAACAGGTGGTGACTGCAGTCAGGATGACAAGAAGTTCTGCAATATAGTCCGTCATGTCCATATTATGTATACTCAACCCTGCTACATGGTGCAGAAACCTGGACAATGAACAAGTTACTAGAAAATCAAACTTAGTCTCTGGAAATGTGGATATACAGAAAAAAAGATTGTATTTCATGGAAACAAAAACAGTCCAATACAGAGGTTCTGGAAATACTATAAATGAAAAGAGAATTACTTAAAGAAATTAAAAAGTCGCAACTGAAATACTTTAGCCACATTAAAAGACACAACATGCTTTTAAAAACCATACTGAAGGGAAAGTCGAGAGCAAGAGGTAGAAAATGTTACAAGTGGGAGGACAACATGAAGAGATGGACAAACAGCTGTCTCAGAGAGTGTACAACCAAGACAAAAAATAAATTGTGGTGGAGGTCCATTGCAGCCAACCTTTGTGGTGGAGGTCCATTGCAGCCAACCTTTGTTGTGGAGATGGCACCTAATTGATTGTCCACATGCCCCCACCCCCATATTTTCTTGGTGTCATGTTGACCTTGGTTGTTCAGAAGCTCTCCTGCCTTATCTGTGGAGTTTTCCAGTCACAGTTTGTGTTGTTTTTAAGTACACTATTGATAAAGACTGGTCAAAATGTTTGATTGTATTTGTACGTTGTCTTTTCCATTCACTCCACTGAGCTTTCTAGTCGTATTTTATGTAGTTGTGTTTAGCAGTTCTGAATGGTCAGCTCCCTACTACTGTCAAAATCCATGCAAAGCGATCTGCTACCAATCTGCCAGCAGTTGAAATCAAATCACGTATTTAAAAACGACAAAGCACATTCACAACACCTAAGCAACAGATGCCTTAGGGTACTCAGGGTGTACTGAACTATACACGTCCATCCCTATGTGGGATGCAATTTTTCGTTATTTGAAGCTCCACCTCGGCTATTGCCAGAGACCAACAGGTTTCTAGAACCTTTCCCCGGGGGGATCATCATCTGAATGTCGTTTATTGCTCTGTGTATGTCATAAAAGATTACTAAATTAGGGATTTTATAAAATTAGATGTGTTGGGCCAAAAGGCGCAAATATCACAGCCTAGCCATAAACCACAACACAATGTCCCAACCACCCACTTCAGCGTAAATGCACAAGGAAAAGGATTTATTTTCATGCACCCATCTATAACACTAGTCAACAATGAAAATGTACCAGCAATGACAATAATGGATCTTAACAAATTTTGGTGTGCTAAAATGACTTTAAAATATGTTGACTGGCTCTAGTTTTCAAAATATATGCCATAACTTAATTTAATTATGGTTAATGAAGAGGATATAGATTTAGATTTATAAGATCTTTCGACTTCTGCACTGTAAAGAAATACAATATAAAAACTTTCTTCTTAAGAATATTTCAAATTTTTTTTTTCAATCAACAGCAAAATTCATTCTTACTTCTCCCTGTTATCCCAGTCTTCAGGTTTCTGGTCATCTGGATCATCAACCTCTTTAGGTGGGTTCACTGACGGACTTAGAAAGAAGAGTAAACAATATGGTTAGGTAATTGAGTTTATTTAAACAATGGGACCAAGGCAATACACTGCAACAATTTATTGCTTGGCATTTTTTGATGTGTCTCGTCAGTTTCATGACAGAGTTTATATCAATATTTAAAATATGAATCCTCTGCAAATGAAATACACAAATCACACAGTCTCTAAATACAAATTCTAGATTGGCTATGTGAAAAACAACATATGTCATCTGGTTTAGGGCCGTTAACAATGTCATCATGTAAATTAACTCTTTCTTCTTCCTCTTGGCGTTCACTGGCTATAAATTCCAGCAGAAAGTTCAGATTGTTCGTCCACTTCTGGACTTTGGTCTTGTTCCAGAACTTGAGTTTTGCGTGTACATCCGTTTTGCAGATCTGACTTATTTGTGTGCAGACTGTTAGTTCCTCACCTTTTAGGCAGAAGCATTCCGACTTTGAAGCAAATACTTCTAATTAGTCGCCCTGTACGACACGCTTGTTAGGAAGCTGCAGTGGGTCTATTCATTTTTCTTCCCCAAAATTTGGTCCTAGAACTGACACAGCAATTAACTCATTCAGTAAGAAACAGTTGTTACTTTACTCCCTCTGTCCCAAGGCATTAGGCTTTGAAACAAGACACACTTAGGTTTAACTCTCTCATCCTAGAAGCACAAAACTCAGCGCATCAGGTTTGCGCCACAGCCCCATAAATGTCCCTTTCCCGGCTTGCTACAGACGCTTATTTATGAGGAGCCCTGCTAACAGCATTGCTTCCATTTTTTCCTGGCAAACTTTTTAGAGTGACTGGGAAAAAGCATAGTTGATAAATTTTTACAAATAAAAAAAAAAAAACATTTAGTCACTAAGGGTTTCCTTTTGGAAAATGGCTTTATTCGCAAAAACTGGGATATCAGAATTTCCCACTAATTAACTGATAATGGATGACCTGGTCATGGCTAAAGAACAAGTCAAGCTAAAACAAACAAATGTGAAAACCAGACAGACATCACCCAGTCAATGTTCTGTCACATTGATGTTTATTGATTACTACCAAGATTTTGTATGCAATTAAATATTAATCTCGTCCATAAATGGAACTGTTATGCGGTTGTTTTTTTCAGTGTGACCTGTGTAAAATGGCTTCTGTTTTTGAAGGAAAATTTTGTGAGAAATTCCAAAAATTTGGGTTTCTGGCATTTCCCCCCCCCCCTCCCCCCAGTTAATTGGGGTGAAAGGTTTAAAGTTGTTGAAAATAAACACAATGGTGCAGAAGTAATGAAACTAACCAATTAGATACACAGAGTTAACATAACCTGTCTCTGTGAGAAAGGCAGCAACAATATCAAATTACCCTTGGAATGACCAATAATGATAAATTGCTAGGTACTGCAATAGTTATGAATATCATCATCATCATCATCAAGTGACATGGGTGATTATGCTTCTCGACATCCCTGTGTGGGTTACAAGAACCAAATTTGGTGGGACAAAGAATGTAGAACTCTATTTCTCCCCCCCCCCCACCCCCCCCCCCCCCCCCAAACAAATGCCTTGCTGAGGATTCAAACTTATCAATCTACATTGCTTCACCAGTTGTTTACTTACTTACTTTACTTACTTAGTCACTCCTCTTCTACGCTGGGATGTAGAGGTTTACCAGAGAGATCACCGGACCTATCTAACAGCAGTTTTCTTTTAGCACCAGCTGCTACATGGATATATATATATATATACACACACATCTGCGATGGCTGATGAGGATGGGAACGGAGCGCGTATGGGAATGCCCAGATTGCTGTAATATTAATTCTTGACTCAACTCAACATATATACACATACACATAATGTTGTTTTTCTCAACACAATTTGAAATACCTGAAGTTAGTCAGCAAACTGCCTGCAGATATCACTTTCTTGTCCACTCTTATTTCATAAGTATTATCTGGCCTCACAACTGAAATATACAATATTATGATGCAAATGTCGTAATCTAATGACAGGCAAGCTTGTCTTTTCTGGGTGTAACATCCAGGACAGACACATATCTCACTCTCCAGCTGAAGAACTCAGGAATATACTGAAAAAAGTGTTCTGCTAGTGTATCTAAAGGAAGCAAATCATTTTCAGTCATCTATTCAAGAACTGCCAGCTACAGCAAAACCTGAGAAAAAACACACGGACAGAAGGAAGAAGCATCCAGAAAAAAACTTTGGGATAACCCTAGGAGACTTGTCACTGGCATACCTGTTCAAAGAGGCAACCCAACTCATAACCTGAGCATAAGAAACTAATCATAAAGAAAGAGAAAAAGGAATTCAAGAAGTCGTACAAGAGGGAACAACTTGCTTCGATGGAGGTTGACAACAACTGTAGAGAGATGACAAAGAAGCCCTTAGATGAGCTTTTCTATCACTGATGACTGCGTAAAAGAGATTAGGCTTGCTATCAGTGATACTTGGTGTAAAGAGACATAAGTCTGCTGTCTGCAACACATAGCGTACAGAGACAGTCTTGTTTTAATGACACCTAGTGTAAGTCTTTATCAGTGACTACAAAACAATGTAAATAGACTGAGTTTCCTGTCAGAGACATGTAGTGTAAAGAGACAATATTCTACCAGTAATAACACTTACTTAGTGTAAAGAGGTGGGTCCTTCTATCATTGAAGTAATCATCCATCTTCACTGTTGGTTTTTCAGCATGCTTCTCCTGGAAAAGTAGACACATACTGAGCTCATGAATGCTGTAGCCAAATCAACATTACTCTTTCGGAATAATAATGAGTTTAGCTGTTTGCTTATCACATATCTGCTACCCCCCCCCCCCCTTCCCCATTTTCCCCGGGTAGTGAGCTTATTTATGATAAAGCAGACTTTGTGAAGGCTCTTTGGTATCAAGATAAACAGGGCAAAGGAGAGACTGAGCATCCATATTTGATGAGAATTGTTCAGTTGAGAGGGTCAGTCTTCTTCTTCATCTTCATGTTCACCAGCTGTAAACTCCAGTCCTGTTCCAGAACCTGAGTGGTGCGTGCACATCCTTTCGGGAATATGCACTCTGACTTCAAAAGAAGCTGCCTATTAGTCGATTCTTATGACATGTTTTTGGGCAGATAGAGGGTCTATTCTTGTTATCCCCACAATGAGGTCCCAGGACCTACACAGGGAGAAGGGTCAGCAACCATGGCACAACTCCAATCTCAGCCATTAAACTTGGCACAAGAAAACCAGACCATAATTATAGACCTAAAGCTCCCTAGGAGCTGGCTGAATGAGGCCAATTTTAGTAAAATATTTTTTTAATGTATCTTTTACTTTTAATCATGTGAGCTGAGAATGAGCAGAGTTAGGTCGGGTTTCTACCCGCAGGGGGAAAACAAGAGCACTTTAAATCATGTTGCAGCTGGCGCCATCAATATGGGAACTTTTCTTTGGCTACTGAGGAAGTGGTGGAGCACATATAGGAATGTCATGCGTGCAGTTATGTCCATTCCTGATTCATTCATACCTTTTATTTTGTCTCCTGTTTTCTCCTGGAGAACAGGAAAGATAAGTGGAAGCATAGGCAGATGGTAATAAATTAAGCTAGGCAGCCCTGGTCTTGAAAAGGGTGGCTGGCATATTGTATTGTGGTTTATAGATAGGCCATGATACTGGCCACTTACTGGCCAACACATCCAATTTCAGTAAATTCTTCAAAATTCACCTCTCATCACATGTTGTTAGTGGAAGTGGGGTCTAGTTTCAACCCCCCCCCCCCCCCCCCACCCCACACACCAATACCGCCCCAGAACCACACAGAGATCTCAAACATTTAAACTTCAAGACTTTTTTATAGCCAGAATTGACATGTACTGTAAACCAGAGATCCATCTGTAAGTGACAAAACTTTGACGTTTGCTGCAAAGAAATTGGATCTTTTAATTTTTAATAATTAAATAACATGGAATTAATTAATTAAGAACTTATAACAAAGATAGTGGGGTATACAAACCTCAAACTCGCCAGTTTTAGGATTTCGGTGGCGGAAGATAAAATGGACCTAAAAAATAATAACATGAACTTCATTATAATAAGATTTGTGATGTCATTTAAGAATATGCAACTAACTTTTTTTTTTTTTTGTTGTGTTTTATTTTTGTTGAAATAAAGCAAAAAGTTAAAGTTAATCCTTTCAATTAAAATACACAAATCACATAGTCCATTATTCAATGTCTGCATTACCATGGCAGTCTAAGACTAAAGAGACGTTCCTTCTGTCCGCATAACATATGCACTGCTACTGTTTTCATTATTTATATTCACCAGTTACTTAACAATGATGTATGATATCAAACACGGCAATAATTATTTAACAAACACACTTAAAATATGTTAAAACTTAACCATCTATACTTCCACAGTTTGTTACATTTAATACATAATCTACGCCAGTAGTATCAAACCTTTTTCAGGTAGTGCTCCCTCTTGAGTATATCACAAGACCTGATGCCCGCCCCCCCCCCTCCTTGAGTATATGGCAAGACCCCCCCCCCCCCATACCCCCTCCCTTGATTATATGGCAAGAACCCCACGCCCCCCCTCCAACTTAAGTATATGGCAATACCCCCATCTGAGTATACTGCAAGACCCCCCACGCCCCTTTCGCCTTGAAACCTCCTTACAACCCCCCTAGGGAGAAGCACCCCCAGGTTCGACACCACTGATATATGCAGTATTAACTATATGTAACTGGCAAGCATAAATGTCCCATACTTAAACAGATAAAACTATATATCTCTCTCAATTATTCTCTTCTTCGTGTTTACTGGCTGTAAACTCTGACGGAAAGTTCCGATTCTTTAATCACCTCTTGTTCCAGAACCTGGGTGTTGTGTGCACATCAGTTTTACAGAGCTGACGTATATGTATGCAGACTGCTGGTTCTTTGCCTCTTGGACAAATGCACTCCAACTTTAAAGGAAGCCCCCCCCCCCCCCCCCCCCCCCCCAGTTAGTCTATTCTTACAACATGCTTGCTGAGGAGGCAGTGGATCTGTTCATGTCTTCCCCACACTGAGGCCTCAGAACCCGTAAAGGGATTTCCCAATTATAATGCAGTTGAGTTTAACAGGATATAGTTGTTTATATTACTATTACTTCACCAGAGTGCCAGCTATGTAACTACCCCTACGAAACTGTTGAACACCATCTCTTTGAGTGCCCAAAACTCAGTGAGACAAGAAGAACGCTAGTCCCTCCGAGAAAAGACAAGTGGAACACCTTGTGCGGAGGAAAAGAACAGCTTGTGAAAACATGCAAATTCCACTACATGGCATTGGGCCAAAGGGCGAAAGCTCATGGGCCGCTGGATCGATAACAACAACAACATATTACTATTACTAAACATGGTTAAAATAACAATACCTTATGGTCATTTCCGCACTTGTCTGGTCCAAACATGATTGTGTAGGGTGTTTTGTCTGTAAATTGCTTCTGCAGATATAGTAATTATAATAAATTGGTGAACGGAAATGAATGAATGAAGCAAGAATTGACATCACTGCACTTTGGATACTCCCTCATATGCTCTGTCCACTTCTTCAGCAGCCAACAAAGAGTCGACATACTAATAGTATCAGTTTGTAAATGTCTGTGGTTAATGGAAATACATGGATATTATGCCCATTTTCTGTTGTGTTTGCTGGCTGTAAAATATGGTGGAAAGTCCTGGTTCTTTCTCACACTGACTGGTCTTAGTCCTGTTCCAGGACATGAGTGTTGCATGCACATAAATTTTACAGAAATGGCTTGTTTCTGTGCAGACTGTTGGTTTCTTGCCTTTCAGGCAGATGAGCTGAACATCTGAACTTGTAAGAAAACACAAGAATTGGAAATTAAGATTTTTTTTTTAAAGATCCTTGGTATATCATATAGAAACCACATTAGAAATGCCAAACTGTGTTGTACAATCAGGTAACATATTGGCAACTATGAGCATCTTTTAACAGCAGTAAAAAGTCAGAAAATGAAGTGGTACAACACATGTAACAAGACATACACCGGCCTCTCCAAAATGAGACTAACAGGGTTCTGTACAGGGGAAAGAGAAAAGGAGAAGCAGCAGACTAATATGGGCCTAGAGACTGATTTTTATTAGTGTTCACCGGCTGTACATTCTGGCAAAAAGTCCTGGTGGTTCGACCACTTCTTGACTTTGGTCTTGATCAAGAACTTTTGCGCAAATGTTTTACTGATCTCACTGATTTGTATGTGGAACCAAAACAGTATCATTAGTATTTATTCAGTATTTGGTAGATCAGACAGTCTTCAAACATGCAAACATCAAGTTCTATCACACCATACCAAGAGAGAATGGAAGGAACTGATCAGACAGTCAACAGCAACTGGTGACCCAAGGACATGTAATCTTATGGGACTTTGATAACGATACCACACAATGATACTTTAAATGCACAATAGAAAATGAAATTACCATGTGGCTCTGCAACAAACTGAACTGTTTTTGCCCAGGATATTCTGGGGCTTGGGGTAATGAGCAGGCTGATAGACTGGCTGCTGCTGCTCCTCGGGTTGAGAGCAACTTTATGATAAAGCCACCGTCGTGAATGCTCTCTGGGATGAAGTCAAAAGTACACACAGAGACTATAGAGTATCCATACCTCGAGAGACTAAATAAGGTTGAGCTGAGGATCTAACATGTTTCAACATGCAGAGGAAGACAGGCAGACTTTTAATCAGGTTGCAATTAGCAACATCAGTATGGGAACTCGTTGTCTACTGAGGAAGAGGACAGAGGATGTGTGGGAATGCACCAGGTGTAATGAAGTCAATTTTTTATTCATTAATTTGTTACACTGACTTGTGATAATGACTTGTTCTTTTCAAGTCATAATATGAAGATCATCTTGTATTCAGAATAGCAGCTTTCTGCTTCACCAGATCATTCTTCTCTTTGCATGTGACATTCATTTTGCTGCACCTTCCCTAGCCAGTCGATAAGCACTCTCTTATGCAGGAACACCATAGTGAAATGGTCTACACTGAAAGGTGTCTTTCTCCTGACCGCTAAGTTTAGTTGGACTAAAAGTGTTCGATCACTCAACGGGTTTGTCATCTCTGGACTGCTACCTGGCAGTTTACCACCCTAAAATTCACAAAAATCTTAATTTGGATAGCAGACCACCAGGACAGATGCCAGATATCCTGTTGAATCTCCAAACAAGTTCTAATCAGGGCACTTTCCTCTGCCTGAGAGGTGAGGAACCAACAGTCTGCTTACACATGAGTCAGATCTGTAAAATGGATGTGCATGCAACATTCAGGTTCTGGAACAGGATTAAAGTCCAGAATTAGACGAACACCCAGAATTTTCTGCCGCAATTTACAGCCGGCGAACAAGAAGAAGAAGAAGATAATTAGGACAACCATAACAGCTAAACCAGCTGGGTGTAACTTGCAGTCCTGTGCTGGTAAGGAAGAGTGTACAGATATACTGACAGTGTTGAAACAGACACACTTACTGTACTATGAGTGTCTTCCCATCAAACTCAAAGACTTTATCCAGCTTTGCAGAGATTGCATGATGCTTGGCCTTGGACTGGAAAAGAGCAATGAAATCAATCAGCTATTGTTATGACTTTTAACTTAAGGTTCTCTTCTTGATTTTAAAATAATTTTTTTTCTTAACACCTTTGCCCTGCGATTGCTACAAAATAGGTCATAAACCCACAGAAACTCCTGGAAATTTGGGTTTTTTAAAAACCATCATTATACACAGGTCACTAATAAGTTCTGGTTTAATGTATCTATCGAAATTTTCAATTTTCCATTAAAATATACACAAAGTTATATAAAAGGGGGTAATCAATCAACATAGAGTGAAGCATTAAATAGGATACATTTCCCGGGCGCCTAAAAAAAATATGCATTGGATGTCTAATGTCGTGACGCCATACCTCTATCACTGAGGCTTACTGGAAAATGTTACATCAACTTATTGAGGTAATAAGGAAACCCCTCTAGATGCTATATTTGGTTAATATATTCACATTCCGACCTATCTAAACACTATGCATGTACACAGAGACCACTAGCATTTAACTACACTTTTCAACAACAACAAAAAAAAAAGGTCACTGCAGAAATGGCAAAAATCAGCATTTACCAGACTGTGTCCAACCAGAAGCGTCTAGCATTACTTTTCTCAGGGCGACAGGATTAATTTGCCAAAAGACCAAGACTTTAATAAAAACCAGTTTCAAAGAAAGATGACTGGATAAACACACAAGATTTTTTGCAAGGCAGAGTCACTCCATCACCTCTCTAGAAAAGGATATTGTATGTATTTTGTTCAGACAAGGGACACAGCATTTAATACTACACCAACACTTGTACCAGCAGTTTGGTGTGGAAAACAGAGACGTGTCCCTGCAACTTGGCGACTGAAAATGCAGAGCATATAATTCCCTGTGGGTTCCGGGGCTTTGTTGTGTAAAAGACAAGAATAGACCCACTGCCTCATCAAAAAGCATGTCGTAGAAGCCAACTAATTGAGTGCTTCCTTTCTTCTTCTTCTTTGCGTTCACCAGCTGCACACTCTGGCGGAAAGTTCTGGTTGCTCGTCCACTACTGAACTGCAGTCCTGCTCCAGAACCTGAGTGTTGCGTGTGCATCAGTTTTACAGATTTCATTCTCTTGAATACAGACTGTTGGTTTCTTGCCTCTCCGGCAGATGCACTCCGTCTTCAAAGGAAGCTCCCCAATTAGTCGACTCTTACGACATGCTTTTGGGGAGGCAGTGGGTCTATTCTTGTTTTCCCCACAATGGGGAGTGCTTCCTTTGAAGTCAGAGAGCATCTATCTGAGCTGCCAAACAACTGTACACAAAAAAGCCAGTAAAACTGATGTACACGCAAAACTCAGGCCCTGGCACAAAACAAAAGTCCAAATGGATAACAACCAGGACTTTCGGCCCAAGCTTACAGCCGGTGAAAAAAATAAATAAACAAGAAGATGACTGAGAAAATGTACACAGCTGACAGAGAAGCCAGCTGGCTATTCTCACCTCAATCAAGAGACATCTGTATGGTACACATGAAGATTTGGACTGCATGGCAGTCTTGATGAAGGCTACTGGCCTATATTTTATGACAGAAGAAGAAGATTAATAAATAGTTTCAGTTTCGGGGCCCTATTATAGGGAAAACAAGAACAGACCCACTGCCTACCCAAAAGCATGTCATAAGAGTCGACTAATTGGAAGCTTCCTTCAAAGTCGGAGTGCATACGCCTGAGAGTCAAGGAACCAGCAGTCTGCATACAAATGAGTCAGATCTGTAAAATGGATGCAACACGCAGGTTCTGGAACAGGACTGCAGTCCAAAAGTGGATGAACAACCAGAACTTTCCACCAGAGTTTACAGCTGGTGAACGCGAAAAAGAATAGTTTCACAGGACAAAGACTTACTTTCATGATGAGACCCAAGTCTCTGTCTATCGGGTTGTCTATTGGTTCATCTACAGACCACCTGCCTGAAAACAATGAAATAAATTCACTCAGTCTCTTGGCACTTTAAAGGCTCCTTAAAGTGAGCAGACAATTAGGTCCAAAAAAACACATTAACTCCAACACTATTTAGTTTTTGATGTTTATTATTAGTTGAGTGCATGGCGCAACACTGTGAGATGCAGATTTCATTTAGAATGCTTTTTTGACTTGCCCAATATGGTTTGTGTTGTGAATTGCAGATTCAGAAAATGGCAATATAGCTGTTGCCAGAGAACTGGTGGTGCCTTACGCGATTGTGTGTGCAACTATGATCTGCTGCAAGTGCTGCTTCCACTGACAATGAACCGCATTTCCTGTGCTGGACTGTTTGTGTTGGCACTTCTTACGTTTGTCTTATGCATCTAATATTTGTGCATGCTACTGGTTCTGCTGAGACTGCAGTCTGTGTGAATGTTTTCATGAGAGACGGTGATGAATATTTTTGTACCATTTTTTTTTTAAATTAATAATTAGATGTTGATCATGTTTATTATTACCTAGGAAATGATTAAAGTTATGTAAGAAGTCAGGCCAAAGGGACAGAATGTCAATTTCCAATTCTTAACCAGGTTTAAAATAAAATTTGATCTCTCTCCCTCTCGCTGACATTCTTTTCCAATCGCTTACACAGGATTTAAGACAAAGTAAACACACACAAAAAACAGTTTGACTGCCTGTATTTATCCCTTTTTTATGGCAGCACAGAAAATACAGGTACTGAGGTAAATTCATGAGAATCAAATGATATGGACTGTGTTGTGTGGAGGGGGGAAATCAGCAAGGGAATGGGAATAACAGGAAAAAAATGATTGTGGAAAGGCTGGAAGTGTCTGAGAAGAAACAGACTAAATACATATGACAACAACAATGGTCCTGAACAGAGGATATAACAAATAATAATGATAACTAATCATACACATAAGAAACTAGAAAAAAAAAATAGGCCAAGTAAACAAAGACACTTCAATTACCATCATATTTAGCTACATCAGCATCCGCACCATCCTTCTTTGCTTGGGAATAAACCCACCTGAAATTTTTGAAATGACAGTCAATGTTTGTGGACATGTTATGAGAAATAGACTATAGAACTTTGCAACACCTGGAAATTTGGTGGAAAAAGAATATGGGTGGGGGGAGGGGGGGGGGGGCACAAAGAGATGAACAGTTTGATGTTTTGGCCACATGGATGCAAGGGGACAAGAGCACTGACCTGCTCCATGATAGTCTGAGATAGCGAACTAGCGAACTATTCCTGCCTATGCTTACTGGCATGGTACTTGAAGATGAGATTGTGTGTGTGTGTGCACGTGTGTATGTGAGTGTCTGTGTGTGTGGGTGCATGTGTGTGTGTGCATATTTGTGTGCATGTGTCTGTGTATATGTGTGTGTGTGCGTGCGTGTGTGTATATGTGTCTATTTGTGTGTATTAATGACAGTAATTCTCTTTTGTCTGCTTCTTCTTTGTGTTCACCAGCTGTAAACTCAAGCAAAAAGTTCTGGTTGTTCGTCCACTTCTGGTATAGTTTCAGAACTTGAGTTTTGTGTGCACATTTGTTATACAGATCTAACTTATTTGTATGCAGACTGTTGACTGTTTGCCTAATGGGCAGATGCCTCCTGACTGAAGGAAACCTCTAATTATTTTAATCATACTACATGCTTGTTAGATAGAACAAGAAACCAGATGAAGAGAGACACAACTGAGTTGCTTTGTAGGTAGATAAGGGACAGTCAAGATGTTCAGAATGTTGTGTAATTTTACACTGAGGCTTTACAGCCAGCAGTGCTGGCTTTCATGATATACCATTTACATCAGTGGTTCTCAACCTGTGGGTGATGGCACTTTTTTTTTTTGGTCAAATGACCTTTTCACAGGGGTCACCAAAGACCATCGCAAAACACGTATTCATCGAAGTTATGAAGTAGCGACAAAAATAATTACATAGCTGGGGGTCGCCACAACATGAAAAACTGTATTAAAGGGCCATAGCATTAGGGAGGTTGAGAACCAGTGATTTACATCAACAGTGAGCTGCAATTCTGGTGCAAGCTTCAAGATTGTGCTAAGACTTAAGAGCTTTTTTTTTTTTTTCAACTTGTCTTTACAAGGGACAGTGAAGGACATTTTTTGTGATTTCCACTTGTACAGGAACAAAGCAGTTGTGAGGCAACCTGCCTGTAGTGATGGTGGAACCTTCATTAACTGATGACTAACTCATGTCAAACCAGAAATTGATTAATCTAATTTAGAATAGTAACGGGCCGAAACAATTGTCGATGAAGGATTTTCTACTGAAGACTGGTAGACCCCTCTGTGCATGCTCTCCTGTGGAGTTTTTCTTATTATTATAGTGAAACTGAAACAAATTACAACAAAAATGAAATAATAATTACCTCCTCAAAAACTCAGCCCTGGTATCGAAGGGTTCAACAAAATAAGTCGGTCCAGCTGGTAGAGGTCTTGAATATACAGGCTGTTTATAAAATAAAAGAGTTAGCTGTGTATTCTTTATTGGATGTTACGAAACCAACCCCAGCAGTTATTTGCTGTTTTTGGCTTACGAAGCAAATAAGAGTATCTGTCTCCCAACCTAACTATACTCATTCTGTTTCTCAACCTAATTGTACTTATTCTGTCTCTGAACCTAACTATACTTTTACTGTTTCTCAACATAACTATACTCTCACTGTCTCTCAGCCTAACTATACTCATTCTGTCACTTAACCTAACTTTACTTGTTCTGTTTCTCAACCTAATTATACTTATAATGTCTCTGAACCTAACTATACTCTTACTGTTTCTTAACAGAACTATACTTTCATTGTCTCCCAGCCTAACTATACTTTCACTGTCTCCCAGCCTAACTATACAAATTCTGTCTGACAGCTTAACGATACTTATTCTGTTTCCCACGCTAACTATACTCATTCTGTCTGATAACATAACTATACTTATTCTGTCTGATAACATAACTATACTCATTCTGTCTCTCAAACTAATTATACTCATTTTGTCTGCCAACCCAATTATCTTCATACAGTCTCTCAGCCTAACTATACTCATTCTGTTTCTCCATGTATATAATTGTGCATCTCAATCTTTTACATGTATATCTTTCTTAACCTTTAAATTGGCTAGTACACCGTATCTTGTCCCAGATACTGAAATATTTTAGCAATATCAAACGCAAGGTGGATCAGAAAGAGTAGTAGCAGAAAGAATGGTGTCAAAACGGAGGAGGCAGGGACTGATGAGAGCCACATTTTACAGAGGACTTGTTACAAGAACAACCTTTACATAGTTATTTCCTTCTGTTCTGAGGGTCCATTTTACAGACCCAGCTTATTTAAATGCAGACTGTTTATCCCTTGCCTCTGTTCAGTACCGTCCTTTTTAGGATGAAATTTTTCGTTATTTGAAGCCACACCCTGGCTCTTGCCGGGGGCCGCAATATAGCCAGGCCATAATTATGGCCTAATGACTAAACGCGGTTTCTGGGACCTCTCCACAGTGATCCTCGTCCGCATGGTGGCACATAGTGTCATCGGGTGTTTATCGCTTGTGTGGTGTCCTGGTGGGGTAGAAAGTCAGCCAATCAGTCATCCCTTGGCTCTCAGGCAGACACACTCCAAGTTTGAAGAAAACCCCTAATTAGTTTACTCGAATGACATACTTGTCCCCCCTTTCCACCTCCACACCCCCCCCCTACCCGCACCCCAATTGGGTCCCCAGAACCCACAAGAGAATTGTGTCATTTAAAACTGGGTAAGACACACACAAAAAGAAATGACTTAGTGTTTACCCTCTCCTTGGCAACACTAGGTTTCTCTTCAACTGCAACAAATCCATCAGGACTTTCTTCATAATTAACGCCTTCAAAATCCTCAATGACAGCAGCTGTGGCTAAGGTGGTAAGCAACACAGTGCAGCTGAGCACAGAGAATACCCTCATTCTGTAATGTCAATATGATATTCAAAATACATTACATGTTTTTGTCAAGAGATAACAAACATTAGGAGCCACAGGGTGGTAAAGTGACTACATGCTTGCTGCCAGTCCAAAAGCTTTGGGTTTGAATCCTCACTGAGGCTTATTTTTTCTCCAAAATGACCTTGGCTCCCAGGTTGACTCAGGCTAAAATGGGTTCCAGGTAAAATCCTGGGAAGTAAAGGCAGCGGGCATGATGATGCCCCACTGATTGCAGGTATGGCTTTAAAAATATGAGGCTAGCCCACTGCATCACTGATACAAAATTGGTGTTTGTTACCATTTGTTTTTTAAAACAACTTTCAATGATAACTGTCTTTCTCTCCTTATTTTTTTCTTCATCAATACACCATTTCACAGCTATACAAAAGATATAAGTTCAGTAAAATTAAAATAACAGATAACTAGTCAAAATATGAATATGATATACAAAAAAGTAAAAGTATACAATAAAATTAAAATGAACACTTATACTTCAGTTGGAACCCTGAGCCTAGAACAGAGGATTATTTACTTGAAAACTAACAGCCTATACTACATACACTCTCTCTCTCTCTTCCCCTGTCCCTACCTAACTCCCACAAACTCGGTCCTCTCACTATACATGATTTAACCCCAAACAACACACCCTTTATATCCAGCTATTGGAAGAGAGGCACTGGAAAACATCATAACTGGAAAGATCAGTGGAAAGAGGGGTAGAGGCAGACTAAGAGAGATGATGCTGGATGGGCTGAAACGATAGCATGAAATTTCATCAAGAGAGCTGTTCCATGCTACCAGGGATCGTGATCTGTGGAGGTGCATGAGCGCCTATGCCAGTTGGCAGGGCACATGATGATGATGACTGCCTGTCCATATCAAGAGATGCATGAGGACTGAGTGGTCTCGAGGTATGGTGTCCACCTCGAGTGCTGGAGGTCCTGGGTTCAGGCCCCGGTGAAGGTTAGGATTTTTTTCACGTGGACTTCTAGTAATTGTCCATGGTCTATGGGTAGTAAGAACAGATATGCCTGTGTGTACTCTTGCACATGTAAAAAATCCCTTGACAGTTGGAAATCGAAAAGAGTAGCCTAACGGAGCTGCCCAAGCAACATTTTTAGTTAAAAATATACCCAAATTATTTCAGGATCCTCACCGGTGCAATGGAGTTTAAGCACTGCACTAAGATTCTTCAGTCTCAGGCTTGAGTTAGAAGTAGAAAGGAGCACTTATGAGTTACATCTGTGTGCCATGATGTTGATCCAGCAAAGCCTTTCCAATTACAGCATTAACTCATTTTCTAGGACTACATCACCAAGGAGGCGTGTATTACCTCCAAAGGGACATTTTAACAGACACAAAGATTATGAAATCCACTATACAAGACTAGAACTAGAACATCTCTCAATGACCAATAACTGCTGATAAACCACAGTCCTTACCAACCCACCCTTTTGTCTTGATTCCTACTCCAACATCAAAATTTTACATAACCTTATTATAAGAACAAATTAAAATTAAACAGAATCATCTATCACAAAGATAAAGATTTTGTCTGAGACAGAAAAGCAAAATTACCTTCAAAACCACGAAGCCTTGACTTCTCGATTAAAGCAATAACGCATTTATTATCAAAATCAAACCATCTAACCAACCTACACACAAGACCACTTAACAAGCCTGATGAGTACGAAATCCACTTCACTAAACATTAGAGAAGAAAAAAAGCTCTCAACTTGACCTTAAACAGCCGCAGATACTAGCTAGTTAGCATGATACTGTAGTGTGGGCTTACACAGCTCCTTTGGTCTTGATTCCTACCCACTTCAATATAAACAGAACCTTCCTTGGTGTGAGCAAACCTTAATGTACGTTCATACAGAGGCTTTCTACCCTGAACACAGATAACGATTTTCTCTAAAACACAAAAAGCAAATTTACCTTCAAAAACGTGGAGAAAATTTCTTACTCTCATTCGATGGCAACCGTCCTCTCTGCAGCACACTGTCTTCCCGACTGAAGCAATAACATTTCTCAGAACTATATCATCAAACAGATCCAACTTACTCACCAAGGAATTCTTAATCAACCCAGAATTACGAAATCCACAGGACAAAAGAAGAAAAGCACTCTTAGTCTTAGACTTACTTAAGTCTTTTTAATTTTATCAACAACTCCAGTCTAGTCTAACAAATTATCCCACCCTATCGCCTTGATTTCTTATTTTCTACTCGAATATTAGTACTTAATATAATTGCACAAACCGTAACATTAATTTAAAATCGTCCTACACACATGTATCGATTTTTTTTCTGAGACAGAAAAGCAAATTTACCTTCAAAAACGTGGAGAAATCTCATTCGATGGCAACCGTCCTCTTTCGCAGCAGACGTCGCATTTTGAACAGGGCTGGGCCAATGGGAGTTCACTTTCTTGCCGCCCGGAGTGATGTCCTCTTGCCTGGCCCCACCCATCTTTTGGCGCCGTTGATTAGCACACTATACCAGGGTTACCATATTGGCATTTTTGATGCCAGATTCCACAAATCTGGCATATTTGAAATTGAACTGGCATAAGATAATGAACTGGCACATTTGGCAATGTTGATCTTCAGTTAACAGTTAACATCTTTATTTCAGTTTGACTTTGTTGTGACATCCTGGTACTAGCGGAGATTCGCGCCATTTCTTATTGTATTTGTTGACTTCCTAAACGGATCGTGACTTTGATAAACCAAGGCCCTCTGGAATTGATGTTAATCTACTAGAATGAATGCGGTATATAAAACCAAAACCAACAACTGATATTAAGTTATTCAGACTGTTCAGAAACTACTTGAGGACAGAAAATAGAGAGGATATAGACCTAGTTCTATTTGAAATAGATTTTATTACTTTCACCAATGGCCACGTCATCCCAAAAAAATGGAAAGCATCTTATGACATCGCAAGTATAATAGTAACTGGAAGAAAACAAAATCATGGCTCAAAAGATCTTCAGACGAATTAGAGGCAGCATATTGTAAACTGTGTCAGTGCACACGCACCAAGAATTAGTAGCATATCAAATCATAAAAAATCCGAAAAACACAGGATGAAAACTTCGTCAAAAAGCCAGTCACAACTTATTACAAAAATGACTCCTAGGCAAAGTAATGATAAAGCTAAAGGCAGAAGAGTTGCAACTTTCTGTAGACATGACCTGCCATTGTGCAATACGCACAAATGATCATCTAAGTGAAATCATGAGAGCTCATGGCCGGGTAAGTACATTGGAGCACATACAGTAGCATAGAACTAAATGTTCATGCCTAATAAAAAATGTTATATCGCCTGCACTTAAGGATGACCTTATTAATGATTTTCGGTCAAGTAGCATGCCATCATTATAGATGACTTCATCAAATCTGAGACAATCCTTAAAGGTTTTACATTCAAAAAGGTTTACGCTGTATTTTCCACTGGTTCCAGTGAGGATGATAGTGAAGAATTTAATCTAGAGCTTTTGATGTGAAGTGAGTACAATGTTACACTTTATTTGGCATTTTCTGGCATATTTTGGGTAATGGTTTGGCAAAAAATGAAGTTTTTTATCTGGCAACCCTGCACCATACCTTATTGGATTCCGAGGCCACACTTGAGTCCTTAAACGGCGGTTGGTGCCTGATTCTGCAGTTTACACCTAGGCTGCGATATCTACGCCTTTCGATCCGACGCTTCCGAATTCAGTAAATCCACAGCGGCACTTTTCTTTTAGTTTACCCTATCTCGGGGACTCCAAGATTTGGTTGGGAGTTTCCGGTAAAGTCCAATATTATGGGGTGGGGAAAGCCCGTTCAACCACTAAGTTATATTAGGACCCCCCGACAATAGCTGAGTGGGGACTTTAAAATAACAGCAACAACAAATTGCCTCCAATATTAGGGCGAAGTTAACTAATAGGTCTAGGAACCCACACAGAGAGCTTATTGACAACTGATAGGGAGTTTGTTATTGAAAAACAAAAGTAAGTACAAGGGTTCCGTAAGTGTGGATATGACATGTTTCGTGGAACCAGAAGTAAATATAGAGGTTCTGTGCCAGTGGCGAGACATGCATGTAACGGCTGTAATCGCCCCTTACTCTTTCCACTGCCGAAGAGAAATTGATTATTTTACTATTTAATATTACTGTTTATTACAAATACGCCATTGAGTTTTCGTCTACCACATAGCGAAAAGAACACTCGATGTATGCTTACGCGTCTCATCTAGAAACTGCAAAACTGTAACGTATGCAAGTTAACAATTACTATTACTACAATGCTAGATGTGCACGCATACTCGGTCAACAGTGAAGCAACAATGATGAGAAAGTCACCTGCTGCTAATGTCTCCAGTGTAATCACTACCTTCTAGGTCCCCCGTGTGGGTTCCGGTGCCTCATTGTGGGGAAAACAAGAATAGACCCACTGCCTCCCCAAAAGCATGTCGTAAGAGTTGACTAATTGGGGAGCTTCCTTTGAAGTCGGAGTGCATCTGCCGGAGAGGCAAGGAACCAACAGTGTATTCAAGAGAATGAGATCTGTAAAACTGATGCACACGCAACACTCAGGTTCTGGAGCAGGACTGCAGTTCATTAGTGAACGAGCAACCAGAACCTTCCGCCAGAGTTTACAGCTGGTGAACGCGAAGAAGAAGAAGACTACCTTCTACGCTCACACATGCGAACCTGTCCTAAGTCCCTTTCCCAGCTAATAGTGAGGGTACTGCTGGGGTGACCATTTGTTAACCCCTCACATAATGCTTCAAGTCACAGTGGACACTAGGCACGACCACTTTTTTTTTTTTTTTTAAAGCCGTGGCAGTTCTGCCAGGCGGTGGCCGTTGCATTTTTGCTCCATTTGTAGACTGGAAGGATATAGTTTCGTCACCCAGCTTCTGAGTTGAGTGCATGGTGTGACACTGTGAGCTACGAGTGTTTTTCGTTGGCACAGGAGCGGAGCAACAATGGGGTGACCCGTTTGCTATAATGCTGAAACTAGGATTACCAGATTACCAGATTACATGCGAACCTGTCATGTCTCGCCACTGTTCTGTGTCCATCTTTTGTATCTGCTGCTTCAGCCGCAGGTGATTGTAAAGTCAAATTAGGGTTATAGAGACCTGGAAGAGCAGACATAAAATCGTACCATATTTCCTCAAAACAAGGAGAGTAAATAAGAATACAGAGGTTCTAGAGCTGTTGGTGTGAAGAAGAATGTGCTGTGGAAACAATAGTATATGTGGTTTAGCTGAGCTGAACCAAGAACCGGCACTCTGGAAATTCCTATACGCGTTGCGAATGTAAACAATGGGACCTCTGTATCTATATTTTGGTGCTTTTGCTATATTTTACACACAGTAATATGAAAGTGAGGTTCTGGAGGTGTGGCTATGCAAAAGAATGTGTCTTACATCGTGGAAACAAAAGTAAATAGGTAAATTACGCATTTATCTTTAGACATAGCTTACACAGGTTTATTAACAAAACATGCAGTTTCGACTGTTGAGTTGCGAATGTGAAACTGTGGAAATGCAAAAGAATTTTTCGCATTTCGCAGAAATGCAACTAAATTCGAACCACAGCTGTAGAACCGCTACTGTAAAGTCCAAACTAGGAGGGAGAAGGAAGCAAGTATATAATAACCAGACTGTCACTAATACCAGAATACGAACTCTCGAAGCAAAAATAATCACACTCATGAAAACAGAATCAGAAACAAAAGATAGCTACTGTAAGTAATATTTTTTATTTTCATTTTGTTGAATAAAAAGTGTGTGTGTGTGTGTGTGTGTGCGTGCGCGCACGCGCGTGTGTGTGCCTGTGTGTGTGTGTGTGAGTGAGTTATATCTTTTCAACTTGTTTAGCTTGAAAAAAGTCTGAAAAAAGCACGCAATTTTTACACAGAGGCTGGGGGAGGGGGCATTGTGTATACGTTGGTATCATAGGAAGGGGGATACGGGGCGAGAGAATCAGATAGAAACAACATGACTATTTAATTGGATATCAATATCAGAACTGTTATCCCGGGTGCGCTTACCTTACGTCAGCGCGGGTAATTTCATGTTGCGACATGGAACATTCTAGATATTCTAGTCGCTTTTGTGGCATCGGTTCTTGAGCACATACTTGACACACCACTTCTGTTTATCGCTTCCTGACGCACACATAATGCGAAGGTCTTTCTTTGTAAGCTGCGGCAATCGCAGAGGCTAGTCTTTCGTTTACCAACCTGAGGGTATTTATCTGAATCGTATTCTCCCACGTAACCCTCAGAGGGTTGTGTTATTTGGGGGTGGGAATTGGTAACAGTAATGCTGTTTTCTGCGCCATTTCTACCCCTTTATTCTACACGCAAAATACCAACTTGATAAAAACCACGCGTAAATATTCAATTTAAAATATTCCGAACGATACAGTACATAATATGATTATCACAGTTATTTATTTTTTTTTTTTAGTTACTTTAAAATATATTAAACACGATATTCTATACTCCTACAATGTGCTACGGTTAATAGAGATCTGTGTAATATTACATAACTAAAAATATACTGACAAGTAAATATATCCAGTATTGAAATAGTGGGGATTCTCTCCCCCCCCCTCCCCTTTTTTTCAACCCCAATTAAAAAAAAATAACGCGTATACCTTCGACCAGATCCACTGGTCAAATCTCGCAGCTTCCATTCTTCTCCACAATGCTTTATTCGCGCGTCAACATTGTTTACTTGCTCGCTTAAAGTGATAACCACTTCTATCTTGTCTTGCATCTAGTCATCACCCAGTGGTACAGCACCAGCGAATCTGTCTGCTCATTTCCCAACACACCTGGACGATCTGCAGAGATTTCCAACGGATGCTAATCACAGGGGAGCTCTGAAGCGATCCTTGACATATTACAGACTTGAAATAAACCCCAGACCCCAAACTTCAAAGTCAGAACAGGACACTATAACGTCCAAGAGCACACCTGCCTACATCAAATGAGTCTTGCTAGCTCTGCTGCTTGTGGTTGTCTTCTTCTTCGCGTTCACCGGCTGTAAACTCCGGCGGAAAGTTATGGCTGTTCGTCCACTTCTGGACTGCAGTCCTGTTCCAGAACCTGAGTGTTGCGTGTGCATCCGTTTGACAGATATGTATGCAGACTGTTGGTTCCTTGCCTCTCAGGCAGATGCACTCCAACTTCGAAGGAAGCTCCCAATTAGTCGACTCTTACGACATGCTTTTGGGTAGGCAGTGGGTCTATTCTTGTCTTTCCCATAGTAGGGCCCCAGAACCCACACGGGGGCTTGTGGTTGTGATTCACAAAGCAAACTCCAAAGTACATCTTACCGCCAGGGTTTCTAACCTCATTCGAGTCGCCACCCAATTTTAAAGTGAGCCGCTACCCCTTATATTATGAATAGGTTTTTTTCAAAAAGGAAAATGAAAACACATAAACAGGTGTTTCTCTGTGCAGGGTTCCATGACATGATTGTTTATTTGTTTTGGAAATTTGCATAGCCCACTACTGCCCGGCGACTCCTCCTCCTCCCCCCCCCCCAGACGCACACAAAACACTATTTGCGACCCCGTGGGGGTATTGCGATCCTGGGCCGGGAACCCGTGTCTTCCGGACTGTTCAGACTTTGTTGCCCGCTAAAGACAAGAAATGTGCCCGGCGACCCCCCCCCCCCCACCAGACGCACACAAAACTCTATTTTGCGACCCCGTGGGGGTATTGCGATCCCGGGCCGGGAACCCGTGTCTTCCGGACTGCCCAGACTTTGTTGCCCGCTAAAGACAAGAAATGTGTGTGTGTGTGTGTGTGTGTGTGTATTGTGTGTGTGTGTGTATTGTGTGTGTGTGTGTATTGTGTGTGTGTGTGTGTGCGTGTGCGTGTGTGCGTGTGTGTGTGTGTGTGTGAGAATCAGAAGCACTTGATCATAGTTCATTTGGCTCAGTGTCTTGAGCATCAAAGCCCTTCAGCCTTGGTGTCACGTACACCGTTAATCTGGTAATATGCGGCTTTTCTGCCATCCTCCGGTTCGAACCCGAGACAGGGCACGCATGGGGATTGTCATGTAACGTCCAAAGCTTTATCAACTATGCTGGAGCTGCCGGAGAAATTTTAGGGCACCGACCAAGACGTAAAGCGCACTGTCCTGCTTGTGACCCAGTTTAGAAGTGACGTATAGCAAACGTCGATCGCTGAAGAAGAAGAGAAAAGGTAAAAATAAAAAGTCGATAATAATAATAACAACGACAATAATAAGTAAGTAAATTCTACCCCACCAGTGCATCACACAGAGCGATAAACACCCGTCGGCACAAAGTACCACCACGCGGATGAGTATCACCCGTGGAAAGGTACCAAACACCGCGTTCAGTCGTTATTCCATATTCTAAGCTGGCTATATTGCGGCCCCCGGTAAAAGCCTGGGTGGGGCTTAAAATAACAAAAAAATTGTGTCCCACATGGGGACGGCATTAGTTAACGTAATAACAATAATAATGACAGAAGAAGAAGAAGAAGAACGTAACCTGTTCAACACATCTGGGTTATAATTGGGATAAGCGGAGGTTTTGTTTCCAGTATGATATTGAAAATGTATACGCTTTTCAGTTATTTCAGGATATTTAATAATGCATAGATTATGAACGAACTGCAATAGATTGTAGACGTATAGATTGTTGTCTAATATATTTAAAGTGTGCTTTGAAAGTAATTATAAAAATCATGTGTAATCATAATCTGACTTTGGAAATAAAAAGAGCAAGTAGCTGAATATCTTTTTCTCACAGTCCATGCCGTATGGCGTTGGTAGTCATGTCTTATCTCAGCCTTCTGTCTGGTGTACTTTCAATCAATTATGATACAATTGATCTTCAATGCCATGGGGTCAACTTTCCAGTATCTCCTCTCTCAATCTCCATCTGACGCTTTCCCCCTTCAACTTTTCCATTGTCACGATGAACTCCAGTTTTGTCCTTATCGTGGCATAGCCAAAGACTGTGGGTTATCTTCTTCTGATGTGGGCAATCAGTTCTCTTCTTCAACATATGTTCAAATTTTTGGTATAGGGAACACGGAGATGTGTCCCTGCAGCGTGGCAACCGAAAATGCTGAACATGTGCTCCAATACTGTCAACTGTATGCTGACAAAAGAGACGCAATCTGACCTGTTCATACCACAATGAAGACAAAGCTGTATGGTACACGAGAGGGTATGGACTGCACGATAGCTTTCACGGCCTCTTGATATAAGTCTGACAGAAGGATCGAAGAAGAAGAAAAAGAAGAAGTTCTCTTCGAGGGTTTGTTAATTTTAAGGCATACTCGTTACTCTTATGATATGTCCAGAGAAGTCTCATCATATGCCTATAAAACCCTTTTTTCACCGTTCACACATAATATTGTAACTAACTTCTAAGTCGCCTGAGTGCTCCCACCCCCACACAAAAAAAAAAAAAAATCCCAAATAATTTTGTAAGAGGCTAAGGGTCCCATTTAAGCATGAATAGAAATGATCTTTTAATGTTTTTGTTTCATGCATTTCATATTATTTCAAGTATACAATTATATTTATTTGCAATTCTTCTTCTTATCATAATATTATCATTATTGTGCTGCAAGTAAATATACTTGAGATATGATGAAATGTACAAGCAATTATCTTTAAAGAAAATGTATTTACATAGTTAGCTACAGGGGGTCTCTAAGATTTCTTATAAATTGCTGAGAGGAGGATGAGTGGGAGGTGCCCCCCCCCCCCACAAGGGGCCTGAGCTTCTAGGTTCCGGCACCAATGTGAACTTCTCAAATTCCCCCTCCTAACCCCACCACCCTAGCCTTTCATATTCCAAATCTACCTTGTCTTTAGTTGGGAAAGAACTATGTTCTCCTTGATACACTGTCTCGCTTTTATTTTAAGTTAGGACAAAATCAGACACGACTTGTTTTTGATTATTTCTAATTGCAGGCACGGGAAGTTGCTGGGTAGGTGGTCAAAAAATGATTTTTGTAAGGCTCAGCCCTCAATCCCCAACCCTTACAAAAATGTTGTGGGGGGGGGGGACTCAAGGGACTTGCGCGCCCAGGTTCCGGCGCTTATGCGTAACACATGACACACGCGCCCACCGACAACTAATCAATCTCTTTTAATAATAGAGCTGATGTTAGGTCCTAGAGTGAACCATCTTGTATTTCACGATCCCCTTTGTAACGGCTCCACTTATTTATAGAAAGTGACGTCACAGAAAGTATATAACTGCGCATGCGACAAATATAACATAACAGTTCAAATCTACCAACGGACGCCATCAGTTGCACTTGTATTTGTGGTTGCTTTACAGAAGAATTTTGAAGACAAAGAAGGTATATTTCAAGTTTGTGTGACGTATTGATTGATATTATAGGATTTTTGTCCCGTCCAAGTGCGTTTTGCAAGAAGTTTTCATAATGAAGTCGCTTTCTTTTAAGTAGAGTTTTGCATTTTAAAATAGTAACGGTTTTTGTGTGTGGACGAGGCCTGGTACGCCATCTTGAACTTCATTTTTAACATTCCTGGTAGAACAGCTTAATTCTCATCGTTTCGGTAGGGTTTTAGTTTTAGTATCCGATAGTTTTTCGTAATCAGAGTTAATAACATTTTGACATATTACGTACTGAAGGCTTTCTTGACTACACTAATGAAACAGTTTAAATTAAATGGTCGTTAACCAGGGACCCAGCCTGAAATTAAGCTCAACACGTCACAGTCACACACACAAGGTCGATAATCATAAACTATGATGAACTAATTTATTCAGATCCCCCCGTGTCGAAGCTGTTACCCTTGTTTTTAGTTGTATTTTGTTTGTTGGGTCCAAATTGCGATTTTCCTGAATATGTTTTTTAAAATTTCGCATTTACATTTACCTGCTTTCAAGACTTGTATTCTGTAAAGTAAAATTAAAATATATTAATAGTAACCATTGTTTGTAGAATAGTCAAATGTTCCAATCAGATGTCCGTCCCCCCCCAATTGCTCTTTGTCCCCAACAGTTCCAGATTCACTTAGTTGTTAGCAACAGTTGCAATATTATATATATAATTATATATATATAGGCACTCTTCCGAATACCGGCCCCATATTATTCAAAGACAAAAAATCCCATTCAGGGCCTCAAGAGGTCGTTGTTAGGGACCTAAGAGGTCATGTTGTTAAAAATATGGAACAGGAAATGCATTCTTTTATTATATAAGTTCGTTTGAACGAAATTACCGAGTGTTCGCTAGTATAGTTGATATGCAGTCTGCTTGTTACGCCGGTGATCAGGTTGATCGGGGTTTGATTCTTCGGCGGGCCAAAAGAAAAAAAAAAATATTTTTCTATTTTTTTTTTCAAAAGGGTGCGATATCTGCGCCTTTACTCGGTCTTGTGGTTAACAGCTAGGTTACGATAGCGACGGCAAATATTTTTTTCACTTTTAAAAGGGTGGTTTAGACGTTGTTTTGTAGTTACAACAGTTGATAAGCAGTTAAAAGGGTGGTTTGCACGTTGTGTTGTGGTTACAACTAGGCTGCGATATAGGCTGCGATTGCGCCTTTCGCTCGGTCTTGTAGTTAACAGCTAGGCTGCGATAGCGGCGGCGAAATGCTCAATGGTCATGTCACGGGCAGCTAATCTCCTTTTTTTTTTGTTCGCCCTTGAAATGGCGGTTGGCATAGTGTATTGTGGTTTACAAATACGCTGCTATATCTGCGCCTTTCGTGCTAGGTTGCGATATCTGCGCCTTTCGCCCCAGCACATCTGATTTCAGCAGTCCTAATTAGTTGCCTTTTACAACATTCTTTTCAGCCGCCCTTGTGATTACGAGTATGTTGTAACATCACTAGACATCACTAGGTAGATTACGTGTATCACATTAATGTGCGAAATTCGCTTGCTTAGTCAACTGGACCCGCTATCCTGTTTGAACTCTGGACATCAAAGTTGTCGACTGGTCTGAGAATGCCCGCTACGTCTCAACTCTAACCCGTGGTAATTAGCCACCTGCCCGTCCGCAAGTTCGGGTCTTTTGTCCGTTCGACTGGAAGATTGCATAATTTTTCAACGTAGATGCGTTCCCTGGTCCAGCTGTTAAGCTAACGTTAAATTCCACTGAGATAAATTGTTGGTTGGTCAGACACTTTGATCGCTGCTAGGAAGATCGCTTGGGTTTGCTGTCCAGTCACCTCATTGTTTCACTTTGTAAAGGTTTCTGTTGGACTTGTGTACTTTTGTTGTTGTTGCGTTTAGAAGGAATTCTGGACTCACCGAATGCACCTCGTCAGTCTCTTTGCGAATTTGTGCACTTGCGTAGATAATTAATTGCTTATCGGCAAAAGTTGCGAATAAAGTGGAAATATTTCTTTGATAATTTGTGCAGCTACTTTTAATTATGGCAGGCAGACCATCGGCTCCAAAACTTATAAGCAATAATATTCTACAAGTTGATCAACTGGCAGCTGTAGATGTCAGACCTGATGATTTATATAGAATAATGGACGATAAACTACAGTGGTTGCAATGGCTCGCTATGCACAGAATAATACGGAACTCAGTAGACTGTTCGTCTTGCAACCGTCGGATGTCATTAGTGTCAAGGCTAGAATGTTCCGATAGATTCTCTTGGCGATGTCGTCGCTGTAATACTCGTTGCAGTGTACGGACGGGTTCGTTCTTCGCTAATTGTAACTCCCAACTGAAAGAATTGTGATGGTAATGTTTTACTGGTTGTTCGAAGTCAAGCAAAAAAATGTGATGTTTTTTGAGAGATTGACAAGCTGTGATACAGTAGTCAACTATAACAATTATTTTCGGGTAGAGTGTTACAACTGGCTGCTGCTTAGCAACCCTCAGTTGGGAGGATTTGATGCTAACGGACAGTCAGTGGTTGTTGAAGTTGACGAGAGCTATTTTTTTCCACCGCAAGTACCATCGTGGTTACTTTCGTCGTGGTCAATGGGTAGTTGGGCTAGTTGAACGTGGTAGTGGCCGTTGCTGGTTGGAAGTTGTTAATAGGCGAGATGCGACAACATTGGAACGCATCATAAGTGAGCATGTGTTACCAGGAACGACGATTGTCACCGATGCCTGGCGAGGCTACAACAACGTTGGTCAACTCAACAATGGCATATATGAACATCTCGTTGTTGTTCATGCTATTAATTTTGTTGACCGTGTACACGGAGACATCCACACCCAAACAATTAAAGGGCTGTGGATGCAAGTCAAAAGGAAACAGCGTTTCCAAGGCGGCACTAGTCGTGCATTGTTTAATACATATTTAGCCGAATTTCAGTGGCGCCACAGTCACAAAGAACATGTTTTTGGACAGTATTTACAGCTGTTGTGCCACAATTTCGACATATAACTGTCAAATATTATTGGCAGAGTTGCCACTTTTTTTTGACGGAAAGTGTATTGCATTTTGTTTTCTGCATTTCCTTCTTTTCGTCTGTCATTTCATTTTCTCAGTGACCGCACTAGCAGGTGGTACACACTTCATTGATACTGAACATCCTCTTGTGTTTAGATAAGTTGTAGCCAAGTATATCTTCTCTGCTATGTCGTTTCTACTACACATCTTGGTATTTTAAAATCCATCAAAGTAGATATGATATTGTTGCAGGTATAACGCAGCGCTCTCTTTAATATACATCAAATGCATTAGATATTTAGAGAAACAGGCCGACAGTTTTTATTCCTTCTGAAATCCTGATTTGGCTTCTTGTAATTTAATAATCTGATTGAATATGCTTTGTGTATATATATATATATATATATATATATATATATATATATATATATATATATATATATATATATATATATATATATATATATATATATATATATATATATATATATATATATTGTGTGTATCTTATGTATTTTCTTTCTTTAAAAAAAATTCCACTGTGTGGAGGGAGAAAAGGAGCGGGGGTGGGGGGTTAGGGGTAGGGTTAGGGTTAGGGGTAGGGTTAGATGTTAAAATTTTGACGTAGGGTTTCGAAATAGTGGCCGACAATCTGATGTTTGTGGGCGTGGTGCCACTGAAATTCTGCTAAATATGACGCCAATAGTGTGCGGCTGGTGCCCAATCGTTGGCGAATGGTGCGTTTCACCAGCATCCAGAGGCCCTCAATTGTTTGTGTGTATGTGACTGTGTACGGCGTCGACGAAGTTGGTCTGGTGGACTACTACCTCGTGCAGATAGATGCCATGCCGTAAGTTTGCCACGTTGCTGTAGCCTCGCCAAGCGTCAGTCACGATGGTCGTTCCCGTATCGTATCGTAATCTTTTATAATCCTCTCCAATGTCGCCGCATCTCGTTTTCGCACAAGCTCCAAGTAGCAACGGCCAGTCTCACGCTCTACTAGCCCGACGATCCAACGACCGTGACGGATGCGACCGCGCTGATACTTTCGTCGGAAGAAGTAGCTCTCGTCTACTTCGACCACGATAGATCTGCCGGTCTCATCGAGTCCTCCCAGCTCCACGGTGTGTCTCAACATCCAATTATAGCATTCCTGATGGAAATAATTGTTGTAGTTGACAATGGTGTGCCAGTTCGTGAGTCTCTCGAGGACCATGACAGTCGCTGAACTTACGCCGGAGAGCCAGTAGTACATCATCATGAGTATTTTCTCGGTCGACATGTCGCTGTTGGCGAAAAACGACCCAGTGCGAACACTACACCTAGTATTACAGCGATAACATCGCCAACCGTATCTGTCGCTACAGTCTTGCCGGGGACATAGGAACATTGGCCGCGTGCATGAGGTACACGGTTGCGTGTTCCTTATCAGACTATGCTCAGTTAGCCACCGCAACCACGCATACTTATGTCATTATGGCATACAGGAGTTAAATTCGTGGCAACTAAGTCGTGCGTCGGAATAACGATGTTAGTTATGTGAGTGCGTCTAACTGCCATGTTGCTTCTTGTGTCGTTTGTTTCGTTGTGGCTTTTCCGATCACTGTTTGGAGTGCGGCCACGGGAGAGAACTCTAAGTCGTCCAAGGCTGTTTATTCTTCGTCCGGATTTGCCAGTAGAGCCGAAGTGAAGACTGATGATGATGATCTAAACGTTGCTGCCCAGCCACACAGCGCTCCGATGGATCGAAAATTATTCCTCCCCACGTCACTTCAGCGCTCTGATGGATCAAAAATTATTCCTCCCCACGTCACTTCAGTCGATCGAAAACTATTTCTCCCCACGGTGCTAAACTTCAAACATTGCACTTCAGTGCAGCGAAAACTATTTCTTAACGGCAGAAGTGAAGACTGATGATGATGATCTTAACGTTGCTACCCATCGACACAGCGCTCCGATGGATCGAAAATTTTTCCTCCCCACGTCACTTCAGTGCAGCGAAAACTATTTCTTAACGGCAGAAGTGAAGACTGATGATGATGATCTTAACGTTGCTACCCATCGACACAGCGCTCCGATGGATCGAAAATTTTTCTTAAAGTTGCTACCCATCGACACAGCGCTCCGATGGATCGAAAATTTTCCCTCCCCACATCACTTCAGCGCTCCGATGGATCAAAAATTATTCCTTCCATCGTCACTTCAGTCGATCGAAAACTATTTATCTCCGATGGATCGAAAATTATTCCTCCCCACGTCACTTCAGTCGATCGAAAACTATTTCTCCCCACGGTGCTAAACTTCAAACATTGCACTTCAGTGCAGCGAAAACTGTTTCTTAACGGCAGAAGTGAAGACTGATGATGATGATCTTAACGTTGCTACCCATCGACACAGCGCTCCGATGGATCGAAAATTTTTCCTCCCCACGTCACTTCAGTGCAGCGAAAACTATTTCTTAACGGCAGAAGTGAAGACTGATGATGATGATCTTAACGTTGCTACCCATCGACACAGCGCTCCGATGGATCGAAAATTTTTCTTAAAGTTGCTACCCATCGACACAGCGCTCCGATGGATCGAAAATTTCCTCCCCACGTCACTTCAGCGCTCCGATGGATCAAAAATTATTCCTTCCATCGTCACTTCAGTCGATCGAAAACTATTTATCTCCGATGGATCGAAAATTATTCCTCCCCACGTCACTTCAGTCGATCGAAAACTATTTCTCCCCCACGGTGCTAAACTTCAAACATTGCACTTCAGTGCAGCGAAAACTATTTCTTAACGGCAGAAGTGAAGACTGATGATGATGATCTTAACGTTGCTACCCATCGACACAGCGCTCCGATGGATCGAAAATTTTTCCTCCCCACGTCACTTCAGTGCAGCGAAAACTATTTCTTAACGGCAGAAGTGAAGACTGATGATGATGATCTTAACGTTGCTACCCATCGACACAGCGCTCCGATGGATCGAAAATTTTTCTTAAAGTTGCTACCCATCGACACAGCGCTCCGATGGATCGAAAATTTTTCCTCCCCACGTCACTTCAGCGCTCCGATGGATCAAAAATTATTCCTTCCATCGTCACTTCAGTCGATCGAAAACTATTTATCTCCGATGGATCGAAAATTATTCCTCCCCACGTCACTTCAGTCGATCGAAAACTATTTCTCCCCACGGTGCTAAACTTCAAACATTGCACTTCAGTGCAGCGAAAACTATTTCTTAACGGCGGAGTGAAGACTGATGATGAAGATCTTAACGTTGCTACCCATCGACACAGCGCTCCGATGGATCGAAAATTTTTCCTCCCCACGTCACTTCAGTGCAGCGAAAACTATTTCTTAACGGCAGAAGTGAAGACTGATGATGATGATCTTAACGTTGCTACCCATCGACACAGCGCTCCGATGGATCGAAAATTTTTCCTCCCCACGTCACTTCAGTGCAGCGGAAACTATTTCTTAACGGCAGAAGTGAAGACTGATGATGATGATCTTAACGTTGCTACCCATCGACACAGCGCTCCGATGGATCGAAAATTTTTCCTCCCCACGTCACTTCACAGCGCTACTTCACAGCGCTTAACGCGCAGATGTGGAAACTGATGATGATGGCCTCAATTATTTCACGGCATTATTGGTACGTATTGTTCCATATTTTGTTGTTCCATATTTTGGATCGAAAATTATTCCTCCCCACGTCACTTCAGTCGATCGAAAACTATTTCTCACAACGCTTAACGCGCAGATGTGGAAACTGATGATGATCTACGTATTGTACCATTTTTTGTTGTACCATATTTTGTATAACTCCTTTATAACCCCTTGACCTCTTTGTAACCTCTTGAACCCTTTGAGGCTCTAACAGGAATGTTTTGGACAGCAAATAATATGGGGCCGGTATTCGGAAGAGTGCCTATATATATATATATAAACTTAGATTGCTGCACTACCGACGACTTCCGCCACCGCCGAGAGTATCCCCCATGCCACTCCCGCATTCTGGGATTCTGTAAAATACTAAATGAGTGTGTGTGTGTGTATGTATATATATATATATATATATATATATATATATATATATATATATATATATATATATATATATATATATACACACACACACACACTCATTTGGTATTTCACAGAATCCCAGAATGCGGGAGTGGCATGGGGGATACTCTCGGCGGTGGCGGAAGTCGTCGGTAGTGCGCAATTTAAGTCGCAGGAAGTGTAATTGACACGTGACTAAGGCTCTGTTAGGGTATATTTTCCGCCTCGATAATTTGGGACCGTTATTCGGGAAATAGCCCAAAATCCTGTTCAACCGTAAGTTATAATTTGGATATATAGTGACGTTTTAGGGAAAGAAATAGACGTGAGACACACATTTAGTTATTCTTTCAAACCAAGAGTTCTAAAAATAATTGGGATGTATAGTAACCAGTTAGAGGGAGAAGAGAGGCGTCTGAGACACATTTTTTATTTTTTTTTATTTTTGAAAATTTGTTTGCATGCAGATTTGACTCTTAGAAATTCAAGTCGGCAGGTGAATGCCTAGCCAGTAAGCTCACATAACTCCCAAAAGACCTATTTAATAAATTATGGAAAAATATATGTATCAAAATTGTCTATATATTGTCTTTCTATGTTTAATGCTGTAAGGCATCACAAATATGACTATCACTTAAGGATATTGCCCACTTGTTAGCTTGCTGCATTGTGATATTGTTGGTTTCAGTAAGTTAACTCACTCTATCCATTATTTTCTTTGTCTTCCTTTGGCTCTTATTTTCTATTCTCATATTGTATACTGTTGTAACCGATGGCACTGGATTCATTCTCACCAGGTGGCAAACCATTTTCCTTTATATTTCAATAAAAATAATTACAGAAATTATTCCCACCATTCTATCTTGATTTCTTTTGTCTTCTTATGTTGAATGCTTTTTCTCATTTCATGTCATTAGTTTCCGCTCTTGTTCTTAACGCCCAGGTTTGGAATTGGTAAAACAAATATTGATAAAAAGATTGCGTTTCAGATTTTTTCCCCATTATTGTTGGGTGTCTTGAGTACTGGGGAAAATTGAAAGGTAACACTGTTTGCTTATTGGATTCTGGGCTAAAATCTCTGTCGAGTCTGATGTGAAGGGGCTTCCAAGATATTTGAATTTGGCCACTTATTCAAATTTTTTATAGTTCACAAAATCCTACATGATTCCTTTTTTTTTCTCTGTGGTCAGCAGCATCATGCAGATTTTTGTGAAGACCCTAACTGGCAAGACCATCACTCTGGAAGTGGAGCCATCTGACACGATTGAGAATGTGAAGGCCAAGATTCAGGATAAAGAAGGCATCCCCCCAGATCAGCAGAGATTGATCTTTGCAGGCAAACAGCTTGAAGACGGCCGTACTCTCTCTGACTACAACATCCAGAAAGAATCCACTCTTCACTTGGTCCTGCGTCTGAGAGGAGGTATGTCTAGCTTGGATTCAAGCACTCTTATGTATCTTGACAAATGCTTGTAAATAGCTCAGGTTGTACCTAAAGCACATCTGCTCTGTTGTCTCCTGAAAGCTGGTTAAAATCCGAACCCACCTTTCTGCTAATACCATTTTTTTTAAGCAGTGGGTGCATTATAATCTTGAGTCTGCTGACCTAATGTTACTTATTGTTTATTATTAAGGGCTGCATCTGAGTGGGTTGGGAGAAAATGACACATGCTCCTGACCTAGTACAAAAATGACTCATAGGCACCATTAAAAGTGCTTTCCCCAGTCAAGGCTCAGATAGGAGCAGTGTATACAAGTAATCTGTTACTGGAACTTGACCATCTGTAGAAACATGGCCATCCTGGAAACTTATAGCCCTTCTGTTGGGCTAAAAATAAAGTTTGGTTAGGCTTGAAGATTGATAGATTACAGTACAAATGACATTCTTATGTGGCAAATGTAGAAATTGAATGTATGTAAGGAAAGAGTTCAAAGGCAAGTGAGCAAGAGACAATCAGCGATACAAGTGGGAGGATATTAGATGGATAATGAGCAGTCTTGAGAATAAAAAAAAGTGTGTTGGTCCATTGCTGTCAACCTTCATTGCAGTGATGGCTGTCTTAATCTTTGTTTATTTTGTTACAGGTATGCAAATCTTTGTGAAAACCCTAACTGGCAAGACCATCACTCTGGAAGTGGAGCCATCTGACACGATTGAGAATGTGAAGGCTAAGATTCAGGATAAAGAAGGCATCCCCCCAGATCAGCAGAGATTGATCTTTGCAGGCAAACAGCTTGAGGACGGCCGTACCCTCTCTGACTACAACATTCAGAAAGAATCCACTCTTCACTTGGTCCTTCGTCTGAGAGGAGGTATGCAAATCTTTGTGAAGACCCTAACTGGCAAGACCATCACTCTGGAAGTGGAGCCATCAGACACGATTGAGAATGTGAAAGCCAAGATTCAGGATAAAGAAGGCATCCCCCCAGATCAGCAGAGATTGATCTTTGCAGGCAAACAGCTTGAGGACGGCCGTACCCTCTCTGACTACAACATTCAGAAAGAATCCACTCTTCACTTGGTCCTTCGTCTGAGAGGAGGTATGCAAATCTTTGTGAAGACCCTAACTGGCAAGACCATCACTCTGGAAGTGGAGCCATCTGACACGATTGAGAATGTGAAGGCCAAGATTCAGGATAAAGAAGGCATCCCCCCAGATCAGCAGAGATTGATCTTTGCAGGCAAACAGCTTGAAGATGGTCGTACTCTCTCTGACTACAACATCCAGAAAGAATCCACTCTTCACTTGGTCCTTCGTCTGAGAGGAGGTATGCAGATTTTTGTGAAGACCCTAACTGGCAAGACCATCACTCTGGAAGTGGAGCCATCTGACACGATTGAGAATGTGAAGGCCAAGATTCAGGATAAAGAAGGCATCCCCCCAGATCAGCAGAGATTGATCTTTGCAGGCAAACAGCTTGAAGATGGTCGTACTCTCTCTGACTACAACATCCAGAAAGAATCCACTCTTCACTTGGTCCTTCGTCTGAGAGGAGGTATGTAATCATGCAACCTCATATATGCTGACAAATGCTTGTAAATAGCTCAAGATATACCCATAATGTATTTGTTGTCCTGCAGAGATTTTTTGCACCTCGTCCTTATTTACGCACAAAAAGCTGTTTTATCTACCACCCGGATTTAAGTTTTTAAACAGATGTACAGTGTTAACAGCTTTTAAATTGGAATGTAAATTGAAATTGCAGAAACATGTTTTCACAACTATCAGATTTGTTTGGCCAATAGTGCTGATATTGCAGAAAACTTCCTAACTGCCCTTTTAAGGGCGAACATAGGAGGGGGTACTTAACTGCATTCAACATTATTTATGGGTTGGTGGTTTCAGTATCAGATATAACCTAACATATTTGAACGTGTTTTCCTGACTAGCTTCACTTAAGTTTGATACATGAAACAGCATGTGGTTCTGCCGCCCACGTGCTGAGTTGAGTGCATAATGCGACACTCAGCTGAGGATTTCAGGTTGAATGCTTTTTATCTGTGCTTTATCTAGTTTTTGCTGTAAACTGCATTTTTCAGGTAACACTTCGGGTTCATGTGCTATAAACTTCCCTTGTGGGATCCGCGGCCCATTGTGGGAAAAACAATAGACCCACTGCCTCCCCAACAAGCATGTCGTAGGAGTTGCCTAATTGGCAGTTCCTTGGAAATCGGAATGCATCTGCCTGAGTGGCAAGAAACCGCAAAATGCACACAAATATCGGTTAAATGAATGTCAGAGGTTGTCCCGGTTATGGGACATTACAGTGTGATGATGATGAGTCAGCAGGTCGGTGTATAGTGACCCCTAACTAAACTCAAGGCTTGTGCAGATAAACCAAAACAGTAATTCCGTGTTTGCTAAACTAGACTTGCCGGGTGTGAGCGGACTTCACGAAGTGTCGATTCAGTGCTGAATCTGTGGATTGAAATAAAACGACTGTAAAGAGCTGATCGGGGGATTCTTGGCAGGACATCTGTGTGACCTAGACGTTGTTTGACCAGACTGTTAGATTATGATAGTTCATTGACAAATTGTAATGACTGGTAGAAATATGGCATGTGTTAGATATCATGCATTGTTTGTGGTAATAAGCATATTCTGATACACCTTCAGCGCTCAATCGTGTGCCGCAGAATCCTTGGCATCGGGAGACAGCACTGTATAGAAGTGTGGTAGGAGCTCAGAGCTTATGTAATGAAACATGTAAAGGCGCATCTAGCGATTTTAAAACTATAGTGCGGCCTGGTTTCCTGAGGCTAAACTGTTTAAGTTTGTGCTGTTTGATATTAAAGATTGTGTGTGTTCAGCAGACGTTCAGGTTGGTGTGTTCCTTTAGCAGATTTATGTTACTGGCCTGCAGCGCAGCCATAGATTTAAACCCTAGACAAAGTCATTGACAAGTATACACTCAGGCCCTGACACAAGTCCAAATGCATGATCAGCCAGGACTTTCCACAGGAGCTTAAACCTGTAAACAACGAAGATGCAGTGAACTTTATTTTTAAAACTGTCAAATTTGAGCTGTATTGTTTTGGTTTGCAAAATGGTACTTGGGATATTATTTCAGGTTTCTTTTTTTCTTTATTGCAGGTATGCAGATTTTTGTGAAGACCCTAACTGGCAAGACCATCACTCTGGAAGTAGAGCCATCTGACACGATTGAGAATGTGAAGGCCAAGATTCAGGATAAAGAAGGCATTCCCCCAGATCAGCAGAGATTGATCTTTGCAGGCAAACAGCTTGAGGATGGCCGTACTCTCTCTGACTACAACATCCAGAAAGAATCCACTCTTCACTTGGTCCTTCGTCTGAGAGGAGGTATGTCTGGCTATTATGTGTTAACACTGTGATGTTTGTGTTTATCCTTGCACAAAACAGATAACGGCATTTGCCTGGCAAAACCTTGCAAAGGTGACAAAGAAGTGCTTTGAGAAAACCTTGAAAAGTTTGAATTAGGCTGCAGACTTTGACAGCTTTGCAAGAACACATTTTAGTTATTGTGCGTTCTAGCACATTTCTTCCATAGCAAGATATCAGCTAGTAATATGGCTTGCAGCCGTGCAGTTTTCATCACGTTAGAAGTGGAAACAGATCTACGGCATTCCAGCTGGGCTTAAGTTTTTTTTAAGTAGATGCTGTATAAGTAAATAAAATCTTCACCATTACATGATAAATATAGAAATAGATGTGCATACACGAGAGTAACACACACAAAATCAAGCAGAATGGGCAGTTCTGTTTCCCAATAGAACCCAAACAGTTGCTAATGATACAAATAATGTTGCAACTATAAAGCCTTTGTCAGCATACAGCATAATAATGGTACATGTTTTTTTCATGTTTTCAGACAATGTGTTATATTTGCTGTAGGAGGCCTGGAGATCACAGCCAGTGGCAATAGCGACTAGCAGTATCAGTCCATCTTACGTGCTTCTCAGTATGAGCATGGAATTTTAGGACCATTGTTGCCATAGTGTGTATTTAACATGCTTCTTGTCTTATGCTCAACTGTTAACCTAATTGCAGTCAGTTTCTACTTTATCCTTATTCCCCTTCCTGATCTTCATTTTTTTTTGTTCGTCAGAGTGACGTAAATGCGTTGTCTGTTTACAAAATAGCAGTGATATTTCCGCCTTTCGGCTGACACATTTAACTTCATGAACATTAGTTCAGTTACATAATACATACGTAAAATAACAATGCTTGTTTAAAAGTAAAATAACAATGCATGTTTGAAAGATGTCCACTCCAGGTCAAAATGTACCACGGTTTAAGCATGGATGGCTTGGCTCTTAAAACAGTTCTTGGCCTAGTGCTGATTTTGAAGTATTTTTTGTCTACTTTGTTGTGAATGTGAGGTGCTGCTGGATATGTTTTAAGTTGTCTGTTTTTACTTTTTCAGGTATGCAGATTTTTGTGAAGACCCTAACTGGCAAGACCATCACTCTGGAAGTGGAACCGTCTGACACGATTGAGAATGTGAAGGCCAAGATTCAGGATAAAGAAGGCATCCCCCCAGATCAGCAGAGATTGATCTTTGCAGGCAAACAGCTTGAGGACGGCCGTACCCTCTCTGACTACAACATCCAGAAAGAATCCACTCTTCACTTGGTCCTTCGTCTGAGAGGAGGTATGCAAATCTTTGTGAAAACCCTAACTGGCAAGACCATCACCCTGGAAGTGGAGCCGTCTGACACGATTGAGAATGTGAAGGCCAAGATTCAGGATAAAGAAGGCATCCCCCCAGATCAGCAGAGATTGATCTTTGCAGGCAAACAGCTTGAGGACGGTCGTACTCTCTCTGACTACAACATCCAGAAAGAGTCAACCCTGCATCTTGTGTTGCGCTTACGTGGTGGATATTAATGGCCTAAAATCGTTTTGATTTGGCCTGATGTCGTTTTTCTTCAAAACTTTAACCCCGTTACATTGTTAACAAGTTTATATATTTCTAGTACTAGCTGTAAACTTTTACACTTCTTTCGTTAGTCCTTCTTTACACTTAACAGATGATGGGTGTTTCTAGATTACTTTTATACAAAACAAGTTTTAGGGAACCAATATTAAAAAACAAAACAAAGGGGGCCCTGTAAGGATTTGCACTCCTGTTAACTTGTGTTTAAACCTGTAGCACATGGTGCTGGATGACATAGTTGTGCAGTTTATTAAACCCATGCAGTGTTGTAGGTGGGTCCTGTCAGAGCATATTCCACTAACTTCTGCTTGTACTTGTATCTCAAGGAGGCTTCAAACTGTTTCCAAACTGGTTGTTTCATTGGGCACTTAGTCTCCTATGGCAAACTGAGTGAAGGAGGGTGATCATGAGGTGCATGCAACCTTTGATCCCATAACAAACCCTGAAAGCAGGATGGCGGTGAGATGCTGCCTTCTACATCACTGAAGTGATTTTAATTATGGAAGCAGTTATTAGTATCTTGAACCTGGCAGTTTCTTCATCCCTTGCAGAAGTGGGTCGTCAGGTTTCAGACACACCCTATACTTATCCATTACATTTCTTTTAAATTGGTAGTTTAGCATTGCCAGATTAAAAAAAAAAAAATTAAGCTAGTCTTTGTTTCCCTCTAATGCAACACTTTTCCCCTTTTTTTGCAGACATTTTCAGTTAAGTCTAACATGCTTAGTGAAATAAAACGTTTGTTTTGCAAGATGTTGTTCTTGTCTCTGTTGGGAAATGGAGGGGGGGGGGGGGTGATTGCAGTGGAACTGTTAGCAAGAAAGTAATGAATACAGGAACTAAGATGCATACAGATTATACACAAGAATGTCTTTGTGGTTGTAGGAACAGACCATGACCAGGAAGCTCAAGGGGGGGAAAAAAGACAATATACACAAGAAAATGTCTGTGGGTGTCGGAACAGACCATGACCAGAAAGCTCAAGGGAAAAGGATGCAGTATCCTGCATGTTTGGCCTGTCATCCATGTTAAAGGGTTTCTCTTGGATATCATCTCAATCCTTTTGTTACTTATTTCAGTGCCTGTTTAGTGATTCTATGCTCAGTCAGTTTTGTTTCCAGTTTTTGTTAATGACTCTCTTTGAAACAGTTTACTTATCTTTGCCCTTATTGAATTTCCTAATCATTGTTTCTTAGTTTATTTCTTGTCAGTGCACTTTTTGGCCCAGCGAAATCATTTTCAACGAAACCATAATTAGTTGCCTTTTACAGCATGCTTGTGAAATGAAGAGGGGTGCAGTGGTAATTTATCCCCACCCACACTTGGGAGTATTTAGAGCTGAAATGTGAACAGATGAATCGGGAGTATTTAGAGCTGAAATGTGAACAGATGAATCGGGAGTATTTAGAGCTGAAATGTGAACAGATGAATCTAAATGATAGAATAATTGTGCAGCTTTAATAGAGAAATGTATTCCCTTTTTCCCCCACCCACACTTGTAGTATTTGGAGCTGAAATGAACAAGTAAAGCAGACTGCATTCGCTCATTAATTGGTGCCTACATAGAACCAATGGATTTAAATGGGGATAAAATAATATGGAGTTTAGTAGAGGGCTAAATGAGTTTCATTGAATCAAAAGGTGAAGGAAAAGAATGATAAAACATATGCTAAGACAACCTGAATAATCGAAACTAGAATGTCTTTGCATTGGAACCCAGAGTCTAAGGAGTACATGCAGACCAAAAAAAAAACAAGGCAACTAGAATTAAAAAAAAGATAGATGTTTTGTGCAGTATTAAAGGATAAGATGACCTGGTGTGAATTTGTTGAGGGCAAGCTGGCAGAATTGTTCGAAGGGGAAAAAGCAACAAAAGCTTACATCAGAATGGAAAGTAGAGGGAGATCTAGAGGGGAAAAAAAAGGATGAAGTCACTGACAGCCTTAAGACTTTATACACCAAGCAACAGCCTGCCCTAGCTTGGCTTTTTTTTTTTTTTTTTTAATATTTTTTTTTTAATTTAAATGCCACCATCTAGCGGCACAAGCAGATAATGGACAAAATACAAATATAAGTAATGTTAATACAAAGAGCATGGACCATCTAAAATGCAACATCAAAGTCAGTGGGGACAATTCTCAAGCAAGATGGATACCTGATAGCGTCAGACGGAAGATGCATTAAAGAAGGTAAATGTAGAATACATCAAAGGCAGCATGTTACAAAATGAAAAATATTCTGTGTAGTCTTTTGTTGGTGACAGACCAGGAATACAATTCTTCAGAATACCAGCCACTGCACAGTGACGCTTGCTGCACACATCGCTGGCTGTATCTCCCTGAGCTACCATCTCTCTTATCGTGCAGTCAACATGGTTCAGATGACAGTTGCATTGGTGATGGCAGGGCTGGTGCTGGAGTCAGTGTCTGCACTTCCAATTAAATATTTCAAGACATGACCGTTTGTAACACATGCTCCATTGACCATCCACACCCTAGTCACTGGTGCCCAACTTGCCTTGACTACGCATATTTTGATGACATCACCGCAGATCCAGGCTATCCTTACAGGCAAAACCCTAAGTTATGTGGTGGTTTTTAAATAAACCAGAATTGGATAATGTGAATATTGGAGGTCATGCTGGGCCAAAATATATATTGATTTCATCAAGCCCTTGTGCCAGCAGCAACAAAACCATCTATTATTCATTTTTTTTTGTGTGGTAATTTATTCCGATGTCTATCGCAATTTTGATCCACACATTTACAAACAAAAGATAGATTTAAAAAAAAAATATTCTTAAAAGCTATATAAATCTTATTCTGATATACTTACTTAGTCACTCTTCTTTTACCTTGGGGTGTAGTGGTTTGTCAGAGTGATAGCCAGACTTCTCTATCCGCAGTTTTCTTTCTGGCGTTGTTCTATTCTAGTCTTGTCAGTCAAGGACTGTCGGGTGTTGTCTTCCTGCCGACCCTGGGCCTGCCTGCCCAAAAGCATGTCCTAAGAGCTGCCTAAATGGGACATTTTTTTTTTGGAAGTTTCAGAGTACATCTGCCTGAGAGGCAAGGAATCAGCAGTCTGCATACAGATAAATCAGACCTGTAAAACGGATGTGCACACAACACTCAGTTTCTGGAACAGGTCTATAATTCAGAAGTGGATGAACAATAAGAACTTTCCGCTGGAGTTTAAAGCCGGTGAACGCAAGAAGATTATTTTGACGTTGTTTGATTGCGAAATTTGTCCCTTCTTGCCACTTGGACCACCTTTCTCAGATATCATTTCTGAGGCAAGCTGGTTTCTATGAGCTGTTGTGATTGCTCATGACTTGCATCCGTAGGTCTTGCCATTTTATCTTTTGCTAAGAAACCCTCAGTTGATGGCCTGGAAAAGTCTTCCAGCGGCTGCTTTTTAAGTAGCCAGCTCTGTCTTAATGTCTCCATTTCGATCTATTACAACTCCAAAATATTTGAACTGGCTAACTTGTTCCAATGCTTACTGTCCCATCATGATCTGGTGTTTCCTTGTCCTCTCTTGAGATAACCTGGGTTTGTTTTGGGGATACCAATGGTCATCCCTCTCTTCCTTCCAGACAAGTATGCTGGACTGAAGATGTGCCTCTGATTTCTATCCTGATATATGGAAGTGAATCATGGACAGTTGCTCAATTAGTGAAAAATTATTAGTAGGCTGTGAAGATGCAGTTTCACTGATGGATGATAAGAATACCCTGGACAGATTAAAAGGCTAAAAAGCTACTGGCACCATTAGTATCGGAACTCTTCGCTGGCTGCTGAAAATGGGGACAGAGCGCTTATGGGAATACCCCGAGTGCTGTGATGTCGGTTCTTGAATCAAATCATAAAAGGCTAATAGTCTTGAAAGAAAATGACTCAAAAACTGATTACTCACATCAGAATCTTTGGTCATGTCGTGAGAAGCGGAAAACAGGAGTACCTTGTGGAAGTGGGAAAGCTGGAGGGTAAGGGAGATGGAGAGAGAAGATACTGTAGTTTCTCACTATGGCACTCAGCATTCGAGGAAAAGGCTAGACGGATGTACAGTCGGACAGTTACTGGCACCATCAGGATTGGAACTTATTTGCTGCTGAAGATGGGGATGGAGTGTCCTGAGTCCTATGATTTTGATTCTTAGTTCAACATTCATTCACTATGGCATGGAAGATCATCAGTGTCAGAATTGATTGAAAGTACACGAGACAGAAGGTTGTGCATAGATATGACTACCAACACCACGCAGCATATGCTATAAGAAGATGAGAAATACATACTTTTGGTAAGGAACACATTTTCTGGAGTATAGTGGCAAGCCTGTTTTCTGAGGGGAATCTTTTGGAAAGGAACAGCAATAAGTGGAATAATGAAGTAGGCGCACACACATTTATTTTAGCCTTCTTTCTTTCTCAGGTGGTGGAATGGATTTCTCCTCTTCTCTACTGCTGGAATGCCTCACAGCATCAGGGCAGGAAGAGACCTCTGAAACAGGCCCTTCTGTGTGCTTCATATACAGTACTTTTCCGTGTGTGATATTTCTGAGGATTTTTTGTGTGGTCAAATTCTGAATCTGTTACGGCTATATCTGTATACAATGCTCTCTGTGGTGTCCTGTCTGTTGCCAATCTTTTCACATGGCCAAACTGTTTGATCTTTTGTCGAAAGTTTGGTACTGACCCCTACTAACATAGTTTCTGAGTCGATATTAAAGGAATTGCGCAGAACAGAGCTGAATGCACTGAATGGAGGAATAGACGGGAAGCCCTATATGATGTATAATAGCACAACACGATAATGATAATATCCTAGACAATTTTCGCGTGCAAAAAAATAATTAGTAGAAACAAATTAAAATCAATCAGTCATTTAATGTTTTTTCCCAACAAACTGTAACATGTGAACTTTTACTTTTACACAGATACATTTAATCTTCTATAGCAAGTCAACAAACACCCTTTTTTTGCATCAGGCTCATGATTTGTATTGACCGATCAGCGTTAGACTTGATGAACATCAGCGGCTGCCTTTAATTGCCAGGACATTACATGGTACCCATTTTGGGGTTCAGCTGACCTGGAGCCAAGACAGTTTTTGAAAAAAAAAAAAAAAATGCCACAATGTAGATCGGAACTCAAGCCTTGACCGCAGGTAAGCAACCAACTGTTTGGCTCTCAACCTTCTATAGCAGATGGATACACATAACCAGTGTGTGTGGTATAGGTGCTTCTAACTCCCCAACAGTTCCAGCAGTACGAAACGAGTACATGGAATGACTGATTACTGACAAGAATGCTTAGTAAGGACAATCATCACAGTCCTCTCAACAGATCAACTGTCACTTCCATCTCCTCCTCACCAGCATGAAACAAATATATGTGGAATAGCTGATTACTGACAAGGATGCCTAGAAAGATCTATCATCACAGTCATCTCAATAGATCCATAGGTGATTCTGTCTCCTCCTCAAAAGTTCTACCAGCGTGAAACATGGATGAATCAAAACTAAGTGCCATGTGTGCATATACCGTTGGTTTTAATGTGCACCGCACACAGAATTCTAGTAAAACTTTCCCTGCAGGGTGCTGAACCACACTTGGTGGTGCATCAGTGTCAGGGCTCAAGCCTTACGTACATCTCTTCGCTGTCTTCCTAGAAACAGGTTCCCAATAACAGGAACACGGATAAGAATGACATTTGCTACAAATTTGGGGTGCATCTGCCTGAGAGACAAGAAACCAAGTTTGCATACAAATAAGCTGCAAAATGAATGCGAAAACGAAAACTCGAGTCCTGGAACAAGACCAACGTCCAGAAGTGGACAAACAATCACGACTTTTAGTTGGTGAACCTGAAGAAGAAGAAAAAACACTATCTGATGTAGAGATCATGTGAGAGATTGGTAGTAGAAGCACACTAGCTAAATAAAACATTTGTATGCTGCTCATGTATTCATTTACCCAGGAAGTTGTATTCGCAGCTGATTCATGTACACTGGGCACCTAAAAGATATATCTTGGTTATGCATTTTACAATAACAGATTTCCTCATCCACACAGCTGATGCCAGAACAAATGTAAATAAAAAGCGATGCACTCTCTCGCACCTTAAGGCTCATCAGGCATATATTACTAACCCCATCGGCACCTGACTAGTGGCTTAACTAAATCCCTTTATCTTTACTCCCCAGGTCATTCCCTGTACATGTTGTTACTAGCCTGGGTTGACCCGGAATCAAGTTTTATTTTGAGTCTGAAGCTTGAGGAAGGCATGGCTTATGCCGTCACCACAAACTGTGGAGGTTAGGATTTTTATTTTTGTCACAGACAGAGCAAAAAATGCCCATCACGTTACATTAGATTCAAACCCAGGTCTTTTGCATGAGAGCCCAGAGCCGTAACAACCTGGCCAGCCAATCACGCAAAAGTAAATTTAAACAAACAAAATCTATTTCAATGTGGTTTCAAACTTGCGCCCCCTTGGTTGGAGGGTAAGCAAATATGCGGGTCTTTGCGCTCTACATACTGCAGCCTCTTTCAAACAACTAATGAATTGTGAATACTGTCAAAGATAAATTGTAAAGAACAAATATGCAATTTCTCAAACAAACATTCATGTACATATAGTAGGATACATGGTATTTTCCCCCTGATAAACAAACATCCGTATGCATATGGGACACATGGCATATTTCCCCTAGAGATGTCATGTCAGCTGAACTGTGAAGATTCAGGTTGCAGAAAAAGATCTCATAATCACCATTCACCCAGGTCACAGAAAACTTACAAAACTGTGAATGCTGCCAGAAATGACTGGCAAAGAAAACTCAATGAGGCATTTTTTATGATGCATTAATGCAGGGCTATTCAACTACAGGCCTATGAACCGAATCTGGCCCACAGAGGCCTAGCAAGTGGCCAGTGGATCACTGCCAAAACAGTGATCTTTCTAGGCTGGGGATCATTTAGCCCGGAATGATCCCAATTTTAAACATTTTGTTAATGCATAAACAAACAGTGGAGCACCCCAAAAATAACAGATACATCCCGGACATCACCTCTTTGCACGTTCTCACAAATTGTTCTTACAGCTTGTAACTCAAGCATGTGTGTAAGGTCACTAGAAATGCTGGATAAGGGGCATTCTTGAGAAGTGACCCAAGCGAAAATGCCAGGTTTACAGCTTTCTGGGGCAAAAAGGCTAAGATATTACATGATTCAGACTGGAGTGGTGTAACAAAACCATGATGTGCCAACCATCCTTTTATCCCTGCCTCCCTGAGAATCTGCAAAACCAATACTATCAGTTAGGGCTAATTCGATGTAAATATGAATTTTTCTACTTGTCTATGGTGATCTGTTTACAAGATGTATAGTTAATGCTATTATCTGTTTCAGTGCTGCCCAAATGTTTATGAGGTCAGGGTGTGAATATATTAACTTAATAAAAATAGCATTTGGGGGTGGGGGGTTTCCATAAAACCAAATGATTTTTTAAAAAAAGCCAAGTTGACGTCACATTTTCCAGTAAGCCTCAGTGATATGTCACAGCATAAGTAACCACATTAATATATTTTTAGGCTCCGTGAATGTATTCCATTTAAAACTTCAGTGTTCACATTTATTGATTAATCCTTTTATATATCTTTACATATTAAAAATTTTAAATTTTTTAAAAATAACTAACACTAAAAGGAAAATTTAGTGACCTGTGTAAAAACTTTTCTTTAAAAGATTTATTTCCAAAATTTCTCATAGGGTCATGAAACATATTTTATGGTTACCAGGGAAAAAGGGTTAGGGGCAAACACAAAATAAGAATGAAGGGATATTAAACCAACAGGGTAAAATGGTTAGGGGCAAACAGAATAAGAACGAAGGAATATTAAACTAACAATCACCTAGACTAGAATAACTTTACCTAAGGCTCGATGGGTCAAAGTAACAAATGACTAAGCCATAAAGCGTTCCAAACACATTTATAACTATCAATCAAAAATATTTACACATTGAATAAAAATCCTTCTCAAGACACTCTGAAAGGCACCACTAAGTTTTCCTTGTGTTGAATCTTGATCTCCCTGGCAGCTGTTGCCAGTTTCTCACTGAAGGATGTAATCTGAAATGATACCACACAAATAAAACAGGATTTTTAAGTAAGAAAGTATGACTGGAACTACAGAAGACAGGATCAGAAATGATAATATCAGGAAACAAGTTGGGACGGAACCAGTCCTGAACTACATCAAGAGACAAACAAGACCAAATGGTTCAGACAGGTATCAAGACTACCACCAGATAGTGCATCCCATAGAGCCCTGCCACTTGGATAACAGCTAGGCTAGCCATGCAAGCAATAGAAGGATGGAATATCCTAGGCTGTGATTTTCAGAATCCCCACCAAGACCTGTACCTGATGCCTCTTGACACCCTGACGCTGAAAGACAGAATGTGGCATGGTGATTCTCGTCCAAGGTATGAGGGAAAGTTAAGGCCACTGTGTTGAGTAGAAGGAGATACTCCGCACCTCACTTCAGGCGCCAGTCGTTTCTGTGCTGGTTTTATGGATCCTAATGCAAGTTTCCTGCCATGCAAACAATGGCCTATATCGGCCCAAACAGAGCTGGGAGGAGATCTTCTAGTTAGTGGCCCCAGAGATGCAGTGTCCAGTAATTCTCTGGCTTTCATTAGCCTACCACCAATGCATGGTGGTAAGGGCTTGCATTTTTTCATGTGGACTTTGACTTGTAGTAATTCCCTATTGTCTCTGGGTAGTGAGATCCGACGCCAGTGTGCATTGCTGCACATGTAAAAAAAATCCCTTGACAGTTGGAAATCGAAAAGAGTAGCCTAAAGGCGCTGCCTGGGCAAAATTTTGGGTTAAATAGTTACCCAAAGTATTTCAGGATTCTCGCTGGTGCTACAGAGCCTGTGCACTGTGCTGAGCTTCTTCGGACTCAGACTTGAGTCAGAAGAAGAAAGGAGCACTTATGGGTTACTACCCCAGTGCCATGATGTTGAGCCATTGTTCAAAACCTTAAACCTCAATGTATGGGTGATAACGTCCATCTAAAACTCATTTGGAGTGAAGCCTGCTGGCCAAATACTCTACTACATGACAAGCCTTGCTTGAATGTTGGTCAATTTGTAATTTTACTGAAATGCTGCTTAGACTCAAATGTCCGTTAGTAAAAGTTAAACGTGATGAGCCTCAACCAGGTCTAGGTAAAGAGAAGAAAAAAAAAAACAAAGAGAAAAACACAAGAAATTCAGATTGTCTTTGCAAACAAGAATGTCTCCTCCTTCCTTCTCAGTACCATCCTAGGAGGTACTCGACTCTTCTCAGGAAAGTAAAGAAAAGTTATTCCTGTGTAGGTTCCAGGGCCCTTTTGTAGGGAAAACAAGAATAGACACACTGCTTATCCAAAAGCATGTCGTAAGAGTCAACTAATTCGGAGCTTCCTTCAAAACCAGAGTGCACCTGCCTGAGAGGCAAGGAACCAACAGCTGCATGCAAATGAGTAACACCTGTAAAACAGATGCACACGCAACACTCAGGTTGTGGAAAAAGACTAAAAGTCCAAAAGTGGATAAAAAACTAGAACTTTCAGCCGGTGAACGCGAAGAAATTTTCATTTTTTTCATTTAATTGCTTTTGTATTTATGTATTTTAGCATTAGGCAGTATATTAATTATTTTATACAACCCCATCATCAGGCGAGCATCTAGCTGCTGCAACATGGGGGTTTCTAAATTTGGAACTGTATAGTTTAAAAAATGATTGTGCAGGCTCTCCGCCTGCTCATTTCCTAACACACCAGCATGACCCAGAGAAAATATCCAAAGGATGCTAACAACCCAGGACCTCTGAAGCAATGCTTGCTACTCTGCACAAAGCATGCCTGTCTAAAACTTTCTTAACATGCTCTGCGAGTCAATTACAATTTTGACATGCATGTACAGCTGATTCCCAAGCCATTGGTAGACAGCAAAAACGACCTCCACCTCTATTCTCCTCAAACTAGACGTGATATATGCCAGGGTTTGTTGTGACGTCCATTCGCATGATGGAAGAATAGGCTGCAAGCCCCAAGTGATAAATAAACGTCACAACATGAAGATGATGATGATAACATGACAAAATAATACTTGTAGTGTAAAAAGGTCCAATAGGAAAGCAAAGAATAGTAACACAGTTGCCAGCTTCTTCTGCCCTATATTCTCCAGTGGAGCATAGACCCTCAACCAGTTCATGTTAAATCATTCTATCCTTTGCTATCACGTGCAGTTGAACCCATATCCTCCCCATCTTTTTAACTTCTAGCTCCTTTCTGCCTTTATTCGTCTGACCTTGTGAGTTTCAGTTCGAAGACATAGTTTTAGAGTACAGGTGTTATGCAGAACCCTGAGGTTATCACTGGAGCTGCAGAGTTAATTTTGTGTGTGACATTCTTGGTTGGAATCCAGCTGTTCTGCGGTGAGAATCTGGGTAATGATTCAACATTACAGCATTCAAGATGCTCTGTATCTCTCCTCAACAGCCAGCGAAGAGTCTCCTTACTAATGGTGCCTGTTATTATCTGTTTAAATACTGGTTAATACAGTGAGAAACTGAGCTATATATGCTAAAAACCAGTGCAATCTTTTTCCTCTTCTGTGTTTACTGGCTGTAAGCTCCAGCAGAAAGTTTAGGTTGTTCGACCATTTGGACTCTGGCTTTGGTCCAGAGCCTGATTTTGCACGTACATCCGTTTTACTGGCTTATTTGTGTGCAGTCGGTTGTTCCTTGTCAGTCAGGCAGATGCACTCCGACTTCAAAGGTAGTCCCCAATGAGTCGACTCTTACGACATGCTTGTTGGGGAGGCAGAGGTCTATTCTTCTTGACTGCACAAAGGGGCCCCGGAACCCACACAGTGAATCCAGTGCAATGAAATCAATCCTTTCATTTTCACTTTTTTTATATGGCTCCGCCACACGGATAGGGTAGAACATGAGCTTTGCTTTACCCATGATTCTGGTGAGTGCAGTAACAGACATGACTGCTTATGCTTATTCCCATGGCACATGACGACTCTTCCGCATACGCTTTTAAAAGAATGGTTGCCACACTGTGATAGGCCTGTGATATCTGCGTCTTTCAGCATAATACACCAAATTTCAGCAAAAACCCATTGTTAGTTACCTCCTACTACAAGCTTGTTAGGGATGCAGGCTATGGTCAAGATCCCCACCCCCTTCCCCAAAGGGGATTCCAGAACCCATAAAGGAAACATGATAATGATTAGCAACAAAGGATAAATGCTAAGGAAGAAAAGCATGACAATCTCACCATCTGAACATCTGATAATGATACTGGTGGTGCAGATAATATCATGTGAGGTGAAGTGATCGCACCAGGCAGCTGTGGTTGATAAACGAATGACTTGCCAGATCCAGACAGCACCATGTTTAATCGGTTGCTGCAAAATGTTCATTAAATATAATCATGTTAGTCATTTTTGTTTTGATGATAGTCTTTTTCTTTTTTGCGTTCACCAGCTGTTAACTCTGGGGTAAAGTTTTGGTTGGGCGTCCATCTCTAGACTTCAATTTTGTGTGCAAATCCATTTTTATAGATCTGGTTTATTTGTAGGCAGACTGTTGGTTCCTCACCTCTCAGGCAGATACACTCTGACCTAGAAAGAAAAAAACTTCTGATTAATTGACTTTAACGACATGCCTGTTGGGGGAGGGAGCAGTGGGACTGCTCGTTAAAAATTTTTTTTTTAACCCCCCACAATGGGGCCTTGGAACCCGTACGGGGAAACTTTCCAGATTAAGATTGGATACCATATCATTAAGCTGCCTTAGTTTTGTTTTTAAACAGAGGAAATCTTTCTACAACTGAAACCAATTAAGGTGACTAATTTCTCTTCTTCTTCCTAGCCTTCACCAGCTGTAAACTCAGAAAGTTCTGATTGTTCATCCACTTCTGGACTTTTCTCTTGTTCCAGCACTTGAGTTTTGCATGCAAATCCCGTACAGGGAACCTTTTGGATTAAGAGTGGATATCATACAGCTCAGCTGCCTCAGCTTTGGTTTTTTGATTTGATTGATTTGATTCAAGAACCAACATCACAGCACTCGGGGCATTCCCATAAGCGCTCTGTCCCCATCTTCAGCAGCCAGTGAAGAGTTCCAATACTAATGGAGCCTTTGGTTTTTTAAAATAGGAAAGCTTTCTACAACAGAAACTAATTCTTCTTCTCCCTCTTTCCTCTACTCCTGGAATGCCTTGTGGCATCAGTACAGAAAGAGATCTCTGGAACGGGCCTTTCTGTTCATATTAAGTACTTTTCAGTGTCTCTGATATTTGTGCAGCCCATCTTCTGCGTGGTCAATCTCTGGCTCTGTTACCATTCCATCTGTATAACACTGCTCTATGTGGTGCCCTGTCTGATGCCAATCTTGTTACATGGCTAAACCATTTGATTTCTTGTCTACCTATAAAGTTCAGTATTGGAACTGTGCCGAATCTCTTCCCGATATAATCGTTCCTAAGTCAATATTTTCACTTTACACCTACCATAGTACATAAACATTTCATTTCTGCTGTGACCATTTTTCTTCTGTTTTCTGAAGATGGTGTCAATGTTTCGCATTGATAGCATAGGTAAGAATACTGATTTGAAGTTTTTTTGTTTTTGTTTTAGTTATATTCACATGCTTGCCTTTCAAAATTGGTGCCGTTTCGTCTAAAACTTGATTGGCTTTATTGCATCTGTGTTAGATTTCTTTATTAATTCTTCCGTCTTCTGAAAAAAAAATATTCCCCCCATATATGTAAAATCCTTTGCCTGCTTCAACTGATGTTCAACCATCGAAACTTGAACTCTTCGTCTGCTACTGAAGATGGAGACGGAGCGCGCGTGGGAGTGTCCCAAGTGCTGTGATGTTGATTCTTAATTAAACTGATGTTTATCAATTTTGATATTGGTGATTCTTCCTTTTCTGGAGAATGTCATCACTTAGGTTTTGTCTACGTTGATCTTCATATCATTGGTGTTGAATTCTGAGGGGAGTCTATTAATATGTTCTTGTATTTGTACTGCTGTTAGTGCTATGATTGTCTGGTCATCAGTAAAAAGAAATTCATTTAGTAATTCTCCAATGTTGTTGTCCCCTTCGCTGGCATTAGCTGATTTGCAAATTTGGATGACGTATGTGATGAACAGTAGTGATGATAGAATGCACCCCGTCTCACTCCAGATCTAACGTACAACTTTTCTGACATTAATGTATTTGTTCTAACTGCGCAATGACTGTTTTTGTACAAACTCCTGCAAAATTTAATAAGGTGTTTGTTTACCTACAAATTCTTTATCGAATTCTACCGTCCTTTCCAGTAATTGTCTAAGTGTGAATACTGCATCAGTACAACTTCTGTTCTTTCAAAATCCCATTTGTCTATCACTAAGTTGTGGTTTGATGACAAGGCGTAGCCTTTTTTTCAACCATCTTACAAAATGTTTTCCCGGTGTGGCTCAATAACAAAACTCTTCTAAACTTCTAACTCTCTACTGCTGCCTTTTTTCTTCCAGACGGGTACTATTATTGCATTTCTCCAGTACTCTGGTGTCTCTTGTGTTGTCCAGAATAGGTTGAACAGGCTGTGCATCAATTTTACACCTACCTCTTCTACTGCTTTGAGATATTCAGCAGGTTTATCGTCAGGGCCTGGAGCTTTGTTGGAAGGTGCTCTTTTACAGCTTTTCTTATTTCTGCGAGTGTTATGCTTGGTTCTAAATTTTCGTTTATGTAGCTGTTGCTTGCTTGTGTTGTGGATTGTTCCCAGCACATTGTGGGTTATTTGTGTTGTTGGATTGATCTAGCGTGCCTGACTAAACTTGAGATGCACAAATATTTTACTTCTTCTTTGCGCTTACCTGCTAATAAACTCCGGCAAAAAGTTCTGGCAAAAAGTTCGCCCACCTCCGGACTTGAGTTTTGTTCCAGAACCTGAGTGTTGCATGCACATATGGCTTATTTGAATGCAGACTCTCGGCTCCTTGCCTCCCAGCAGATGTTCTACGATTTCGAAAGACACCCCCACTTAGTTGACTCCTGTGACATGCTTGTTGGGGAGGCATTATGTCTACTCTATTTTCCCCATAATAGGACCCCGGAACCTACACGGGGAGCACAATTACACAAAACATGTTGATTGGTGCACATGAGTAATATACAGTACACACAGTACTAAAGAGTTGAGGGCCACAAAAAAAAAAATACAAGAACAAGACAAGTGCAGAAATCTGACCTGTACTGGGTGGTCCTGTCCTGCAAATACCCTTGTTCTAAATTGTGTGAATCTGATGAGGTCACATCAATGATGTTGCTGTAAGAAAAGATATTTCTGCATTTGAAAAGGTGTAGTAGACAATTACATCATACACTGATAGATTACATAACACCTGACCAAGCTATTAGCTCTCTGTTTTGATTATTATCAAGGGTCCAATTTTTTGGCGGAAAAAAAAAAGCGGCTCACTGACACATCATTATAAAAAAAAATTAAAAGTCATGTAAAACAAATTTAAGTATCTTAAAATTTTTTTTTAAAAATATTCAGTAAGAAGCTCTGGTGGAAAGTCCATTTAGATTGTTGCTTTGTGCCAGGGTCTGAGTTTTGTGTGTACATTCGTTGTACTGGATTATTTGTGTGCAGTTGGTTTTTCCTTGGCATTTGGGCATATGCACTCCAACTTCGAAGGAAATCCCCAATGAATCTACTCTTACGACATGCTAGTTCGGGAGGCAGCGAGTCTATTCTTGTTTTCTCCACAATGGGGCCCTGGAATCCACATGGGGACCTTGTACATTTATTTAAGTAAGGCTTGAAAACAAACTGAGTAAGTGTTGTTAAAAAAAATAAAAACATTTAATTTTGGCGTCTTTTTAAAATATACATTAAATCTATATATTGTTGATTTGGCTTGTTGGGGAGGCATTATGTCTACTCTATTTTCCCCATAATAGGACCCCGGAACCTACACGGGGAGCACAATTACACAAAACATGTTGATTGGTGCACATGAGTAATATACAGTACACACAGTACTAAAGAGTTGAGGGCCAAAAAAAAAAAAATACAAGAACAAGACAAGTGCAGAAATCTGACCTGTACTGGGTGGTCCTGTCCTGCAAATACCCTTGTTCTAAATTGTGTGAATCTGATGAGGTCACATCAATGATGTTGCTGTTTTTCCTTGGCATTTGGGCATATGCACTCCAACTTCGAAGGAAATCCCCAATGAATCTACTCTTACGACATGCTAGTTCGGGAGGCAGCGAGTCTATTCTTGTTTTCTCCACAATGGGGCCCTGGAATCCACATGGGGACCTTGTACATTTATTTAAGTAAGGCTTGAAAACAAACTGAGTAAGTGTTGTTAAAAAAAATAAAAACATTTAATTTTGGCGTCTTTTTAAAATATACATTAAATCTATATATTGTTGATTTGGCACTGAATTAGACTGATCCATATGAACTTCAGTTAGCAAATATAGGCCCATGATCAGATATTCTCTTCTTGGACAAAGAAGCATTTATAACTTTGCTTGTAAAAACATAAACATATGTTGTTATTGCCAAACACTCCTGTTCACTCTTGTATATTATTATCATCTCTCAACACTGCCTGTCTTGGGTCATCAGCTGCTGCTGACTGTCTGATCAGCCCACTCCACTTGTAATGGTCAGATGTTGCTAATGCCTTTTGTACTGCATGATGACTTGAGGACGAATAATGATTTGACTTCATCCCTGTGAGCAAAGAATGTACTTTCCAAGCTATGAGTGCAAGAGTTAGGTGCCAGTATCTACTGTCATCATGAAGAATAGCTGTGACTTTCTTGCAGCTGTGACTTGTGTGCAATCTCAGAATGCAAAGCTTGGGTCTTCAGCAGGCTATACCACAGCATACCCCCTGTTCAGGTTTGAAGATAGGTGGCGCTACCTGAGGCCTCCAGACATGAACATTTGACTAAATTTACAAGTCAATATACCATTATATATTATATTATGGTACACTAAACCATATAATGCACACAATAAAAAAGAAGGACGTAGAGCACAAGGTAGACCAAAATCAAAATGGAAAGACAATATCAGAGAAACTTTACTACAGCATGATGTGTCCATGGTCGGGGCGGCCAGAAAAGCAACAAGCAAAACCTTGTACTTCCCTTGACACACAAAGTGGAAGTGAAGGCCAAAATGTAGTACAATGTACATGGTTAAGTAGTACCAGATTAGCTAGACATACCTCCCTCCCCCATCCCAATTTCCGAAGGTCTGCCACTGACCTATACTTGTTAATAGTCATATTGAAGAACTTATAATAATAATTTACAAAGGACTACAGAAATTGCAGCCTAGCTGTAAACAAAAAAAGGTAAAGTCGGGAGATGTGAACCAGCATAATTGCACACGGTTATAAAAGATAAGTGCTCTGCCACCAGTACGGATAGCTGATAAGAAACTGTCCGCCTGTGTTGCCGTCTGCACGCAACTCCGTAGCTACAACAACGTTCTTCCATTTACCCCAGAGTGTTAACTCTGGTACCTATTACCTAGAGGCTGGGTGAACCCCGGGAACAGCTTGGTTTCGAACACCGGCCGTGGGCTGCAGCAAGTCGCAGCTGGATTTGTCTCCTATCGACTGCGCTAAGGTTGCCCCCCAAAAGCCTAGCTGTAAACCACAACACAATGTGTCAAACTTAGAAGCATAAGAAGAAGATGCATAATCCTTTATGAAATTACATAGATAAAGAAACAAAATCAGCTAATTGCCGTAAAAAAATTACTAAATAAACAAGAGCGGAAAAATAATGACTCTCCTACATTGCTGTCTGTCTTAAAATTCTGGTAATTTCCGACTGCTCGTCCTCTCTCTGGTTGTCTTGTGAGTAGATAAGCCCTGACTGGCCTCTGTAATATAAATAATTTTGAGGATGGGATGAAAAATGTCTACATTAACAGATTTCTTAATAATGTTTGTATATGTTAATTGCCTCTTCTGGTACCACGAAGTGCGTTATGAGTTTATTTATAATTAACTGTCTTCTGGTACCGAAAGAATTAACAAATACACATTAGGAACATTTGGTGATAAAGTTAAAAAAAAAAATCACAAATAAGGGCACTAAAATGTGAAACAAATGGAATGCTGAATGTTAAATGAAGAATCGACATTACAGCACTGGGGACACTCCTACAAGTGCTCCATCCTCATCTTCAGCAGAAAGTGAAGAGTTCCAATTCTGATGATACCAGTAACGGTCTGACTGGATTAAGGAAGCAAGAACGTTAAAACAAACCTGGAACAAACACTGATGAGAGAGGTTAGAGCTGAGGGACTTGGTTCTATAGTCATGCAACACGATGACCAGAATCACAGATAAGATCCTTGCATTCTTCTTAAAAAAAAAATAAAACACATTTCCAAAGCAAATAACTGTTTTCCACCTTGTCTGCTTATTGCCCATGTTTCACATGAATATAACAATACAGGTTATTTTCTGCAATTGAATCTTCTTATTGGTGAGCATCTTTTGCATCTTGCTAAAGGCCACTTATACAAAGGCGATTTTTCTTCTCCTAATTTCTGTCAAGGTATCTTGCATCAGATGTTTATGACAGGTCCAAGATATTTGTATTGATACATTTGCTTAAGAATTCTGTATCTGCGTGTATTTGACACTGAGGTATTTCTTTCCCTTGGTGATGACCTTAATTTATGCTAGGCTCCATATGTAATACTGACAACACTTTGCAGATTGAATGGACTCTGCCCCCTGTGAGTCCTGTAGGCCCCATTGTGGGGGAAAAAGAACAGACCTACTGCCTGCTAACAAGAATGTGGTAAAAGGTGACTAATTAAAGGTGATTCTTTTAAAGTAAGAGTGCACCTGTCTAAGAGGTGAGTAACCAACAGTCTGCATACAAATAAACCAGATAAATGGATGTGCATGCAAAACTCAAGTTCTGAAACGAGACCAAAGTCCAGGACCCAAAACAAACAAAAAAATTTTCTGCCAGCGTTTACAGCCAGTGAACGTTGAGAAGAAGAAGATGAAAGGACTGGGCCTTGCAGCCATTTTAGGCTGGGTCAACCTTGACTTCAAGGTCAATAAAAAAAAAATTCCATCTCTATGCAGATTGAAACCCAGAAGGTTCAAGCTGACAGGCAGGGTCTAGTTATTATAAGTGCCTTATAATATTTCAGACAGCAAATTACTTTTGACTTACCCATCACCGTGGCTAGAATGATCTTGCCGCAAAATAGGTGTTCTCTCATTGGGAGCCTGCAAAAAATACATTAAAAAAAGTACTTAAATCCAATAAATGCAGAATTTGCGTAGAATATTAAGACATTTACAGAGCCCTTCAGAGCCAAGGTGATATAGCGGTTATAGTGGTCAGTATGATTGCCTGTCAAAATAATTTTCCAGGTCTCTAAGTGTCTTCCCAGACACCATTTTGGGGAGAAAATAGAACAGACTGACTTTCCATAAACAGGCTGACTAACTAGAAATCTGCTCATCCACAACAGAGTTACAGGGTGGAGTGGAGAAGGCAGAGCAGAGACTACAGAATGGACAATGACAGCATAAACAGACATAACAAAAAAGAACAAACAAGAATACTGAGCCATAATGATACTGTAGTCATGGAGCACACTTACACAATATAAGAATCCGCTATTTGTGGATGCGGAGCAGCCAGGCTTCTGAGTAAGGTCTTCAAATGTATGTGTGTGTGCGTTGGGGTGGGGGGGAGGAGGTGGGGAAGGGGGATTGGAGAATTAACACAACAGGAGTCTTCAGACTGAATCAAATAGTTTCTAAATTTTTCATCCCTTTGATTTCTGGACATTCTTGACATAACAAAAATCTAGACTACTTTGACAACTGTGCAGACAAGAGAATGCAAGTAAAGAAGGACAGTTACACTGCCTGCGTAATCAAAAAATCTTGATTAATTCGAACTGCTACTACTATTAATGTGTCTCCCTCAATATACTGCAAAAGAAGAGAACTAAAATATTAAATAATACATGAAAATTCTTGTCTTCATTTGTACTAGAAGCACTAAATTGGTTGAATGAAGTAACATCTGCTAGGGACTGAAACAGTTAATGTACTGTAAGTAAAGGACCCTTTTCATGCCTTGATGCCACAGTTGATAAGAAGCTCGCTTTCAAATTCAGCTGCGACTCGCTGCAGCACACGGTCGGTGTTCGGGCGGCTCCCGGGGTTCACCCAGGCTCTAGGAAATGGGTACCAGAGTGATACTCTGGAGTAAATGGAGAAACTTCGCTGCAGCTACAGAGTTACGTGCGAACGACGACTTAGGCGGACAATTCTTATCAGCTGTCCGTACTGGTGGCAGACTCGAACCCACAACCTTCGGATCAAAAGGTAAGCATCTAGCTACACCACAGCGACTTCCTTAATTTACAGCAAAATACACACATTTCCTTAGGATAGAGATGTTTTTCTCTCTAGCTTGGCTTAAGACTATTGATTGATGACCAGACAAGCCGCCATCGTAAAACATCCTTTGTTTAAGAAGCAGATTTAAAGCTCTCATTCACCAAACACAAAAAATGTAAGACTTTCAACTCCTGTGTGATTCCAGTGCTTACTTATGGATGTGATAGTTACACAGCAATGGTAGCTCTAGATAAATTAGACAAATTTGAGAACAGATGTCTCAGAAGAATATATATTAAATCTCCACCGGATAGATTTCAGATCCAATACTCAAGTAAGATAAGAGACCAAGCAAGATAACATATCCAGGTTTATAAAAAAAAAGTGCCGCTGGAACTACATCGGTTATGCACTCAGAATGGATGTTGAATTAAGAATCAACATCACAGCACTCGGGACACCCCCATAAGTGCTCCGTCCCCATGTCCAGCAGCAAGCGAAGAGTTAAAATTTCCATGGTACCAGTAATTGTCTCATTGTGTATCCGTCTCACCTTTCCCCTGAGTGTCGAGCGTCGGCCAGATCCCCTTGTAACTCCTTGAGGTGCAATTCTCCTCAGACCGTAATGATCACTCTGTTCCTCGGCACTGTTTACTCGCTCCCAAAGGGTCCTCACAACATCCAGCTTGTCATATATCAGTTCACCGCCAACTGGAGCAGATCAGGCCAGTCTATCTGCCTGCTCATTTCCCAACATGAAAAAGATCAGACTACCCCATGAAGCATTCATTTGGACATCAGAAGAGAAAAGAAAACAGGAAAGACCAAAAGAAACCCTGTGTGGAATCATCATGAGGGAAGGCTCAACCATGGGCCTTATGAGCATCCAAGACTTAAAACAGGTAGCAATGAACTGCCTGACATGGAGAGCTGTGACCTATACACCGCCCTGGGCTCAAGAGGAAAGACTAACTAACAAAACCTTTGGGGATATAAAGCATCGACAAAACATCTAAATGGGGTCAAAATAGTTATTATATTCCAAAAATTTAGAAGCAAAACATAAAATAATACGCTGAGATAATTTACCAGCACTCCTCCAAATAACGGCCCCAAATTTTCTAGGTCAAAAATCAACCCTTAAAGGGTGGATATGTAAAATTAGGTGGCATTTATTTCCGTTAAATATGGCAGGCAGACCATCAGCTTAAAACAGATTAGCAATAATGTTCTACTGATTGATGAACTGGCAGCTGTAGATGATTCCCCAGCTGACTTATATAAATTAATGAATAATAAACTACAGTGATTGCAATGGTTTGCTACACAAATATTATTATGAAATACAGTAGAATATTCTTGTTGCAAATGTCTGATGTCATTAGTTTCGCGGTTGGACTGTTGTGACAGACTCTCATGATGGAATCAAAGTTACTAAGGTGGGACTAGTTGCGCATTGTTTATTACACATTTAACGGATTTTCAGTGGCGGCACAGTCACAAAGACCACGTTTTTGGACAGTATTTACAACGTTTGTGCCACAATTTCAAGATAGGCTATCCTCCGAATAACGGTCCTAAATTATCGAGGCGGAAAATATACTCAAACAGGGCCTCAGTCACGTGTCAATTGCGCACTTCCGGGGACTATACCACCGCCGCCGAGAATATCACGCTCACCCGGCGTGGATTGGGGCTAAAGATGGATCACGTAAGGGGCATGGGGGATACTCTCGGCGGTGGCGGAAGTTGCCGGAAGTGCGCAATTGACTGAGGCCCTATTAGGGTATATTTTCCGCCTCGATAATTTAGGACCGTTATTCTGAGGATAGCCTCAAGAAATAATTGTTACCTATTATTGGTAAGTATATCCATTTCTTAATTTTTATATTTTACTTCCTAGATAATTTAGAGCTGTTATTCAGAAGAGTGACCTCCTCGTATTTCAGCAGAAGTCAGAAGCCATTTGTTTATCGTGTGCTGTTATATCCAGAACAGCTATCAAGAGAATGCACGAAGAAGTCAAGAACTGCCAGGATGTTGTCTGTGACATTAGCCTACGACTACCAATAAATCTCGATTATTTAAAAGTGTCATTATTAATAACGTTTCTCTCTTAATTTACTGCATCAGGGCAATGGCTACTGATGGAACGATGGCATCAAGAAGCGTCAAAGAAATGAAAATCAACCTATGCCTATGGCCTATATAACGTATTGAAAAAAAAAGCACAAAGAAGACCCTTACACCTCCGTTAACACTTCGATGAAGTAACTGGTGGAAAGTGAAAAAGAATACAAGAAGCAAAACATGAAAGACTTTATCAAGATCCCTGTTTTGTCTGTTCAACGTCAATGCGTAAGCTGTGACAACGGTTGAAGTAACATCTACCATGGGGGTGAAATAGTCTATATTCTGTAAAGTACAAAAACTTTAGGGGGTAGAAAGCGTTGAGGTAAATCTACATGGGACAAAATAGGTTAATAAACTGCAAAACAACAAAAGTAAAATATGAAAAATTACATCGAGATCCTTGTCCTCGTCCGTACTACAGCAGCACCCCATTTGTTTATCGTCTGCAGGCAGACATGTCCGTCCTCACGTGATGTGTGTTTACTTACCAGGCGTTTGATTGGTTGATGGCCGATGTCACTGCCGCGGCTATTGGTTCCGGGTTATGGCCGTCTGCAGGGAAGTGAAAGTAAGAGGCTCGTTTCAAATGTTTCTGTTTTAGAGTGGGGAAACTAAGTTATTTATGTCCGTTAATTTTATCTTTATTGGCCTCTCTGACACAGGATACCAAGTTACTTCAGGTAGCGTTATAGTGCCCCAATATAATAACTGTTTTATAGGTTTCTTCCTGTGGGATTGGCATCCTTTCCTTCTTCAAGCCATAGTTGTCAAACCTTTTCAGACAGAGAAAACTTGAGAAAAAGGGGGGTGGGGGCGCGCTTATTCCCCCCCCCACCCCCCGTACATATTTTTTCAAGCAAAAAAGGTGGAGGGGAGCTCTTAAGCCAGTCTAATCCTATTTTTAGTTCTAGAAATTAAAAGCCTGTGTGAATTTTGTGCCTGTTAGCATTTTGCCATGACATGAAAATGTGTGAGAGAAGCCTGTCTGCTCACACTCGGTGACTACAGGCTACAGACGCGCCCACGCAGAGAAAACAGGAATAGGAAAAACACAGGGGGGGGGGGGGAGACCTCAAGGAGCCTAATCCTACTTTACGAGCATATTCATAATATTAATGATAATAATGTGCTGAATAGTAAATTTAAATTATAGTACATTTGAAATAATAGGGAAATTTGCAAATACACACTTGATGCTGTTGAAGATAATTTCTGGCTATCCTCCGAATAACGGTCCTAAATTATCGAGCTGGAAAATATACCCTAACAGGGTCTCAGTCACGTGTCAATTGCGCACTTCCAGGGACTATAACGCCACCGCCGAATTGCGAACTTCCGGGGACTATACCCCCATCGCAGATAGTATCCCCCCCACGCCGCGTGAGCATCGTGGATTGGGGCTATACTAGATGGCTAGGACTCATGAGCAAATAAAATGGGAGATTCGGTAGCTGCTGCTAGTGAGTCCCAGCCATCTAGTTTAGGCCCGATCTATGCCGCATGAGCGGCGTGGGGGAAACTCTCGGCGGTGGCGAAAGTCGCCAGAAGTGCGCACTTTAAGACGACAGAAGTGCGCAATTGACACGTGACTGAGGCCCTGTTAGAGTATATTTTCTGCCTCGATAATTTAGGACCGTTATTTGGAGGATAGCCGAATTTCTATACATGTGTTAACGAGGGCTGCTTAGCCTTCTTTTTTTTTAAATGGTTGGGGGGAGATCGGGTATTCTGAAAACCCGGGTTTCGGCATCTCTAGTTGGTAAGGCACTTGTGGGTAAACTTTTATCAGAGCAGCCATTCTCTAAAGATCTTACTTTTTGATGTGATGAAGTCCATGTATGGGTTCCATGTTGGAAAAGAATACCCCCCCCCCCCCCCCCCCCCCCCCCCCTCCCCCCCCCTCCCCCCCCCCCCCTTAAAAAAAAAAAATCCACAACAACCATGTCAAAAACTTTTAACTTATTAGTGGTGTTGTCTTTGAAGTCGGAATGCATCTGCCTGAGAGATGGGAAGCCGACGGTCTGCATACAAAAAACCAGATCTCTAAAATAGATGTGCATGTGAAAGCTAAGAAGAAGAAAATATGATAAAGTAAAAATTTTCATTTGCTTATTAATTGATTTCTTCTAGCATGTCTGAAGATAAAGTGGCTGGAGTAGAAGCCTCCGCCATCAGTATACTCAAGAGAGCCGTGGAGTTGGATAACAGTCACAGATATGATGAATCATTAACATGTTATCAGGAGGGAGTCGGGTTACTGATGCAAGTTTTAAGAAGTATGTTGCTTGTTCTGTGAGTTGGAATGTCATAGTAGTTAGGGCACTTGCTGATGAAGACAGTGGTCCAGGTTCAGTTCCCAGCAGTTCATTCTAATATGTCAGTATATGTTACATAGGGCTCACAGTTTTTTCCTCTGCTGTATTTTATCCTGTGCAGTCACATCAGTATCATGGATGGAATCCAGTCTGGCGCCTTATTCTTCTCTCATCAGCGTTCGTCTTGGGGTTTCTCTTAATAGTCCTTGTTTCCTCATCCCTCAGTTTCCCATTTCAATGCCCCTTTGGTGATTCTCTGTTTATCTCTTCTGAGAATGTGTCCAACATAGCGCCATATTCTCTGTCTTATAACTGTTGATACTAGTCTGGTCTGGTAGTCTTAGTTTCAGCTTCATAGCAAACGGGTCACCCCATCTTTGCTCCGCTCCTGTGCCAAATAAACACACAGAATGTTTATCACAGTCCCTTGTGGAAAGATTGACAGACTGCTGTCACAGCATATCTAGCATACACTCGCATTTAAGCATACAGTAGCCATCCGAAGTGCTAACACAAACAGTCCGACATTAGAAATGCAGTTCATCATTGATGGTAGCAGAAGTCACCAACAGATCAGCAGTTGCCCACGCAATCAATTTTGATCACATACAGGCATCACTAACATTGCGACAACAGACATCGCACTGTTTTCTGAATTTACAATTCACACCACCACGTTGGTCACAGTCGAAAAAACATTCCAAATGAAATCTGCAGCTCACAGTGTCACGCCATGCATTCAACTCAGAAGCTGGGCAACGAAACTATATCCAGTCTACAAATGGAGCAAAAATGCATCGGCCACCGTCCGGCAAGAGCAAAAAATTTGCCTCGGCTTCGAACAGTGCCGCTGCCTAGCGTCCATCTCTATTTACAGCCGGACCTGAGTGTTTTTGAGTGCATTTAACTTTCTTTTCTTCCATGTCTTTAGTGGTTCTCCCACCTTTACTGGCTTATGTTAAACTGAAATAACATAGAAATTAAAAATCTGTAACTTAGTTTTAATGAATGTTCAATTAAGAATTGAAAATCACAGCACTAGGGACACTTACATAAGCCCTCAGTCTCCCGTCTTCAGCAGCAAATGAAGAGTTCCAATTCCCTTGGTACCAGTAACTTTTTCATTGTATATCCCTCTCCTCCTTCCCTTGAGTGCTGAGCGTTGGCCAGATCCCCTGGTAACTCCTCACAGCGCTATTCTCCTCAGACTGTAATAATCTGTTTGTGCCTACACAATGTTCACTCACTCCAAAAGAGCACTCACAACATCTAGCTTGTCATACGTCAGTTCACCACCAGGTGGTGCAGAACTGGCCAGTCTATCTGCCTGCTCATTTTCCAACCCACTGGCATCACCTGGAGAAAATATCCAAAAGGACACTAACTACCCGGGACCTCTGAAGTGACGCTTGCCAATCTGCGTGGAGCATGCCTGTCTTTACCTTTCTCAACAGGCTCTGTGAATCAGTTATAATCACAGCTTGTGTGTACAGCTGATTCTCAAGCCAGTGGAAGGCAGCAGTGACTGCCTTCATGTCCATTCTCAAACTATACATTGTGATATCATATGCCAGACTTTGTTGCACTAAGCGACATCCATTTGCTTCTCCTATAAACCCCTATGCACTTTGTCTGCACCTCAGTACAAGCCATCTGTATAGATAATCATATCACTTTAGCGGGAATTGTCATGATTCATTTGTTGAACTTCTGATTCTGCAGCACCAGCTGGCCAATCTCTTGACTCAGGACCTTAGAACCCTACACAAGTCTTAAACTTGCTCGGACACTTTGACCCACTCCTCTACTCACCCAAATTTATCAAACCTGCTCACATATCTAATTGTGTCCTCAGCTTGCACCATCCAAACTTTCCTCTTTTTAGTCTGTGACCCTTATCTCTACACAGGGCTTCATGCAGGAGGTGCATCCTGTCTGCATCTACTTGAGATGTGTCTTTGCTTGCAGAACATTAAGCCTATCTGCAATAGTAGGCAGTGAAAGTATATATCGCATACATACTACCGGGGTATTTTTTGTTTATCCCAGAATTACTCGCATAGCTTCATTCTGTATGTGTTCAAGTTTCATCAGCTAACTCTTTGATGTGGTGAGCATTCCATCTATCACCGACAGGATTAAATGCTAAAATATTTTGAACAGCATTTTTTGTTCCATGTCTGTTGCTGCCGTAATCTTTAGAGCATTGAGTCCTTTTTGGCATTTCACTGCAACTGCCTCCACATAATCCCTTCAGGACAGGCTTCTATCGAAAATGATACCCAGGTACCTTAGTTTGCTTTCTCTTTTGATGTTACTGTTGTTAATTGTGAAGCTTGGAACATCAGCTGTAACAATTCTATTGTCTAGAAAGCACAATAAAACAGCCGCTTTTTCTGAGTTTATGACAGCACTCACTTCAGCACACCAGTCAAGTCACTTTGTCTACAGTTGCCTGTCGCTCTTGGGTTATTCTTCGCTTAGGACTGCCTTGCCTAACATGGTTCTAAAACTGTATAATTTAGTTATGTTTTTCCCAGCGGTATCTGGGGTTATTTTAGGTAACCATTTCATGTTTTAATATTTTCCAACAAAAATGATTACTCATGGAAAGTATTTGCTTAATCAGGAATGTATGTGGCAAAGCGGTAAAGCCATTTACCTCGTGCTCTGAAAGTCATAGGTTATTTTTATGGCTGTAGTTTTATGGAGATCTCTTGGGATTGTTGCTGGAGCTATGGTGTTCTTACTGTGTAGGACAATCTCGGCAGGTGGCTAGCCTTTCTGTGAAGTGAGACCGAGCTTAAGTGGATAAAACTCAATGCAATAATGTTGATCCTCTTGAATTTATCCTTTATTTATTTGTATAATACCCTTTCCTTGTTTTAATTATAGTAATATGAAGTAAATGACCTTTTTCATGCCATTGGTGCATCGGGTAGATTAATATATATGTTGACCAGTGAGAACTTAGTGGACAGGGCTGTTAACCTGCCAGTCACCTTTACTTCCCAGGACATTTCCTGATACCCAGTTAGTCTGGGTCAACATGGAAGTCAAGATAGATTTTTTTAAACATCATGATGAAATTTGTTTTTGTTTTTTAAACAGGTGTAACAGATGCTGGTAAACGGCAACGGTATCGACAGAAAATTGAAGAGTACCTGGCTAGAGCTGAAGAGTTGAAAGTGTTTGTCAAAGATGAAAAAGAAGGTTTGCATGTGTTACCTTCATGAAAAGAATGATTATTTGCTAGGCCCATTTTTTTATAGACCGGTCGGCTCTCGAAGGGTGATGTGGTCAGTATCTTTCCGACCATCTTTACTTCAGAGGATATTATCTTGAACCAAAAAAAGGTCATGTCAGTCTGGCAGCCAAAATCATATTAAAGAATCTACATCGACATGGGTTAGAACCCAAGACTTTCAGGCCTGTAAGCCTGAAATCTCAGGGGTTTGTCAGACACACTGACTACCGTTACCTGGGTTAATATGGCATATCTTCTTCTTAGCATTCACCAGCTGTAATATCTGGTGAAAAACTCTGGTTGTTCGTCTTATTCTGGACTTTGATCTTGTTGCAGAACTTGAGGTTTTCATGTGTATTCATTTTACAGATTTGGCTTTTTTGTATGCAGACTGTTGGTTCCTCGCCCGTCAGGCAGATGCACTCTTACTTCGAAAAAAACACTCATAATTAGTGGAATTATTTAACATGCTTTGTGAAAGGAGGAGGGGGGGGAGGCACAGTGAATCAATCCTAACCCCCCCCCCCTCCCCCCCCTCCCTTCCCCCAACAAAATAGAGCTCCAGAACCCAGACGAGGGCTTGGCATATCAAGACTGTTTCCTAATATGGGGATAGTTCTCTATTTGCCAGGACCCATATGGAAAGTAAAGAATAACGCACTGTAGCTGACTGTACGTATCATAAGAGGTGACAGGAGTTGGTGTGTGCTGTGTCACTTGTAGATGTATGAGAGAGAGAGGATGAAAGAAACTCACATCGAGAGGTGTTGAGATTTTCAGAATGTCAGTATTAACGTGCTTCATAATACCAGGGTGCCGGGTTTGATCCCAGCTGCGGGCCTTGCGTTGGTTTGTACAGTGGTATCGAGAAGCCGACCGTCCAGAAAGCAATGGCAAATTACTGGACGTGAATTTGCCTAGAAAAACCATAACAGCTAAAACTGCTGAGGTTGGTTCTGCAACATCCTGTAAAGGATACGCAACTAACTAGACCAGTGGTAGTTGTACTTTTGTTAACCCTTTCACCATGATGACGTAGAAAAAATAAAGCCAGGCTCCCATACTTTTAATTTTTTCCGAATTCCTGAATACAAAAATCCTTAGAAAAACAACCATTTTACATATCACACACTCAAACAAAAATCATGCAAAATCAATTTATCTTCGGAAACATGAACAGAGTAAGAGAACTAATCAATAAAAAAATGAATGCAGCACATTTATTGGCGCCTGTAAACTAATTTTAACCTGACCCTTGACCCTGTGAGGAAGCTGCCATGGTGTAGTGCCTAGACACTCGTCTGCAGATCTGAAGGTTATGGGTTTGGGTCCTGATGGAGCCAGTCTTTTTTCAAAAATGTCTTTGGCTCACAGGTCGACCCAGCCCTAGATGGGTACCAGGTAAATATGGCCAGCTTGATGTTGACGACATCACCCACCAAGTCTAGATTGGTGTGAAAAATATAGGTCTAGCCCTGTTTGCCCAGTACGCCTGAAAGCTTGCAAAAATTTCCTTTACTTTTACTTTACTTGACCCTTTGACCCGATCGGGTAATGACTAGCAATGGGAAAAATATGATCTAGGAATTTCTATAAATAAAGCCATTTTTTAAACAGAGACACCCTAATTGCTATAGATAGTAAATTTAGTCATGCCCCGTCATGTTGAATGTTTGTGCAGATTCAGTTAAATTAATTCTGTTAACTAGACATCTTGTAAACATGTCTCTGTATAGCGAGTCGGGAAAGCAGCTCTTATGAGGAAATAGTGCCAAATGAAAGTGTCAATTTTGTGGCTTCTTGGGGTGCCTGCGGTTTGAGTGCTTTTATTATTATTTCAGCAAGGACGTGTGCCTATAGTCAGCCTGCATGCTGTTGCTAAGATGGGCGTATTTATTCACATCTAATGTGGCGCTAAGGAGCTGCACTTTTGTAGTGACTAGAGGCTCGCTGCGGATTGGAAGGTCATGGGTTCAGCTCCTGGTGATACTGGACTTTAAAAAAAAAAAGTGACCTTGGCTGCCAGGTCCACCCAGCCTTGAGTGGGTACCAGATGGAGTCCTCGGAAGTAAAGGTGACTAGCATGAATGCTGAGCACTCACCCAATAAGTGCTGATTGTTCAATAAATATAGATCTAGCCCTATGTGCCCAATACACCTGAAGGCCTGGAAAAGGGCCCTTTACTTACTTTACCTAATGTGCCACTACAGTAGTCATGAGCTCTAAGTTGGGAGTGTTATGATATTATCATGCCTTGCTTGAGTGCACTGCCTGGACTGTAAGTAACAGCGAACAAGTAGTTTGACAGTCAAAGTGAAGAAAAAGTAGATCTGGCTTATTTGTATGCAGACTGTCGCCTCTCAGGCAGATGCACTTCCACTTTGAAGAAAAACACACCTAATAGTCACCTTGTAGTATGTGCCTGTTAATGGGGGCAGAGGGTCTGTTGTTTTTGTCGCCTAAAACTAGATCCTCGTACCGACACTTTGGAATTTCATGTTTCAGTTTGTACATAGGCCAACATTGCTTTGAGATATTCAGTTAATGTTTATAAAGCTGATTTGTCTAGCTTCACAATCTTCTTCTTCAGCATTCCGAGCCCTTGAGGTTCATTGCTGCTGATATCACCCACCTCCATTCATCTCTCTGATTGGCCTTCTTTTTCCACTTGGTGACACCAAATGTTTGCAGGTCTGTCTGGATATTATCTTTGCATGGTCTTCTTGGTCTCCCTGGTGGTCTACAACCATTCGTCTCCCTGGTGTATACAGTGTTTACTTCTCTGTCATCTGACATTCTTTCAATATTCCACAACCATTTCCGTCTATTAGCTCTCATGATGCCAGTGATCAGTGGTGATTTAAACAGATTATGAATTTCTCCATTCAGAGCTGTTTGCATCTCTGATGGGTCCAAAGATTTGTCGTAAGACTCTGTTTTCGAAAACCTGTAATAAGGCTTCATCTCTTTTAGTTGTGCTCCAAATTTCAGAGCCATATAAAACGACTGGTCTTATCAACGTTTTATATATTTTGATCTTGGTGTTGCGAGACAGACACTTTGACTTTAGCAGATGTTGAAGGGCATAGTATACTTTATTTCCAGATTAGCTTCACAATCTATGTGAAATTTTTTTATTTTATTTCGCGGATATAATATGTTTCATTGTTTTTTTCTTTGTAGCATCAAAACAGCATGAGCAAATTCAAGTTGAACCTAATTCCATAGGCCATTCATATGACTCCCTCTTTGGTCGTTATCTGACCAACTTTGTGACAGTGGTTGAAGTGGAAGACCCATACATTCGGTCTCACCATCAGGTCAGTTCATTAACTATAGTTTATAAATAAAGCTAGTACTGCTAATTGGATTTGAAACATGATAGAGGTCACATCATTTGGGTCTCAGAATTTCAAGGGATATACACACATAATTATAATATTTCAAGCAAACAATTACCAAATCTCTGTTAGTAAAATCCCATTTCAAACTTTTTCAAACTCTCCTGTGTGTGCAGTTACCTTCATATTTGTTCCAAGGCATGCAGGCATTGTTGGTCATGCAAGAGCTGATAGACTGGCAGGTGCTGCATTAATTGAAGATGGCCGGCCCATGGATCACGCAGGCATTTTCATTGCCCTTAGAGAGATAGGACGTTCTTAGATTTTGGAAGCATCACTGTTGAGAATATGCAAATTGGGAGTAAAGATCGGCACTATTAACCGCACAACGCTGATGAATATGTTGAGAGGGAAATCTGAGCACCTATGGACATGTCTATAGTGTTGTGATGATAATCTAACTCATAACCCATTTCAAGAGATGGAATCATACACCTATTTAGACAATGTTGTAGATAAAGGAGAGCTAGAACAGATTTAAAGTTAATAATGAAGCCAAGAAGAACTTTCCTAGTATTAGGAAATGTGAAAGTCACAAGAAATGAAACCTTTGGAAAGACTCAAAAATATTAACAAATCCATCACCCAAGCGCAAGACAAATACAACACTGTGCTACAGCCTGGTATCAGTGAGAAGGCAATAGATGAATAAGAAGTAGTCAGAGCAGATTTAAAACAAAAATTAATTGACCTGAGCTTCAGTGTCAGACCAGCATAAAATGGGTACCTGGAGTTATGATGGGAAGTAAAGGCAGCCAGCATGATGATGACCACATCACCAATCAAGCATAGATTCATCTATAATAAAATACGAGGACAGAGAGGATCAACTTCATTGTATCAGGTTTGATCAAATATGACTCAGTCTGACTCTGCAGAATGAGTAGAAACCTGCAGAGTGTCCTGCAAAGCAGGAACTCTTTAGCTCCAGCGACGATCCCCAGGGAACTTTATAAACTGACACATTCTGTGAAGTGAACCAACAACCTTCAGGGCAGAGGTAGACAGCTTGACCACTTTGTCACAAAACCCCTCCCCTTCTTCCCCCGCTAAACCTCAAGATATGAAACCAATCTTTCTTTGACTTATTGTTGTAAATTTTGCTTGATTTTTTTCTGTTTTGTCTTTCGTTCAGATTCAAAACTTTCTTAGACTTTGTGAGCTGGTTGTCAGACGAAAATGTCCAGTAAAGCGTATTGTTTTAACTACAGGCAGAGATGATGTAAGTGTCTGTATGTGTACGTGTGATAACTATAAATACTGCTTGGGTTAGAGGTTCTGCCTATTTGGTTTCTATTTAGAGAGAGTTGTAGCAGTTGAGATGTATAGGGGTAGCATAATCATCATTATTTGCCATGCCAGTCACCCAGCTAATTAATGTTTGCACGTTCTCATGGTAACCAGGGTCTCAACTTAGGTCTGGTTCAGGGCCAAGTTATGCCAATTGGCCAAGTTATGTAAGAGTTTCTCTCTTTGTATTCTTCTTTCTTCATGAGGTTTGCTGGTTGTCACAAAATTATTGAGATTTGTTCTTTTCATAGCATGCACACAAAAATTTAACTTTACCTGTAATTTCTCTAACCAGTTAACTCTTTTTCAGGTCAATTGGGTCATGAAACCCTGTGAACTCCTGGTAGGCAAAAGTCCTTCTAAAAATAAACTATATTACATAGGTCACAAAAATTTTTTGTGTGGAAAGGGGGGGATATATAAAGATAAAGGGGTAATTTATCCTTTTGTTCATGTCAACTGCTGTAGACTCTTACAGAAAATTCTGGTTGTTCACCCTCTTTTGGGCTTTAGTCTGGTTCTAGAACTTGAGTCTTGCGTGCACATGCGTTTTACAGATCTGGCTTCATTATATGCAAACTGCTAGTTCCTTGCCTATCAGGTAGATGCACTCGATATAGATGGAAACCCCTAATTAATCGACTCTTATAACTTGCTTGATAGGGAGGTAGGGGTCTACTCTTTTTCTCCCCAGAATGGTGTACCGGAACCCACACAGGAATAAAGGGATAATCAGTAAACATGAACAGAGTGAAGCATTAAATTAAACTTTCTTTGGGGCCTAAAAAAACCAGTGTGCATCGGGTGACTAATGTCATGACCTCATAACCCCTATCACTGAAGTTTATGGGAAAATGTTACATCAACTTAAAAAAAGCCATTGGGATCATAAGGAAACCCCCTTAAATGCTATTTTTTGTTGCTATATTCATATCCTTTCCTATTAAACTCTGTACTATTGCATATAGAAGCAGTGAAATATAACTATGTTTTTCTAGAACAGGTCACTGCAAATATGACGATATATCAACATTTATGGTACTGTGTCACAGGCTAGACTTAGTCTTCTCGAGACAGAAGAAGTTAAAGTAACAATTATAGAAGAGTGAGTCAGCTGCCTCGAGAAGGGGCGCCATGGAAAAATTGTAATTTAAAAAAGGAGCCGCAACCAAGAAATGTTTGGGAAACACTGCTATAAGCATGCCGGTCCTATTTTCAGCAGCTAGTGCAGAGTTCAAATTCTGATGGCAACAGTAGAAATTTAAGTGTGTGTCCATGCCTTTCCTCTGATTTTAGAGTGTTTGCCAGATCCCCTGGTCACTCCCTGATGCAGGATTCTCTTCAAACTGTGATGATCTATGTGTGCCTCCTTGATGCTTCTTGCTCCTACAGGCACATTGTCAACATAAATGCTGTTAATTGCTTCCTTCTTGCAGGATGTCAGCAGCCAGCAACAGCAGCAACAAAAACTGCTCAGTATTGGACGGTCACTGCAGACCTGCGGGATACAGCTACACATCAATTATTCAAATACACTTCATGACAGAGAAATCAGGTGATTACATCATGTAATGGTCATTTTGCAGGACATCACTCATTGTTATCTTGTTTCTTAGTCTAATCTTCTTCTTTTTTTCTTCTTCTTCTTAGTGTTCACTAGCTGTAAATTCCACCAGAAAGTTCTGGTTATTCGCCAACTTCTGGATCTTAGTCGTGTTCCAAAACTTGAATTTTGTGTACCCATCCATTTTACATATCTGATTAATTGTATGCAGACTGTTGGTTTCTCGCCTTTCAGGCAGGTGTACTTCAACACAGGAGAAGATTTTCATGTTTAAATTAGCGGAGTTATTATCATCATCATGAAATAGGTATTTTGCAGAACACCATTAATTGTTATTTTGTTTCATTATCAAAAGAATTCCGTACCAGGAAACTCCACAGCATGTTTGTTGGGGGCTACTTATGTCATAAATGTTTCTGAACTCGTTATTCCACATCCAGTTGTTAATAGAGCAAAGCATTGAACTGAACTCACCATTTTACATTGCATTTATAGATTATGAAAAAGTATTTGACAGCATTGATAGGGAATCTGTCTGGAAATTGATGGGGCACCATTGAATCCCACAGAAAATTATTAACTTTGTTTTGGTAACATATAAAGACATGAAATGTCGAGTTCTTCATGAGGGAAAGCTAAACAGATACATTTGAAATAAAAATAGGTGTGCAACAGGGTTGACTTTTGTCGCCTCTCTTATTTTTACTGACTATAGACTGGATTATGAAAGCAGTAACTGCTAACACCTAGAATGGAATTTAGTGGACCCCTACAAAACAGCTGATGATCTGAAGTTAGCTGATGATGTTTCTCTTGTGTCCCATTCAGGGAATCAGATGCAAGATAAATTAAATATACTTAGTGAGAGATCACAGCAGCTAGGTCTGAAAATCCATAAAGGAAAGACAAAGATAATGAGAATAAATCAGGCAAATAGTAATATGGTTTCTCTTAATAGCACCCCACTCAAGACATGGAGTCGTACACCTATTTGGGTAATAAATTAGATAAAGATAGAGGAACTGAGAGAAATATTAAAATAAGAATACAAAAGGCAAGAGGAGCTTTCATAGCATTAAGGAATTTGTGTAGGTCAAAAGAAATTAAAAGAAATACTAAACATATAATTTTTAATTCTAATGTCAAATCAGTACTTTTGTATGGGGCGGAAACATGGAGAAAAACTGAGGTAATTCACAACAGACATTCATTAACTGGTGCCTGCGCAGAATAGAGGGAATTAAATGGTATGATAGAATAGCTAATGTAGAGCTTTTGGAGAGAACTAAACAGGCTCCAGTGGACCAAGAGGTGAGGAAAAGATGCTGGCTTTGGATACGACACACACTGAGAAAACAGAACAGCATAACTAAAATGTCTTTGCATTGGAACCTGCAGGGGCATAGGAATAAAGGAAGGCCAAAAAACACATGTAGAAGAGTGCTGGAGAATGAAGTTAGAAAAATGGGAAGGACATGGGGAGAGCTCCATGTAATGGCGAAGGATAGAATGACTTGGCGGGAATTGGTTGAGGGCCTATGCTCCATTGGGGGATAGAAAGGCAGAAGAAGAAGTTGTTACACTGACTCACTCTTCTATAATTGTTACTTTAACTTCTTCTGTCTTCTTCTGCTTTGTTCACCTCCAACAAGATAGTTGGCATGTTGTGTTGTGGTTTACAGCTAGGCTGCAATATCTGCACCTTTTGGCCCAACACCAAACTCTAATTGGTCACCATTTACAGCATGTTTGTCAGGAGGGACAGTGGAACCATTTATTCCTCTCAGAAATGGGGTCCTAAAATCCATACAGGAAACACTTTTTAGTCTAAAGACTCCTCTTGAGTTGAAACAACAACACTGTCAGATGGAAGCAGATAGAGACTGTTTCTCTCTGATATAATTTTTTTTTTTTTCACTTCTCATCACCAAACATTTAGTTAAAATAAAACTTTCTGGGAAAGAGCAACTTAAATAATATCTGCCTTGTACCAAAGGGATTGGGAGCCGCCAGGGTGTAGAGGCTAGATGCTTGCCTACTGGCTCGAGGGTTGTAGGTTCAGTTCTGCATCGAGTCTGATTTTTTCAAATATGTCTTTGACTCCTGAGTCAACCCAGCTATAAAACTGGTACCAGGTGGTTCCCTGGGAGTTAAAGGTGGCCGAGGTAGTGAAGACTACATCCCCCACCCAGTGCCAGTTGATGTACAGAAATAGTCTAGCATCTCATATCCCATGAGCCACTGGCCTTAAAAAAAAGTGTCCTTACTTATGTGACTCGCTGAAAGAGTTGAAACGGCCATGTTTTAAAATTATCCCTGACACAGCACTACCTCAGCTGCAGTGGTGCAATATGGTCTTAAGTTATGAGAGTAGGAAAAAGATGTGCAGATTTTCACACGACAATAGCATACCATTAACAAAAAAAAATTTTATATTTCAAATCTGTGGTAATATACAGTTCATTTTTAACAATTTCATGTTATATTTTACATATGTGGTAATGAAGTATAATTTTTTACATCTCTTTATGTTATATTGTACATAATGAAGTATAATTCTTTTAAATCTCTTCATGTTATATTGTATATAATGAAGTATATTTTTTTTAAATCTCCTTATTTTAAATTGTACATAATGAAGTATAATTTCTTTTAAATCTCCTTATTTTAAATTGTACATAATGAAGTATAATTTCTTTTAAATCTCCTTATTTTAAATTGTACATAATGAAGTATAATTTCTTTTAAATCTCCTTATGTTATATTGTACATCTTGTGATACTATGCCAAATAATTGTTTTTATCAGTGTTTGATTATATTGTAAATATGTGATAATACACTGTATAATTCTGTTATATTTCATGTCATATTTTAATGCTTTGATAATAAACTGTACATTTTTTGTTTAAATCATCCTTTTAGATTCTCTTTTAAAGTCTGGTAATGTAAAGTATAAATTTATTACAATTTACACTGTATGAGTTCCTTGTTTGGGGGTGGGGGGGGGGGGGGGTGTAAACCCACTGATCCCTGGGCGGTGGTGAAAACCCAAAGACCCTTGGAGGGGTGTAAACCCACTGACCCCTAACAAGCAACATTGTAAAAGACAACGAATTAGTAGTTTGCTGAAATTGGTTGTGTTGAGCCAAAAGGGGCAAATAACTCCGGCTTTCTGTAATCCCATTGCATCGACCCAGCTGCCCATTTAAGAGCGAATGCAGAAGAAGAAGAATTATCATTTATCGTTATATTTTTAAGCTGAAAAAATTTGCTGCGTAATCTTATCATCATTTCAGATTCAGGTTTAAAGCTGAGGCAGTCTGCTGTTTACATTTAGTATCATTTCACATTATTTCTGTAAAGATGAGATATTTTACTGTGTATCCTTATTGTCATTTCAGGTTGGACACTGGATGGGTGATAAAGATTGGCAGAGGTCTTGATATTTACAAAAGCTGTGATAAGTTTGCCATAGGTTTCTGTGATCTTGAACTCCGACCTTGCCATGAAACTACTATTGATATATTCCATAGAAGCTCCATGAAAATGTCTTCCAGCAAATCGTAGCTCACATCAGAAGAGGGCAGTCCACATTCTCAAGAGCTGTTCCTGACATACGTAGGTGATTTATGGACAGTCATAAGATCCGTAGGAAATTATCTGAAAGCTGCAGATATGTGGTTTGTAGAAGAATGATGAGAACCCTGTGGACAGACAAAAAGTGTAATAAGGAAGTTTGGAAAGAAGGTAACTCTTTCAAAACCAAGCGAGCAAGTAATGCACCAATGCAGATAAGAAGAAGCATGGACAAAGCTGATATCATCAACACTGTCTGACGCTAACACGACTGTGCGACTGAGGAGTTGAGATTGATCAAGCATGACTGCGCCCTCTTCGAGGTAACGACAGGAGATATTATAACCAACTCCTCATGGGAACATTCAGTGGTACCTTGGAGTGGCTGCTGCATCGGAGGACTGAGCATGCATGGGGATGCCCAATGTACAAAGACACCAATTGTGATAACATAACAAAACATCTTTCACTACCAGAAGATCATAGCTGATGCCCAAGTGCAGCGTAATGACAATAACAAAATCACCGGTGTACTACTCCCACAAGGACCAAATAAACACTGCTTGTAAAAAGTAAACCAAGTACATTGCTGGAGTGCTCTCCTATGCTCTAACTCCAGGCCATTCATCTGGTGGCCCACAGTCCAATTCTGGCTAGTGGAGTCCTAGCAAGCCCAGGGATCATTGCTAATTGTATCCTATAAATGATCGTTCTATTCTTGGGCTTAGGCCTCTGGCCCTTGACGATCCCATCTCAACATTTTGGCCCCTGAGTAAACTTATTTAAATAGTCCTGCCCTTAATGTGCTATGTGGGTCCATCACAAAGGTCTCGGGAGTCAGATCAGCACTGAGTCCAATTTTTTTAAATCAGAAATGATCTCGGGTGCCAAATTAAGTCCTGGGAAGTAAAGGTGCCCAGTATGGTGGTGATTACCTCATCTATCTAGGTCTGATTTATCTAACATCATATGCCCAATGCGCCAATGGTGTGAAAAGGGTCCTTAGCGTACTAACTGAATATACTATGTATAAGGATACAAAATACATTGATTGGTATGCATGAGTAGTGTGGTGTGTTGGCTGGGAGTTAAGGCATAAAGAGAACTGGTTACTGACATCAGAAGGAGACTGTCCAGATTCTTTGATTTTGCCAGAAGAAGCAGAAAATATGAGTATTTTGAGATGACAGGAATGATGGAGGGGGAGATAAAGAGAGAGGATATTAGACAGTTGAGATGTGACGTTGTGATTTCCGTCACAGGCATGAGAGAAAGTTAAGACCATTGTAAGGTGTACAAAGGGATACTCCATATCTCACTTTGGGCACGAGCAGGCTCTGCGCTAGTTTTAAAGAACCCTATGCAAGACTTTCACACATCCATGTTGTACCCCACGGATAATGGTCGATTACGGTATAAACTGAGCTGGCAGGGGATATCAAAGTTAGTGGCCCCTAGAGTTGCAGTCTCTAGAAGCAGAAAGCCTATGGCACTCATCAGTCTGCCTCCAGTGTATGAGGGAAAATGTCTATTCCAGTGTTTCTCAAACTTTTCTTAGTCGCGCCTCTTTTTTTTATTAAAATTGTCCACAGCGCCCTAAGTAAAAGTGTGACTATTCGTATTTAAGCGATAAAAAAAAAATGCGTATCTTCAAATATTTTGCCCTGTGAAGAGGTTGCGGCTCCCCGGGGTACTGCGACGCACAGTTTGGGAATCACTGGTCTATTCAAAGACTCATTGGGAAAATAAGTTTTTAAGTTCACTGGTTCTGATACTCACTAAATGGCTAATTTTGGTTCAAATCTGTCTTGATTGATTGAGAATCTTACTGAATCACAAATATAATTCAAATATCCATCAAGTGAATATCATACTGGCTGGTAATACATAAGACACATTCAAGTGTTGGTTACCAAAGACTTTACTCATCAAAGTGTTGTGACCAGAAGAGACTGGCATGCCTGAAACATGCTTTGCAAAATGATTCTTTCTATATTAATACTGCCTTGCAGCACTCAGGAACATTCTAAGGATAGTGTTTTTTTGAAGGTCATAAAACACTGTGGTCTACAGACTGCTTTGTGCCAATCTCCAAAGACAGAGCTTGTGTTGAGTGGTAGGCTCAATATACCGAAGTGAGGTTAAGCAGGCATGTGTAGGACCTGATTGATCGTACCAGAGCACACCATGGGATAATTCTATGGGTGGGCCCAGTACCGGAGCACACCATGGGATAATTCTATGGGTGGGCCCAGTACCGGAGCACACCATGGGATAATTCTATGGGTGGGCCCAGTACCGGAGCACACCATGGGATAATTCTATGGGTGGGCCCAGTACCGGAGCACACCATGTATTTTCATTTATGGAAGCCTCCATGGATGGTAGAGAATACCCATGTTCTGTCCCTACCTTCTCTGGAAGGCTGACCAGAATACATATGGTTGCGCTGTAGACCAGATGGCAAAACAATGAGCTGTTCATTGTCATACAAAGCTAAAACAGGGAAGCCTAATCCAGAACAAAAGTGTGCCCGATGTAGTCAAACTTCAGTTTTGCATGTATGTTGCTTTTTTTCCAGATCTGGATAATTTTTATGCAGACTGTTGGTTCCTCGCCTCAGGCAGATGCATTTTACCTTTGATGGAAACACTTCTTATAAGTTGGCTTTTACAGCATGCTTGCTAGGGGGCAGTGGATCAGTTCTCACCGCTTTGCTGTAAACCACATCACAATAAGTCAACTGCCCATTTAAGGATGAACACAGGAGGAGAAATTAGTTTTTATGTTTTCTTATGCTTGACATGTATTTGTGCATTATTTATTTTGTAATAATGAACTATGGGGCTTCCATTTGGTGACTCAAATAACTTTTTTTTTTTTTTTTGAGCTGTGTGGCATTGGTTATATTATGTCAGATATCAAGCTGACACGAAACAAAACTGATACTGAATGTTGTACCAGGTTATCCCATATTGCTCGGTCTCTCTATGCCAAATGGCCATTTGCTTGCCAAAAGTTGCATAAAACACAATTTCTGCGGCTCCAGTGACAGTCCCTAAAGGCAGAATAGAAATAGTGTACAGAATAGAAACATTAGCAATTTGGCCGTGCAGCAAAGTGGAGAAACACTTCTTATAAGTTGGCTTTTACAGCATGCTTGCTAGGGGGCAGTGGATCAGTTCTCACCGCTTTGCTGTAAACCACATCACAATAAGTCAACTGCCCATTTAAGGATGAACACAGGAGGAGAAATTAGTTTTTATGTTTTCTTATGCTTGACATGTATTTGTGCATTATTTATTTTGTAATAATGAACTATGGGGCTTCCATTTGGTGACTCAAATAACTTTTTTTTTTTTTTTTGAGCTGTGTGGCATTGGTTATATTATGTCAGATATCAAGCTGACACGAAACAAAACTGATACTGAATGTTGTACCAGGTTATCCCATATTGCTCGGTCTCTCTATGCCAAATGGCCATTTGCTTGCCAAAAGTTGCATAAAACACAATTTCTGCGGCTCCAGTGACAGTCCCTAAAGGCAGAATAGAAATAGTGTACAGAATAGAAACATTAGCAATTTGGCCGTGCAGCAAAGTGGAGAAGACTAGAGAACTTCCCTATGTGAGTTCTGGGAAAGAGGTTTGAGAATAAGACCACACTGGAGATTTAGGGAAGAATAGACCCACTGCCTCCCTAACAAGCTTGTCAAAAGAGTTGGCAAATTAGGGGCATCTTTTGAAGTCGGAGTGCATCTGCCTGAGAGGCAAACAAACAAGCCAGATGTGTAAAATGGGTGTGCACACAAAAGTCAAGCTCTGGAACAAGACCGAAGTTTAGAAGTGGGTGAACAACCAGAACTTTCCGCCAGAGTTTACAGCTTGTGAAAGCAAAGAAGAGAAGAATAGAAAATTAGATACACTGTATTGGCTGGGCAACAAATCAAAAGAAGTTTGAGAACTGATGGAAAAGAAACTTATCTCCTCTTCATGTCACTGTTGAAACATACAGCGTTCACAAATGATCTCCATTGCAACCGGTCTGCCGCTATTTTGCCCATGTTGTCCCATATCATTTTACATTTCTTCATTTCTCTTTCTACTATCCTTCTTCAGGTTTCCTTATGTCATCCAAAAATCCCTTTTCCATCTGTTCTAGAGAGCTATCATCGCCAAAGTGTCATGAGGCATTCTGCAGACATGTTCAAGCCATTTATATCTTCTTCCGTTGATAACATTAACGAGTGATAAACACTGATTTTCTCCACAATTTTCAATTTGTTATCTTGTCTAGCCAAAAGATTTTGAAAATTGTCCTACCCATGTGAGTTCCAGAACCTAGTTTTCGGAAAATAAATAGACCCACTGTTGCTTCAACCCCCCCCCCCCCCCCCCCCAACCCTTATTGTGAAACGTGATTGATTAGGGGTGTCTACCCAACAGGTAAAACGGAAAGGCTGCAAAACTCAGATTCTGAAACAAGGGTAAAGATCAGAAGAGGACGAAAAGCATAAACTCAGCAACAGAGTTTACAGCGGATGAACGTAAGAAAAAGAAAAAGGATTCTTTTTACAAAAAGTATTTTGAAAAGTCTCTTGTTTATGTCAAATTTTCCAGCACTCTTTGCTGTATAGTAGTATTCTCAAAGTGTTAGGGTTGTACATTATGAATGATGGAATAACACTAAGTGAAAATATTCGCTTTAACAAAATTAAGATGGAAGGGAATAGGAGAAAGAGATTACACAAATATTGTGTTCATACATACTCCAGAGTGGATCAGACCAAAAATGAGATGTTTTTTACTCATGCATCGGGGTGGGTTAACAAGAGCCGCAGGATTTCAGTGTACTGCATCTCTGGAGGCCACCAACTCCGAGATCCCCAGCCAGCGCAGTTTAGCCTCATGTCAGCCATCATCCGTGGTGCACGACGGGAACCACGAACTATGGTTTGGAAACCCACCGATTCGATAAAAGAAGTAGAGATACTGCCAAAGGGGAAGCTTTATGTTATAATTGTGATTAGCTTATGTGCGCTATATAAAATGGTTAGCATTGCGCGCCACCAAGAGACCTGAAAGGGACTCCTGTGGTGTTGATGTGATGAGAGGAGACAGACCCAGAAACTCACGACCGGAGATGAAGTCGTCTACCGGCGAGCAAATGGGCGACCTGGTCGCCGATGACTGAAACGATACTATCAGGTTTTTTTTTGTCACGCTGTTTTGGTGACGTCAGGACCACCATCAGTTGATCTATGCGTACTACGTGAGGGCTAAAAATAATATTTTTTTTCTCTTCAAATGGTGATGTTCCCGAGGGCTTTCTTCCGAGTGACCTTAAATGTACCGCAAGACCCCACAACACGATGTCAGGTAAATAAATGGATGATGGCCACCTACGTGTTGTAAATCTGTTGCTGTGAATGAGTCATGGTCTAAAGAGTAAAGTTTCACATGAATAATTTTACCATTAATTCGTGTTGTCCTTTTAAACTTGCGAATTTCGTTCTATTTTTTTTAATGGCCTGAATTGCCAGCAGGCGAGGATTCTCTGGGATCCAAAGGTGATGTGTGTATTTTATTTGGCTTTCAGTTTCCCACACCTTTTCTTCTGCGTTCTCCTTTATTACACATAAATAAACAGAGGGGGACCCTTGAGGCCATATACATATTTTATATTCACATATATAAAAACAAACAGACAATGTATTGATGGGCACTCATAGAAAGAAGTAGAGCGATAGAAGGACACACTAGACAACAAAATAATAGAGAGGGTTACCGTGCCTGGAATCGAACCTCTCATCTCCAAAGGGTGTGGGCCACACTACGGAAACAAGTGTACTAAGAACATGACCATCTAGGCACTCTTAAATAAAGTGTTTTCATTGGCCATGTCTATCGTACAGCTTGAAATCGACAACTATGGAATACGGACAGAATTCATTGAAATGGCACCGTAGATTAAGGCAATTTATATTATGCAAGCATAGGTCGAATAACAAACACCGCAACAGTTATAAACATTTGGACCGTAACGATGTGTCTAAAATACAACAACAATTAGGAAAGATTGAATTGGTCGGTTACATTCTGTTACACTTAATACACGTAAATAAACGGAGAGGAACCCTTGAGGCGGTAGAAATATTATATATGTTGATTTAAGAGTCGACATCACAGCACTCGGGGCACTCCCATAAGTGCTCAGTCCCCATCTTCAACAGCAAGCGAACAGTTCCAATTCCGATGGTACCAGTAACTGTTTGATTGTATATCATCTTCCACTGAGTGTTGAGCGGCGACCAAATCGACTGGTAACTCCTCACAACGCCATTCTTCTTAGACCGTAATTAATGATCTTTCTGCTCCTCGCACTGTTCACTCGCTCTCAAAGGGCCCTCACAATATCTCTTACTTGTCATACAGTGTATTGATGGGCACTAATAGAAAGAAGTAAATAGAAAGAAGGACACACTAGACAACATAAAAATCGAAAGCTAGTTACCGTGCCGGGAATCGAAACTGTCACCTTTAAATGACTTGTTCGCCTCACTGTGGAAATAAGTGTAAGAACATGACCAACTAGCCACCCCTAAAAAGTTTCTTTTTGGTCATGTCTATCGTACAGTTAGAAATCCACAACTATGGAATACAGACAGAATTCATTACTAGGGCGGCTGGCACGTTAGGTTGTGGCGTACAGCTAGGTTGCGATAGCATCTGCTTGTCTTCCAGCCCACCACGTGCGATTTCATCAAACCTTTTGGTTGTATTTGACATGTTTAATTAACGAGTTAGTTAATGAATGTCATGTGTTAAATGAATGAGCGTTGAGTGTCGGCCAGATCCCGTATATTATCTCGTCTTTCCCTTGAGTGTTGATTGTCACCAAATCCCCACTGGTTATTCCTTGATATACTATAGACCATACTTCAGACCGTAATATTCTATTCAGGCTTGGTCGACGACTTCCAGAGAGCCTTGATCACAGATAGCTTACGCATCAGCTCACCACCAAGTAGTGCAAAAACAGCACAGTGAGTTAAGAATAGGTAACCCTCTTTGTCAAAGCATCAACACATGTCTCTGAACTTATCCACAGTCATATAATGTAATATATAATTTAATTGTTTAAATATTATATAGCTCATTATTATAATGCATTTCATTTACACAAGGCCTTTTGATGCTAACTTCCCCACCCCCAGAAAATTTGCAAGTGGTGCTACCAAAGGCCGAATCTAGCTTCCGATGTTTCTATTGCTTTCTGTGGAATTTAACTTTGAATCCGGGCCTATCTATCTATAGCTTTTAATTTGTGCAGTATGTGCCCTTAATCCCGAGGTATCTATCTATAGCTTTAAATTGTACTTTTACGTATTGCCGGGCTGAGCGTCAAAGGGAGGGGATGAATTTAAATTTCCCCACTTGTGGGTGCTTATGATGACTGACTGGGAGCCATAGGGAGTGGCCCGGGGCGGGGGGGGGGGGGGGGTGATTTAAATCACGACAGCCCAAGACCTGAAGCCTGCGGCTATGGAAAGAGATAGGATCAGACGGGGCCGTGTTTCTCACACTTTTTTTTTTTCCCTTTTCTTCTAGCCTGCTGTCCTTTTTTGATCAGGCCATATTTTTTTTTTTTCTGAAATGGTGACTCTGCTCATCATCAAGTGCCTTGCCACTGGCGTGGACGATCATGCCTCTCCACAACCTGCAATCCGCACTTTCGTGTATCAGTTCGTGTGTTGATACCCCTCAATACCACGACAAAGGGCTGTCAACAATCGTCTCGTGTTGTCTTCCTCTGTCTCTCTTTCCACAAATCTTTCCAGTGGTTACAATATTTTTCATGTTTCCTTTTCTCATAACATGACCCTTCGTAAAGCCAGGATGCCGGGTTCGATCCCAGCTGCGGGCCATGCGCCATGCGTTGGTTTCTTCAGTGGCAACAAGAAGCCGACCGTTTAGGGGCAATGACAACTACTGGACGTAAATTTGCCTAGAGAAACCACACAACAGCCAGGGGCTGCAGGGGTTGGTTCTGCAACATCCTGTAAAGGATAAGCAACTTACCATAACATAACCACAAATGATGACTGCCTCTTTCTGATGTTTGTGATAAGTTGTCTTCGAGAACCTGCCTCTTTCAAAATATTCAAGGTACTCCTCTTAGGTGTCCAAGAAATTCTATGGAGTCTTATGTAAGACGGCATCTCTCGACCTGTTTATTGAATGTCCAGGATTCACAGTGGTATGTTAAAACTGGCTCTTTATAGCATGCGAGAATTCTGTGTCTAACCTCCAGTGACAGAGATGTTTTGCACAAAATGTTCTTCATTTTATCAAAGGCAGATTTGGCCTGTCCTATTCTGTTATTAACTCTGCTACGTAACTAGAAAATCAGTTTAAAAAAAAAAATCGCGCCCCTGCTCCTTGTGCAGTCGTTCCCATGTGGGGGGCAATTTTTGTTGTTTAAAGCCCCAAACGGGCTTTTGCCGGGGGTCCTGAATATAGCCGGGGCATAAATATGGCCTAGCCATAGATGTGGACTAGCGGCTCAAAGGGGCTTCTGGGACCTCTCCACGGGTAATCCTCATCCGCAAGGTGGCACTTTGTGTCACGGGGTGTTTATCGCTTGTGTGGTGGGGTACAACTACCTACCTACCTACCCCAACAAAGTAGAAAAGTGAGCATTTGAGAGAGAGAGAGAGAGAGAGAGTAGAACATTCTGAATATTGCGCGTGTAAAAGAAAGAGTTTTACGCTGGTTTCGACAATGGTATCGAGAAGCCGACCGCACAGAGGTCAATGGCAAACTACTGGACTTAAATTTGACTAGAAAAACTACAACAGCCAAAAAAAAAATGCTTGGTAGGTCTGCAACGTCATGTGAAGGATGTGCAACTAAGAGAAAGATGGGGGCGGGGGGGGGGGGAGAAAGAGACAGAGTAAAACATTCTGAATATTGCTTGTGTAAGCGAAAGAGGTAGAGAGAGAGAGAGAGAGAGAGAGAGAGAGAGAGAGAGAGAGAGAGAGAGAGAGAGAGAGAGAGAGAGAGAGAAAGTAATAAATATGTGAATAGTAGAGAGAGAGAGAGAAAGAGAGATTGTGCATGTGTATGTAGCGACAAAATAATAGTGTGTGTATGAGAGGGAGAGAGAGAGAAACTGTTGAGTGAGAGGGTAGAAAAGCGTATATGACAGAGAGTGCGAAGTGATGAAAGAGATACATGACAGTGGGATGGCTGTGGACGGGGGTAGGGGGGGGGGGTGGCATACCAAACACACTAACCCACATGCCCTTTATGAGACTTTTTGAACCAGTGACCCAAGCACAGGCCTCAATGTTTATTTACAAAACATCCATCCGGCTCCAAATCCAACACACACGGCAAACAGGCAGCAGGCATAAATGCGTGGGCATATTCGTCACCACTAAATATTGCGATCTGCTTTCGAGTTGAACACGGTGCAGTCAGAAGAGGGAGCTCTGAGTAATCGTGTGTATCGTCAGGTATGTTTTAAAGCCAGGTATCGACTTCACTTTCAAGTTTGCTACATACCCACACATACGAACAATCTGATATTGAGCGTTTTCGGAGGTAGACAGGTACGTCTTATTACATTTTTTAGTTTAATCTTTAATTCTTCTTTTGTTAATATATGCTTTGTACCGTTAGTCAGCGTATGTGGCTTAAGCGTTGCGAACGTGCTACGCAATTCCGTGATCATCAATCAACAATTAGCATGTTTTTTTTTTACAGAACGTCGCTCTCTTCACAGCGCGCCTAAGGGTCTCTCTTTCTCTAGCCAATTCTCCAGCCCTATGTGCCTTCACAGCCAAAGTGCATCTTCAATGCCCGGAATCCACTTTCGCGGAGATCGGACACTACATAGTTTTTTTGTTTTGTTTTGGAAACTGCACTTTTCATCATCATACTACTCCCGGTAGGTTGAACGTGATCGATTTTTTTTTAAAAAAAAGGATGTAGGATGGGCCCATCGCCGTGCTCTCCAGACTGCCAAGAAGCATGCCATGTTTAAAACACCGTATTTTTCGGGAGAGGATGCTGTTTATGAGCCAGTTCTCCTGGATATTTAAATCATACAAATGTCACCCCCCCCCCCCCCCTCCTTGGTCCATGGTATTCTAAGAACCTTTCTGTAGCATTTCAGTTCAAAAGCTTCGATGTTCCCCTACAAAGAGTAAGTGAAAATCCATGACTCACATCCACAAGTTGCCCCGGGAAATATGCATGATTTTAAAATTGTCATTTAAACTTTCTTACAAGTAATGCGCCATCTTCTTCAGCCTTTCTAACTCCCAATGGAGCATTGACCTTCAACCAACTCACGCCAATCGTTTGATCCTTCGCTATCGCATGCAGCTCGCCCCATGACCTCCCCATCCGATCAACGCCACTCTCCAGGTCCCCTCTCCATGTGCCCTTTGGTCTTCCCCAATTCCCCCCCTCCCCCAGTGGGCCCCAGAGGTTCTAGCCATAGGTTCTTCATAATTCTCTTATACCCAGGAGCGATTTAGGAGCAGCAGCCTGCTTTGCGTTGATTTCGACAATAGTACCAAGAACCAACCGCTCACAACTACATTGGTAAACAAAATTAAAGATCCCTTTTCACGCCTCGATATGCGACACCCTACGTGATAAAAATTCACGCAGCCAGCAGTGGGTTTCGATAGCAGTACATTGGAATTACGAGTCAGACTCGTAATGCCTTAGTTGATAAACAAGTGAACACAAAATTGCCTAGTATAACAATTGCGTGGGTTTGTTCTGCAACGTCCTGTATAGGATATGTAACTTTAACAGCTGGGCATAGCAGTTTAGGGAACGACAAGTAGCCGAGCGAGGGCGCGCTCGGTTTCTTGCTGTGTTGTGATGTTTTGAGGTCTTAAAATGTCAGTGATTTTTCAGTCCATATTATTCTGTGTCTCCCTCTGCCTCCTAATGTTTTCATTCCCACGTTGTACGCTCTCACTGCCTGCATCGTTTGGTTCATTCTCGTTAATTTATTTGGTATTTCATAAACTTTTACACAGTGTTTAGAACAGCTTTGTGAGTATCTAAAAACCACTCACTGCTAGTATTATTCTATAAGAAAGCGCCGCTGGAAGTACATCAGCCGTGTACTCAGAATGGATAAGACCAGACTCACCCACCAAGCCCTCATATGGACACCGAAAAGGAAAACTAAAGGGGGAAGATTAAGAGAGACCCTGCGTAGAACCATCACCAGGGATGCTCGCCATGTGCCTGATGAACAAGATGTGACAAGACACACAACAGGTGGTAGTAGATAGCCAGACGTAAAGAGCTATGACTTCTGCCCTTTGCGCCGCCCTAAGCTCAAGAGAAAAGACTAATTAACTAACTCACTGCCAGTTTGCTGGACCTGTCGCAGCAGCTTCCTCCTTACAGGAGCAATCAATTACCCATACGAATAGCATCAGAAACAGACTGTAAACATATCCACTGAAACAACACAGCACTGTTTTCATTAGGTGGGATTTTAGAACCCAATAAGTTGATCACAATGTCTGCTATTTTAACCTCGAAGATGGCCTACACGTGCTACACTCGCAGGTCATGTAATCGTAGTAGTGTCAAAGATTCACCGTCACCATTAACCGCCAGTCGAGTCCGTATAGTGTTAATGGTATCAGCTCTGTCTATGCATTTTGCTGCATCTTCCAGTGAGTGTGTGTGTATATGTGTGTGTGTGTGTGTGAAAGAGTGGGCTAGTATCTATTATATGTGTGTATGCATCTTCCAGTGTGTCTGTGTGTGTGTGTGTGTTAGTATCTATGTATATGTGTGTATCTATCTATGTCCATCTGTATTTTATATATATTTAAACAAGGTCTGACAATTAAGTAATGAGACTATTTCCATAAAAATTAAAATAATCAACAGTTGAGGATTTAACATGTATCTGATTTAAAGTTAGCCCCGTGTGCATTGATACAGCAAGTGGTACGATCTAACAAACACTGGAACGACCTCTGTAGTTCTGCAATTGTTATCGCCCTTAAAGTCGATGTTACGGCCCTTTGGATGTCATTAAAATCGGTAAAAAAGCGTCTGACTGACTGACTTTCTACCCCACCAGGACATCACACAAGCGATAAACACCCGATGACACAAAATAACACCATGTGGATGAGGATCGCCGTGGAGAGGTCCCAGAAACCGCGTTCAGACAATTGGCCATATTTATGTCCTGCCTATATTGCGGCCCCTGGCAAAAGCCAGGATGGGGCTTCAAATAACAAAAAAATTCGTCCTTATAAGGACAAAACTAAGAAGCGTTTTTTCAATCGTAACTTTAATTTTTGGAATAGAAAATAATCACAGGGAGACAAATCTAGGGAATAGGGTGGATGGTTGAGAACACACACTTGTTTTTGGGCCAAAAATTATTGTTTTGATTATGTCTCGGGTACTCCACCCGCTGATGTTTTTGGTCATCAGACAACGAATGTGATACAAACCTGCAAGCAACTTTTTTCTTGCCAAAATCTTGAACTAACATTTTATGAATGGTCTCTAAATTAACACCAGATTCATCTGCCAGCATCCTCACAGCAAAACAATGATCATCATGTATCAGTTCTCTGACGTTTGCAATGAGTTCATCATTACGAACATAAATTTGGCTTCAAGGTCTAGGTGTATTAGTAATCATTTCCACACCACTTTTGAATCGTAAATACCACAACAAAAATTGTGCACGAGATAAACAATTATCCACATAAACTTGCTGCATCAATGCAACTGTTTCAATGGCGCTTTTTCTGAGTTTTTTTAAAAAGAATTTAATGTTAGCTTATCGAGCGGCGATGAAAAGTTGCCAGAATATAGATGAATGTTGCCTCTTTAGATTCCATGCTTTGCTTCATAGATGACATTTTGTGTCTTGGCTTTAAAAAATCAGTCTCATTACTTAATTGTCGGACCTTGTGTGTGTGTGTGTGTGTGTGTGTGTGTGTGTGTGTGCGTGCGTGCGTGCGTGCGTGCGTGCGCGCGTGCGTGCGTGCGTGTGTGTGTGTGTGTAAATAGCCAGACACTCCAACCTTTAATTGACAGCTAAAAGGCAATACTCCTCACAAACAAGGAAAGAACAACAAAGAACACTCTCATTGAATTCAGAGCATCTAGAAATTTGCAAAAGGTAGCTAGGCAGTGTGCCAACAACTACTGGATCCAGCTATGTGAAAGCATTCAAAATGCTAGCAGTGGTGGTAATGTTAGAGGCATGTATGGGGGGATCAAGAATGCCATCGGTAAACTATTTAAAAAAGTGCCCCACTAAAGAATTTGAATGGGGAGATTATTAATGACAAGAAGACGCAGCTAGATAGATGGGTGGAACATTATCTGGAGCTTTTCTCAGTTGATACTAAACTAGCAGATGGTGCTCTTAATGCCATGGAGACGCTACCAACTCTTGACTTTTTGGATACATTTCCAACTGTTGTAGAAGTTGGGAATGCTATTGATGAATTGGCTTCAGGGAAAGCCCCAGGCAGAGATGGAATTCCTATTGAAATCATCAGGAGTGGGAGAGACATTCTAACCCCACACATCCATCAGCTAATAACACTCTGCTGGCAAGAGTATAGTGTTCCGTAGAAGGTTCCGCAAGATTTCAAAGATGCAAATATCATAACTATGTACAAGAACAAGGGCGATCGGAGTGACTGCAATAACTACCGGGGAATATCACTGCTGTGTACTGATGGAAAAGTGCTTGCGAGAATTGTTCTGTGAAGACTCCAGATCCTGGGGGATCGCGTTTACCTTGAGTCCCAGGGTGGCCTTCGTGGGAACCGATCTACCACTGATATGATATTTTCATTACGACAGTTGCAGGAAAATTGCCGCGAACAAAATCAACCACTGTATGTTGCTTTTATTGAGCTTACCAAGGCATTTGATGGTTAGTCGAAAAGGTCTGTTCAACGCACTGAAGAAGATTGGGTGTCCACCTACTCTACTGAGCATTATTGAGTCGTTCAACACAGGTATGAAATGTACAATCAACTTTGATGGTGTAACATCGGAGGAGTTTTTAATCAAAAATGGAGTGAAGCAGGGGTGTGTACTTGGTCCTACCCTCTTTGGAATATACTTTTCACTTCTTGTGACACATGCCTTTCGAGATCAGGAGGGTGGTATATTCATTCATTCTCGATCTGACGGCAGGCTTTACAATGTTCGCAGGTTAAAGGCCAAACTCAGTATAAGAAAGGTACTTATCAGAGAGCTGCTGTTTGCAGATGATGCCGCAATAACCACCCACTGGAGGAGCTGCAATGTTTACTATCTGCCTTTGCTGATGCGTGATGTGAATTTGGACTAATAGTCAGCAAAAAGAAGACAAAGGTTATGGTGCAAGGTGTCAATGACAGACCTACAGTCTACACTGACGGTGAAGAGCTTGAGATAGTAGACAATTTTACCTTTCTGGGTTCCACAGTGAATAGTAAACCTATCGCTGGCAGCAACAACAATGAGCAGATTGACAAAGAGAGTTTGGGAGAACAGAAAGCTCACAATTAAAACAAAAACGCTTGTCTATCAGGCTTGTGTTCTCAGCACTCTTCTTTATGGCAGTAAAACTTGGTCAACCTATTTGCACCAGGAGAGACGGCTGAATAGCTTTCACATGCGATGTCTAAGAAGAATACTTGGCATTAAGTGGCAGGACAAGATCACAGAAAATGAGACTTTGGAAAGAGCAGGTACTACAGCAGTCTTTTTCATGCTCAGTCTACGAAGGCTCAGGTGGCTGGGTCACACCTGAAGAATGGAGGATGGCAGAGTCCCTAAGGACATCCTTTGTGGTGAATTAAAGACAGGAAGAAGATGTCGAGGCCGACCTCTACTACGTTATAAAGGTGTGTGCAAGCGGGACACGAATCATACAGGTATTGAGGCGGACTCATGGGAACACAATGCCATGGACCGTGTTGTGTGGAAAGGGCATATCAGGAAGGGAATGAGACTGAAGGAAGAAATGATTGCAGAAAGGATGAGAGCTGAGCGTCTGAAAAGAAACGGATTAAACACAAATGTTGTTAACAATGGTCCGGAAATCCCGTGCTATCATTGTAGAAGACTTTTCTTGACACGAGCGGGCCTTGCTAGTCACACTCGCCATCGAACTGGACTGTGAGTCTCATGCCTCCTCATAGCGCAATATCGTCTGGAAAGACGGAAAGGTGCCAATGAATGTCTCTATGTACATATGTAAGTGTGTGTGTGTGTGTCTTTGTGTGTCAATATGGGATTGTTTGCATGTTAGTGTGTTTGATGTATGTGTATGTGTGTGCATGGATCAAATCAAAACCCCCCTATGGTAGCAACCCCACTAATGGATATGTCACTGCAGCCGTATATACTTCACTGCACGCGTACCCCCACACATATACACACACAACGCACACGCATACACACACACGTGACGCCACCTGGTCACCTGACAACGTGATGAATCACCTGGGCAAGTTAATGTAGTCATTACCGACCTGATGAAACGCTGAACACACACACACACACACACACACACACACACACACACACAGACTTATAGGGTAATTTATAGAGACATACACCTACACATAGATATACTCACATGGTATATTTATAGAGAGACACACCCATACATAGACATACTTACATGGTATATTTATAGAGAGAGACACCCACACATAGACATACTCCCAGGGTACGTTTATAGAGAGACATACACACACATAAACACAAGGTACTTTTATAGAGAGATAAACATACTCACAAGTTACGTTTATAGAGAGATACACTCACACATAGACATACTCAGAGGGTACGTTTATAGAGAGACATACCCACACATAAACACAAGGTTTGTTTATAGAGAGACATACACACACATAAACACAAGGTACGTTTATAGAGAGATAAACATACTCACAAGTTACGTTTATAGAGAGATACACTCACACATAGACATACTCAGAGGGTACGTTTATAGAGAGACATACTCACACATAAACACAAGGTACGTTTATAGAGAGATAAACATACTCACAAGGTACGTTTATAGAGAGATACACTCACACATAGACATACTCAGAGGGTACGTTTATAGAGAGACATACTCACACATAAACACAAGGTACGTTTATAGAGAGATAAACATACTCACAAGGTACGTTTATAGAGAGATACACTCACACATAGACATACTCAGAGGGTACGTTTATAGAGAGACACACCCTAACATTTACAAACCTACAGGTTATGTTTATAGAGAGACACCCACACATAGACAGACTCACGAGGTACGTTTATAGAGAAACACACCCACACATAGACAGCTTCACATAGTACGTTTTTAGAGAGACAAACCCACACATAGACAGACTGACAGAGTATGTTTATAGAGGGACACACACAGGTTATGAAGCAACCTGAAATCCGAACGGGGTAGGGGCCTCATAGATTTATTTAGCGTATGGTCTCATAAAGTCTAAATCCAGCCCTGTTTGTATGTAGTTAGTTAGGTAGGAAAGAAGTTACAGTGAATAGATAGGTAGATAGGAAAGAAGTGACAGGGAGTATAATGGTAGATAGGAAAAAAGTTACACTGAATATAATGGTAGATAGGAAAAAAGTTACAGTGAATAGATATGTAGATAGGAACGAAGTTACAGTGAATATATTGGTAGACAGGAAAGAAGTTACGGTGAAAAAATAGGTAGATAGGAAAGTACAGTGAAAAGATAGGTAGATAGGAAAGAAGTTACAGTGAATAGATGGGTAGATAGGAAAGAAGTTACAGTGAAAAGATGGGTAGATACGAAAGAAGTTACAGTGAATATAAGGGTAGATAGGAAAGGAGTTACATTAAATAGATAGGTAGATAGGAAAGAAGTTAAAGTGAATATAATGGTAGATAGGAAAGAAGTTACAGTGAATAGAATGGTAGATAGGGAAGAAGTTACAGTGAATAGATGGGTAGACAGGAAAGAAGTTGCAGTGAATATAATGGTAGATAGGAAAGAAGCTACAGTGAATAGAATGGTAGATAGGAAAGAAGATACAGTGAATAGAATGGTAGATAGGAAAGAAGTTACAGTGAATAGATAGGTAGATAGGAACAAAGTTACAGTGAATAGATAGATAGATAGGAAAGAAGTTACAGTGAATAGAATGGTGGATGGGAAAAAGTTACAGTGAATAGATTGGTAGATTTGGAAAACTTTACAGTGAATAGATTGGTAGATAGGCAAAATTTTACAATGAATAGATTGGTAGATAGGAAAAACGTTACAGTGGATAGAATGGTAAATAGGAAAAATGTTACAGTGAATAAATTGGTAGATAGGGAAAACGTTACAGTGAATAGATTGGTAGATATGAAAAATTTTACAGTGAATAGATTGGTAGATAGGAAAAACGTTACAGTGAATAGAATGGTAGATATGAAAGAAGTTACAGCGGATAGATGGGTAGGTAGCAAAGTAGGCAGACGTCACAAGGTATAGATGATTTCCTATGTGATTAGGTAGGAAAAAAGCCAGAAATGAGTATAGATTACAGACACAGAACTAAATATTTAATCTTCTGGCAACGGATAGAGAAACAGACCACTGTAAACACACAATAGATAGCTCATCTGTATACCAGAAAAAGAACAACGTGAAAGCGCAGGTTTACGGTAATTAACCAAAACAACAGAGGGTCCACAGTTTGCTCGTCTGTTGTTTGTTCTCTGCTATAGGCTGTCTGTTGTTTGTTCTCTGCTGTGGGCGGTTTGCATTCCAAAGCACTGACTGTTTCTGGCTCTGTTTTGATGTCCCGTCTCTTGTTTGCTTTAGGCCATGGTGGGGGTAATTAAAATAACCGTTAACTACCTATCTGGCTAGGCACAGCAGACACGTTACGCCAGTATACATACCTACAAAGCCCATCCATTACACTGCGACTCTAGTACACGCTTGCCTACCTACCTACCTACCTACCTACCTACCTACCTACCTACCTACCTACCTACCTACCTACCTACCTACCTACCTACCTACCTACCTACCTACCTACCTACCTACCTACCTACCTACCTACCTACCTACCTACCTACCTACCTACCTACCTACCTACCTACCTACCTACCTACCTACCTACCTACCTACCTACCTACCTACCTACATATCTTCCTACCTACTTACCCTCATACCCACCTACCTATCTACCTACCCACATACATACCTACCTGCCTACCTACCTAGCAACTACCAACTAATACTGAAGTATCTCAACATCAAGTGGTATGCCGACTGGCATGGGCGATCATGCTGGCCCACAGCCTACGATTTTCAACAGCATGTATCAGTACAGGTGCTGACACCCCTCCATGCCGTGACAAAAGGTTGTCAGAATCTGCTTCTCGGCCTCGTTCGTCCATCTGAAAATAAATTCCGTTCTAACATCTCCCCTCCCCCCCCCCCCCCCAGATGTTTACCCCTTCACCTTTCCACGCCTATTTGTTGCTTATTGTCATGCGTCTATCAAGGCAGACATTTGTGACCTTTCTGCATGTATGCCAGTTTGTTAATTTATTAACCAGACTTAAATTACTGCACAGGAACGTTCTATCTCACTGAGTTTACTACAACCCTTAGCATACTTTCGCTAGTTTAACGCCTGAAAACAGTTTAACGGTGTCGACATATTTTGATTAAAAATCTGATACGATAATGACTGTGCTAAATTGTCTATAATACTTGATCCATTACTTGTCATCTGACAAATTTGTTCCAGGTTTGTTATAGGTTTATGCCAAGATTAATTTATACACACAGACAAACACATACACACACTCGCCCATACAATTTAACACAATGCCATATGCAACTATATCAAGGCAATAATGTAGAATGATTGTGACGCTCAACCCCCACCAGGACCGCACACCGAGTCATAAGCACCCGGTGAAACAAAGTGCCATCATGTGGATGAGAATCACCTTGGCACAAGTTTCAGAAACCCCATTGAACCGTTAGGTTATATTAGGGCCCGGGCATCAGTATTCGGCTTTAAAATAAACAGAAATTTTAAAAATGGCGTCTCATGCTAAGGCAAAGTTATGCAGGACTATGAATATCATTTACACATTGATCTTGGTCGTTTAAGGTGAGAAAAAGAGCTGTTTGTAGCCAGTTCTGTCGCATAGTGGTGAATCATGGACATTTAGTCGATTAGTCTGACTTTATGTGGAAGCATATGCGGGTTGTCCTCTCTAGGATTGCAGTTGGCAGCATTAGCCACCTCAAGGATGAGAATCCTACACGAACAAATCCTTGTTAGCCTCTTGGTTTGGATCGCTTTGCAGGAAACAAAATTTCGTAACGTCCAACCAGCATCCCCGAAAGGGAGCTTTAGGTTATAGTTGTGGCTACCTTATGTGAGCCATATGAAAGGGCTTAGCATTGCTCGTCACCAGGTAGCCTTGAAGACGATTTTTTTTTCAGTGTTGATGCTATCAAAGGAGACAAATCCAAATACTGTTTCGACTGGCAACGAAGTCGTCCACCGGCTAGCCAGCGGGCTTCCCAGTCAGTGGCCGACGCCGGGTAGCCTCGTTCAACCATAGAGTTATGCTGGGGTCACCAAAGTAAACTGATGTCTGGACCAGGCAAAAAGGAAAAGGAGTGTGGGCGGGTATGTGGAAACTGCAGAGATATGGTTTTGTAGAAGAATGATAATAAGGCTAAACGGTAATGAAGAAATAAGTAAGGGATTCATTCCGTCTTGATAATTGTGACTAGGTTGTTTGCACCCTATAAAAGGGCTTAGCATTGCACACCACCAAGAGCCATGAAAAAGGCTCCTGCAGTGTTGAAGCGATCAAAGTTCTTGGCGTAAAAGAACAAGCCAAACTTAAACAGTGCTCCTCAAGCTTTTGACACCTGCGGCCCCCAAAAACTGGGAAAATAGTTTCGCGGCCTATCTAACAACTTGCCAAACTCAGAAACGAAACAAATATAGATAGCAGTTTGTTTGTCAAATCTGATGTAAAAAAATTTGAGTTTTCAACTAATGCGACATCTGCTGCTGCTTAAAAGGTTATACTGGTTTTATACGTAGCTGGAGAGTTATTTATGATATACGAAGCGCTGCAATAACATCTATTCGGTTCTTCAGTTTGGTTTTTAGTAATTGTTTTATGCGGTTGTTTTAGGGATTCGTACCTGATTTATTCTAATTGAGATATGTTAATATTAACAGCCTGGAAGACAAAAAATTCGTACCTGACCCCGTTACATTATTGGACAGACATTTTTGGGCTGCCAACCCAGTTAGACTTTTCAGCGCTCATAGGTTGAAAACCACTGATCTAACACATGCAACACATTGTATAAAACCAAAGTGACATAGACGCCAGAACATGAAGCTCAGGTCTCTTGAATCTGTGAAGGCGCTCCTGCAAACTGACATCACACAACATGTGTCAAGGCTCCCCGTGTAGGTTCTGTGGCCCCATTGTGGTGAAAACAAGAATAGACCCACTGCCTCCCTAATAAGTAGGTCGTAGGATTCGAGAGTAGGCGAGGTGGGGGCATCCTTCGAAGTCGGAGTGCATCTGCCTGAGAGGCGAGGAATAACAGTCTGCATACAAATAAGTCAGATATGTCAAACGGATGTGCGCGCAGCACTTAGATTCTGGAACAAGACTAAGTCCGGAGCGGACGAGCAATCAGACAATTTCATCGGAGTTTACAGCCGGTGAACACGAAGAAGATAAAGCTATGTTAAGATAACCCAGTCTGCTATCCCCCCCCCCCCCCCGGCCAACCCCCCAAACTGCAGTCCTCCAGCCCTACATCTTAGTCGGCAGGAAGAAGGCGCTTGTATGAAGATCTTCAGCCGGAAACCCATACACAAGAGACTCATTCAACGGTTTGTGTAACGGTTTGTGTACACGTTGAATAGAAAGCCTAGCTGTGTGACCCTGTGAATACATATGCATTGTAAGATCTGATTTGGGCATTTTTCTTTTACGTTGTGATGTAGAAAGCCAGCAAGCTGCTCTTCGTTTTTTTTTTTTTAGTGTTATGTAATCTTTTCCGGGCTGAAAAGTTCCTATCTTTCTTTTGTTTGTTCCTTTCCTACCCTCTATTTTCTGACAGATCAATCCTTCCCTTGCTTGCCTGTATGTAGGAGATCAACTTGTATGCAGCATTGTACGGGAGTGATGTTTGCTCATGGAGTTTTGTGTTTGAGAGATGAATGTTCAAGCAGCATTGTATGGGAGTGATGATTGCTCACGGAGTTTTGTATGTGGGAGGGGAATGTTCAAGCAGCATTGTATGGGAGTGATGATTGCTCACGGAGTTTTGTGTTTAGGAGATGAATGTTCATGTAGCATTGTATGGGAGTGATGATTGCTCATGGAGTTTTGTATGTGGGAGGTGAATGTTCAAGCAGCATTGTATGGGAGTGATGATTGCTCATGGAGTTTTGTATGTGGGAGGTGAATGTTCAAGCAGCATTGTATGGGAGTAATGATTGCTCATGGAGTTATGTGTGTGCGAGGTGAATGTGTCCATGGAGTTTTGTATGTGGGAGATGAATGTGTCCATGGAGTTTTGTGTGTGGGAGATGAATGTGTGCCGGAAGTTTTAAATGAGGGAGATGAATGTGTTTATGATGTATTGTATATGGAAGGTGAATGTCTCCATAAAATTTTGTATGTGGGGGTTGAATGTTTTCCTGAAATTTTGTATGCGCGAGATGTATGTGTCCCCAAAGTATAGTAGGTGGGAGGTGAATGTGTCCATGGAGTTTTGTATGTGGGAGTTGAATGTTTTCATGGAGTTTTGAATGTGGGAGATGAATGTATCCTTGAAGTATTGTATGTGGGAGGTGAATGTGCCCATACAGTTTCATTTGTGGGAGATGGATGTGTCTTTGGATTGCAAATGTATATGGGAGATGAACATCTATGGAGTATTTTATGTAGATTAATGTCTACGGAGTATTGTATGTCGGGCCTGAATGTTTATAAAGTACTGGGAAGTTAATGTTTCTAGAGTATTGTGTGAGTGAGCTGCATTTTGATAGAGTACTGTGTGGCAGTTAAATGTTTATAGAGTATTTGGTGAGGGAGATGAATGTGTTTGAAATATTGTATGTACTGTATTTGGGAGGTGAATATTCATGGAATATTGTATGTGGGAGATATATTTCCATTGAGTATTGTATGTGGGAAATGAATATGTCCATGGCCTCGTTGGGGGGGGGGGGGGGGAAGAAAGCAAGAACAGACCCACTGTCTATCCAGTAGGCACGTCGTAATAGTCGAATAATTGTGAGCTTCCTTTGAAGCCGCAGTGCATCTGCCTGTGAGGCAAAGAACTAACAGTCTGCATACACATGGGTAACATCTGTAAGATGGATACGCAAGCAACAATCAAGTTCTGGAACAGGGCTAGAAGTTGACGACTAACAAGAACTTTTCACTGCCATTTATAGTCGGTGAACGCGAAAAAGAAGAAGAAGAAGAAGAAGAAGAAGAAGAAGAAGAAGAAGAAGAAGAAGAAGAAGGAGGAGAAGAAGAAGAAGAGAAAGAAGAAGAGGAGGAAGAAGAAGAAGAAGAAGAAGAAGAAGAAGAAGAAGAAGAAGAAGAAGAAGAAGAAGAAGAAGAAGAAGGAGGAGGAGGAGGAGGAGGAGGAGAAGTAGGAGAAGATGCTGGTGAAGAAGAAGAAGAAGAAGTGGATGTTTATAATATGGCGCGTAATATGTGCTAGATACGTGTCCATAGCATATTATTTGCTGGTGGCGTCGGTGGTTAACCGTATCCACGATATATTGGTCCATTTGGTATGGTAAAAGTTTCTTTGATGCACCGCCTCACCTTGTTTAAGAGAGGTTCATACATACAAATGTGGCAAATGTCGGTGGATAATTCATTGTTACTTATTCACCCTGCCAGAGCCATACCCTGCTCAACAGACACAAACCACAAAGGCCAGCCGTTATTTATGTAGAAAGCCAGCACGAACACACAAAAACCTGGCGACACTAGGTACCTCTTTGAATCTAATATCTTATTTTGGTTGGCTCGTCTGTGTCCTGTAGTCTACATTCACACTTTGTATACACAGGGCTCTCCGTGGTGAAGGGGTCAAGCTGTTTGCCTCGCTCTCTGAAGATCGTGGGCTCGGTTCACGGCGGCATCTTTGGGTTCACGAGTGCAATTTTTACGGAGTTCCCTAGGGATCGTTGCCGAAGCTACGGAGTTCATGCTTTGATTGAAGCTTTCAGCGGGCGGCTAGCCGTTCTGTGGAGAGAGACTGAGCCATATGGAATAAAACGCAGGGCAGTGAAGACGATCCCCTCACTTCATATACACAAGCCACTGGTAAAAGTAGATTTTTCTACACAAGGAGAATAGTAATAGTCGTTCCCATGTGGAATGTAATGTTTCGTTATTTGAAGCCCCACCCTGGCTTTTGCCGGGGGCCCTGAATATAGCCGGGCCATAAATATGGCCTAACGGCTAAAAGGGGTTTCTAGAACCTCTCCATGGGGGATCCCATGGGGGATCCTTACCTGCATGGTGGCACTTTGTGTCACCGGGTGTTTATCTTTTGTGTTATGTCCTGGCGAGGTACAAAGAGAGATAGATAGAGAGAGAGAGCGAGAGAGAGAGAGAGAGAGAGAGAGAGAGAGGGGGGGGGAGAGACAAGGAGAAAAGCATAAACAGCTTCAACTTTTTCAAACCTACTATCATTCTCGTCATCATCATCAACATCATCGTCATCATCGTGTAGCAGGGCCTTTGCAGAACGTCGCTCTCATTACAACCTGTCTGAAAGAAACTAATTCCTTCACAGATCTCCAGCCTCGTGCACTAACCTACCCAAGGTGCCGCTTGTATTCTGTGCCCATCTTCGTCCTGGTCTGTCCCTTCACCCACCCCCCTTTTCTGGCACTATGCCTTAATCTACTATTCTTTCCAATCCACCATGGCGCTTGATATGGCCAACATATTTCAGTTTTCGAGACAAGATGCTGTTAACTAGCTAATTTTCCTTGATCTTCCAATCTTGTAGAATATTAGCAGTTCTTTTCTTCTTGGTCACTGGTATTCTGAGAATCTTTCTACAGCATCTCAGCTCAGAAGCCCTTTTTTTTCTCGTGTGAGTTCCAGTGCCCCATTGTGGGGACACCAAGAACACAAGAACAAACCCACTGCCTCCCTAAAAAGCATGTCGTAAGAGTCGACTAACTGGGGGTTTTCTTTGAAGTTGGATTACATCCACCTGAGAGGCAAGGAAGCAACAATCTGCATAGATATAAGCCATATCTGTAACACGGGTGTGCACGCAGGTTTTGGAACACAGTCTAAAGGTAAAAGAACAACTTTCTGCAGGAGTTTACAGCCTGGGGATGCAAAGAAGAAGAAGAAGAAGAAGAAGAAGAAGAAGAAGAAAAAGAAGAAGAAGAAGAAAAAGAAGAAGAAGAAGAAGAAGAAAGACCCCATTTTATTCCTTAGAGACTGAGAGACACTCAACGACTCACATACATGTGTTGCTGTCCTTAGAGACTGAGAGACACTCAACGACTCACATACATGTGTTGCTGTCCTTAGAGACTGAGAGACACTCAACGACTCACATACATGTGTTGCTGCCGGGAAGAATCATGCCCTCGAAATGTTGACCATGATTTCCGTGCTGAAGAAGATCTCATGTGTCTTGATTGTTGCGTGCGCATATATTTTATAGATGTGACTCATTTGTATGCAGACTGTTGGTTCTAGCTGAAGTGTTGTTTCTGAGAAACACAGCGCTGCACCGATTTCTCCAAATTCCCACTCCCCTTCCTCCAACTATAACCGCTACATGATTTGCCGGACATGTCTGGGAGACCGTTAAGAAACAAAACTGATTTTTTAAAAATACTATCCCTTCTTTTTCTTCATGGTTACCTGCTGTAAACTGCTGAAAATTCTGGTTATTCGTCCACCTCAAAACTTTAGTCTCGTTCCACAACCTAGGTGTCGTGTGCACATGCCTTTTACAGATCTGGCTTATTTATGTGCAGACTTTTAGTTCCTTGCTTCTCAGGCAGATGCACTCCGACTTTGAAGGAAGCCGTCAATTACTCCACTCATACTTTTTGGGAGGCAGTGGGTCTATACTTATTTCCCCACGATGGGGCCCCGGAACCGACACAGGGATTCGACTATTATGATAGATTTCTAAGTGTTTAAAAATAATGTCACTGCATGGTCATTGCACAGTTGTTGAGATATCTCTTTATTTTTAATTCCCTTACTATTGACCCCCTCTACCTGTGTCTGCTCAGCAGCATTACTTGTAAACGCTATTATCTTGTAAGTCACAGGGTAGAGTAGTCGGCTCAGGCAAAATAAATAGTTCTAAAAGGGCTCTGGCAGCCAAAGTATTTGGGAACCTCTGCTTTAGAGTATGTCAACGGTGTTAGTCTGAGCCATGCCCCCACCCTTCTCTCCGGTCTCAGCATCTATACTCCTTGTTATTATTGTAATTAACCATGAATATTAACACACTATTCATTATAATCTTCATGACTAAAATATCACAACCGCTAAACTTCTCGATACACAAAAACAGATACGACAATGAAAATAACAAAAGGTTTAATGACACGATCTTTATGTCTGTTTTTACTTCACGTGATATTCTCAGTTTACAAATGTATTGTTGAATACTCTTCTCCACCCCTTCAGTAATATTAGACTACATCTATATTTGATAGACCAACCGGCACCCTGTCAACGATGTGGTCAATATCACGCTGGCCATATTTACTTCCCAGAACCTTACCTGGTAAGGCTGGGTCGACCTGGAGCCAAGGTAATTTTTAAATTAAAAAAAAAATATCCGGATCCGTCGGGAGGGAAAACATAAAGAAAACAGTCACGCGGACAGACAAACATATAAAGAGCCAAATCTATAAGTACCACAGGTATACCAGAACTTGACAGTGATACTGGGAACATCTGTTGTTGTACTGACATCCCGGACCTGCTGCCTTACAACCCAAGCCGACTGTGTGTAGGAGGGGCAGGGAGAAGTGGTGGCTACGTGAACACGATATTTGCTCAGGTGGTGGTGGTTGTTGATAGTGTTACTCATAACTTTATCTATAGTGCGTTTCAGAAGTCGTTCCCTCACATTGAAACAAATATCATAAAACTTATGTACTGATCGACACGAATTTTTTACACATGTCTTTAGATTTCCTATGTCCTTATGATTTTATAATTTGCAATTGCACCGGTGATGTTGTTTGTTAAAGCTGCGAATTTATTTGATCTTTGTTTGAAAATTAATTTTGTACCCCTAAAAATAGAATATTAATAAAATGAGTCAAGTTTGGAATTAAAAAAAAAAAATAAATTCACATGTGCAGCGATGTGTGGTGATTATTTTGAAAAATTTACACATCACGGGAGGCTAATGCTGGGGATGACCACCTGAGAGTGAGATGTCTAAGAAATGCATGCAATTTTATGTTTTGAACAGCACCTGTTACTTAATTAACTGTAAAACTGAATTGGTTTTTGTTTTTCATACACTGCCCCCCCCCCCCCCCCCAAAAAAAAAGGAAAAATGAAGACTAGATGTTTGTTTACGTTAAAAACAAAAGTCTTACATGGACATGATTATTAACAGGTTGCAGGCCAAATTACAACAACTTACACCCAAGGTTACTGAGCTACAGACTTTGAAAGTTGGTCACGAATTCTGAAACGGACTATAGTTAGCTTTTTGCTTTTCTCAGCCATGAGCCCTCTCCACAACGAATATTAGATTCAGTGCCTCTCTAGATAACTTTCTCTTGTGTTAATCTAGATAACTTTCTCTTGTGTTAATCTAGATAACTTTCTCTTGTGTTAATCTAGATAACTTTCTCTTGTGTTAATCTAGATAACTTTCTCTTGTGTTAATCTAGATAACTTTCTCTTGTGTTAATCTAGATAACTTTCTCTTGTGTTAATCTAGATAACTTTCTCTTGTGTTAATCTAGAAAACTTTCTTTTGTGTTAATCTAAATAACTTTCTCTTGTGTTAATCTAGATAACTTTCTCTTGTGTTAATCTAGATAATTTTATCGACATCATAGCACTCGGGACACTCTCATAACGCTCCGTCCCCATCTTCAGCAGCAAGCGAAGAGTTCCAATTCCGGTGGCACCAGCAACTGTCTGATTGTACATCGGTCTCGCCTTTCCTTGAGTGTTGAGCGTTGACCAGATCCCCAGAGCCATCCCCCTCAGACCGAAATGATCTGTGTGTGCCTCAAACACGGTTCGTGCGCTCCCAAAGGGCCCTAACAACATCTTGATTACTATACATCAAGTGACCACCGAATGGTGCAGAGAAGGCCAGTCTATCTGCATGCTCGTTTCCAATCACACCAGCACCACCTGGAGAGAATACTAAAACAAAAAAAAAACGCCAAACTACCCGGGACCTCTGAAGCGATGCTCGTCGCTCTGCGTGTATACCTGTCTCCACCTTTCTCACCCTACTCTGTCAGTTAACTACAACCAGTGTTGCCACTTTGGATATTTTACATCCAGATTTAGATGTTTTTGCTTGCATTAGATGGCGTTTTTGACGTTTAGATGGTATATATTTTTCTAGAAGTTTTTCATTTGGAGTGAATTTATCAAATCTAACCCAAGAAACAGGATGAAATTTGACCTCTTTAATGCTATCTTGGCAATAAAATTCGGCCTGATAAGAGTAGGAAAAGGCTGTTCCACTTAGCAGCTCCCTGATTGGGTATTAACAGAAATTGGAACAGCTAAAGCAAGAGTCATTTTGGATCTGAAGCTTCAACTTCATCATCCAAGCTAAGTTTATCCTGTGGATCTTGTAAGGCAGGCTTCAGTAAAGATGAGGACATGATTCTATAGGGTAAGTCATATCAATTGCTATGTAATTTATGACGCTTTCCATTTAGATGTTTTTTTCTAGATGTTTTTCACGCAAATTTAGATGTTTATATATATTTGTTGACTCATTTTTGGATGTTTTTTTTTTGTGTCAAAGAAATGTGACAACACTGACTATAACATGTGTGTGCATCTGATCTCAAGATAGCAGACGGCGGTAGTGACTGCCTCCACCTCCATTCTAACTAGAAGAAGAAAAAGAAGAAAAGGGAGCAGGAGGATGACGACGGCAACAAGGATGGGGAGAAGAGTAAGAGGGAGAAGAACGAATAAATGAACGAACGAACTTTATTTTCAAAGAGGAGAACAGAAGGAGATGAGGAGAAAGGAAAGAAGAAGAAAAAAAGAAAAAAAAAGAAAAAGAAAGAAAGAGGAAGAAGAAGATAAATAAGAAGAAAAATAGTCTCTAAGATCCACTGTTACAGAATATTTTCAAGTTATAAATTAAGGCAAAGATAAATACAACACATGGAAAGGAAACCGTTTCCCTGGAGACAAGGTCAGAGGTCACATAAGTGGGCGCGGAGCTGATCAAATATAGCCTTATCCGTGCATTGGTTGTGTGTGCAGGCAGTTGATGACATAATTCAGTAGTGTTTTTTTTTTTTTTTGGGTGTGTGTGCGCGCGCATATTTTTTTTTTTAAACACTGCATTTATTTCTACACACCGTCTTTATTCTACATTCGTTGCATGTAGTAGTGCCGACACAAAGAAGACATTGAAAACGGAGATAAGGACTCTTATAAGACTTAAGCCTTGTTTATTATTATTATTATTGGTTTATTAGTTTACGTCTTAGAACAGGACCAATCAACTTCGCAGCCACATGTACACAATTTAAAATCGGCGAATCAGCCATGTGTACATGTGGACTGGCACCTGAGACAACAGATCACGTCCTCAAAGACTGTCCCAAATACAACATATCAAGGCAAAACCATTGGCCAAGAGAAACATCGGTGCAAGCCAAACTTTACGGGTCGCTGAGTAAATTACAACAGCCAGTGAAGTTCATATTAGAGACAACATTGCAGATATAGATAATTCATTTCAAGCGAACGAAATAAGAAGATTATTGTTGCTGTTGTTGTTATTATTATTATTATTATTATTATTATTATTATTATTATTATGTGTTTTGCCCTGTGTGGGTTCCAGGGTCCCATTGTAGAGAAAACAAGAATAGACCTACCGCCTCCCAAACAAGCATAGCCTAGGAGTGGATTTACTGGGAACTTCCTTCGAAGTCGGAGTCCATCCCCCCGAGCGGCAAGGAACAACCAACTACACGCAAAGCCGGTAAAACGGATGTACACAAAAACTCAGGTCCTAGCACAAAGCCAAACTCAGGTCCTAGCACAAAGCCAAACTCAGGTCCTGGCACAAAGCCAAACATAGGTCCTAGCACAAAGCCAAACTCAGGTCATGGCACAAAGCCAAAGTCCAAAACGACAACAACCAGGACTTTCCGCCGGGGCTTTCAATCTGCGAACAAAGAAAAATATTTTGTACTGAATACTAATAACTATATTAATATATTTGAAATAATATGAAAAATCAGGCAATCAATGGCAGTTCCAACTTCACAGCAAACGGGCCAAGCCATAGTTTACGGTTTTTCAGCTAAGTTTATACTGAGGCCAAGCCATTGTTTACGGCTATTTAGCTAAGTTTATACAGGGGCCAAGCCATAGTTTACGGCTATTCAGCTAAGTTTATACAGAGCTAAGCCATAGTTTACGGCTATTCAGCTAAGTTTATACAGGACTAAGCCATAGTTTACGGCTTTTCAGCAAAGTTTATACAGGGGCCACGCCATAGTTTACGGCTTTTCAGCAAAGTTTATACAGGGGCCACGCCATAGTTTACGGCTATTCAGCTAAGTTTATACGATGGCCAGAATGTTAAAAAATGAGGGTCGTCAGAGCCAGAGACTCGAGACTCAGCATAGAAAGATCATTACAAAACGACTGACAGTGATCCGCGGGACACGTGCTAGATCTCTGCCGGCCTGATTCGGCCTTGCCATGGCTGCCCCGTCCCTGTGTCAGCGAAAACTCCTCCTCCATTATGATAGCAAAGTCAATAGCAGACAGACACAATAATGCTTGAGGCAGCCGTTGGAAGTGCTAACACAAACAGTCTGGCTCTAGAAATAAAGTTTATCATTCACGGAAGTAGCAGTTACAACAGATCTGTAGTTGCACATGCAATTATTCGCATATGGCACCACTACCTCTCTGGCAACATGTCCGACATAGCAACAGAATCCGCAGCTCGCAGTGTTGTGCCGTGCACTCAGCTGGGCGACAGAACTGTATCCTTTCGGTCCACACAGGAAGATAATTGCAGCGGCTACAACAGTAAGCCCGCCTATCCGCGACATTAACCGGACTTCCGATAGCTTTACAAATAAATACCCCCCCCCCCCCCCCCCCCCCCCCCCCCAAAAAAAAAGGAACGTCTATGCATGGTTTTTATATGGGAAACCACTTAGCCTTCTTGCAAATTAATGGGTGTGTGTGGTGGTTCGGGGGTGGGGGGGAGTGGGGGTGGGGGGGGGTGTTGTACTCATATCCCTAAATGCTCACGGTGCTTAAAATCGCAGTTTCCGGCACCACTGTGTGCAAGTGAATATTTATAGCATATTAAGCACACTAAGTGTTGCTAAGGGCTTTTGCCATTTTTACAGAGTGAGCGAAATCATCATCATCATCAGTTCCCTTTATGCCTAGTGGCACATGAGGCTTCAGAGAGTACTTTCCATGCTTTCCTGTCGTGTGCAATCTTCGGTGCAGTTTTCCATGTCAAAGATGCCGCACTGGGGTCACTTTCCACCGTTCGTCTCCATGTTGTTTTTGGGCGCCCCTGTTTTCTCTTTCCCTCTGGTATCCATGTGAGAGCTGTTTTGGCAGGTATATCAGGATTCATTCTCATAACGTGGCCAAGCCATTTCCATCTTCTCTTGGTTATCATACTGTCTAAAGTTAAGCGAAATCATAGCGGACATTAAATGTCTTAGAAGAGCTTTCTTAGTAACAAAGGAAATTACAAATAATCATCTAAAGAAATTTCAAAAATACTAGAATTGAGATCAGTCAAACAAATAATTACATAACAATACATGATATGAGCTCCAAGTATGGGTTATGGGGCCCCATGGGGAGGGGGGGGGGGAGTAGCGCTTCCTCTCCCGACAAAATGTCGTAACCACTAATTAGTGGTATTTTCTTCGAAGTCGGAGTGCATCTGCCTTAGAGGCGATGTCAAAGCTGTATAATAATACTCAAGTCGAGAAGTATACGAACATTCAGAACTTTCTGCCAGAGTTTACAACCGTTGAGCACACAGATGAAGAAGAAAAGCACATGGTTTGGTCACCTGACAAGAATGCTCGTATGCCAGAGCTAACACAGAGCGCCACACTGAAGAAATATAACGATCACATGGCGAGGACAGAGCCTTAACAACTGGAGGTGGGAAATGGGGCGGGGTGGGTGGGTGGGGGGGGGGTGGTGATGAGTAGAAGAAGCAGATGATGACGATAACACGCGTGATGGAGCAAAAAGAGAAGGATGACGAAGAAAAGAAAGTTGCAGCAGTAATGATAGCAAAAGCAGTAGCAGCAATAAAACCACAGATAGCTGCAGCATTAGTAGTAGCTTAAGTAATAGTAGTAGCAACAGCAACAACATCAATAGTAGCAGCAACAGCAGCAGCAGCAACAACATTATTATTATTATTAGTATTAGTAGTAGTAGTAGTATTAGTAATAGTAGTAGTAGTAGTAATAGTAGTAGTAGTAGTAGAAGCAGTAGTAGTAGAAGTAGTAGTAGTAGTAGTAGTATTAGTAATAGTAGTAGTAGTAGTAGTAGTAGTAGTAGTAGTAATAGTAGTAGTAGTAGTAGTAGTAGTAATAGTAGTAGTAGTAGTAGTAGTAGTAGTAGTAGTAGTAATAGTAGTAGTAGTAGTAGTAGTAGTAGTAGTAGTAGTAGTAGTAGTAATAGTAGTAGTAGTAGTAGTAGTAGTAGTAGTAGTAGTAGTGGTAGTAATAGTAGTAGTAGTAGTAGTAGTAGTAGTAGTAGTAATAGTAATAGTAGTAGTAGTAGTAGTAGTAGTAGTAGAAGCAGTAGTAGTAGTAGTAGAAGTAGTAGTAGTAGTAGTATTAGTAATAGTAGTAGTAGTAGTAGTAGTAGTAGTAGTAGTAGTAGTAGTAGTAGTAGTAGTAGTAGTAGAAGCAGTAGTAGTAGTAGTAGAAGTAGTAGTAATGAGGACGGTCCGATGGTGAAGAATATAACGAAAAGTTCAAAAGACGGACACCGAAATCACTTGATAACATTGAAGAGCTATATTAAGAGCTATAGGAAATGAACCGTATCTGTACTTATATTTAGCAAATCCTTATAAGACTGTTTCGGTTCCCCCCAGTGTAACTTCTCCTCTGCCCTAGCCCTAACTTGACGATGTCACCGTCGGGCACACATCGCTTCCCTAACTAGATGACGTCTACAATCGCACACTTCTCCAGTTTCCACCTTTGGAAGGCTGACTTAACCTGTTCGGCTTTGTATACCGCTTCTGGTTGGTTGATTTGAAGCACACCTCCTACACACGATTTTGTCATTTAAAAGGAAAAAAAAAAGGAGTTCCCCCAGCTTTTATTTCAAATTCTTATAGTCAGATGTTTCCCATTTGGTGTATGGGGGAAAAAAAAGGGGGGGGGGGGGGGGGGGGAGACAAATGTCAGGGGTCTGTAAGCAATTTTTCCCGTAGATTCCAAAACACATTGGAGGACACAGGGACAGACTAATTAACCGGAGAAGGATGACCCAGGAGGAAAAAACGTCAAGAAGAAAAGGTTAAGAGGAACACATTGGGGCACAGGCAGTAAGGAGCCGTCTAGCGTTTAGGATTGGAACATAAAACCAGAGAACGGGCACACATACCACAATCTTAACCACGCAAATGGCGCAAATAAACCAGGCCACAAATATAACCAGAGACTTTTGGGTTGAATGTGGTCGAATTTTTGATTGTTTTTTCTAGAGTGGAACAGAATTCTCCCCTTGTGGGTTCAGGAGCCCCATTGATTAGGGGGGGGGGGGAGAGACTCGTAAAAGTTGACTAATTAAGGGTGTTTCCTTTAAAGTCAAAGTGCGTCTGCCTGGAACTAATAGTCTGCATCCAAATAAGCCAGATCTGCATAGCGGATATCCACGCAAAACTCAGGTTCTGGGGGAAAAAAAAACCAAAGTTGTGGATGTGGAGCTTAAACTCCGAGGAATACGACGTCCGCATAGATTTGACCCACAGCGAACTAATAATGGCGTTTCGAAACCAAAGTGTGCTTTGAGTTGTGACTGTATGAACAATATAAATTCAAAATATTTTCACAGAAGGCGCAGTTAGTGTTGCTATCTCTTTCAATTACATTTCCTCTTGGAGCGGGATTCTCCGTTTATACAGTTACAAAAACAAACTATAGAAACCTCTTGAAGAACCAGACATTCGCCTGTAAGTGCCGTCACTTAAACCTGAAATAAAAAAAAACCGCAAGACATGAAACAATAAGTGTCTGATTAAACTTTAATTTGTTATTTTACGGACCTTATTGTTGCTACCAAGAGCAGTATAAAATATACTGTTATTGTTGTATTTAATTTATTGAAATTTGGAAGAACTTTTATACATGGCCAGATTTTGACAATATCACGTGTATATATAGAGGCAGCTGAGAATAAAGTGACGACTGCGGTAAATTTTAAAGTTGACAAAAAATATAGTTTTATTGCATAAATATTGCAACTGTTTAGATATCCCCTCCCCTCTCTTCTTCCGCTCTGTAACCTTACTTCCAAATACTAGTAACCTTTACGTTAGCCCCAGTTAGCACCACCATAGAAACTGATTCTAAATAGGGCTCCGTCAGTCACAACAGGCTGGGTACCGCTGGCTGAGGGTGAATTACAGAAGGTTAGAAGATGTCGAGGCTATAACCTGGAAACAGTAAGCTGGATATTAATGATGTAATTTCCTCCTCCTCCTCCTCCTCCTCCTACTACTACTACTACTACTACTACTACTACTACTACTACTACTACTACTACTACTACTACTACTACTACTACTACTTCTACTAATTCTGTTGCTACTACTACTACTACTACTACTACTACTACTACTACTACTACTACTACTACTACTACTACTACTACTACTACTACTACTACTACTACTACTACTACTAATTCTGTTGCTGCTACTACTACTACTACTGATATATAATGCGGTATATACTATTAATCTTATGTTTGGTCTGATGTTGGACAAGTAACAAGTTAGATCACTCTCCACATTAAGCTGGCAGCGTTATTTTATTTGCATGCCTTAAAGCTGAAAATCCTGATTATTACAAGTACAGATGCGCTTAATTTCAAATTTGCTTGACGACCCTCTTGAAACTTCCTCATGCCGCCCCCTCCCCCAGAAAGGCGCGCCCTCCAGGTTGGAGACCACTACCTTAAGGGATGGTATCCCTCACTTTGAGAAGCACTGCTTAGAAAAGTGTGACATCAGGAGAGGGTAACACCCTTTAGGCTAAATAATGTCGTAGGCCCTTTTTCAACCGAGAACGAGGGGGAGCCCTCTACACCTACCCACTTGTGCTTGCGGACGCAGTTTCCTTCTTAGTGTATTTTCTTTCCCCTTGCACTGACTGAGTCACCTGTTGTGAATTTTTTGTAGCTGGCGTTTGCGCCTTTGCGGAAGTGCTTTTGTTAGTATTTGGCTGCAGCTGTTGAGAAAGGTTCGTAGATGAGTTTCTGATTGTGAGTATGCTATACTGATAGTTACTTTTACCATGCTGTATTTGTTTTGAATTGTGAAGTTCTTTTTTTCCTGTTTGTGGTTTATATTTTCGCGGTTCATTCGTTGTGGGTTTCGTAAAGTTTCGTTATGTTCCTGTTATAATTTTTATAAATCCCTGTTAGGTGTCTATGTCTATGATATAAAACAGCAAACTATACACTATATTTCAGAAGCGTTCAGTAGTAGATTGTTAAAATGCATGGCAGTAGTAGATTGTTAAAATGCATGGCAGTAGTAGATTGTTAAAATGCATGGCAGTAGTAGATTGTTAAAATGCATGGCAGTAGTAGATTGTTAAAATGCATGGCAGTAGTAGATTGTTAAAATGCATGGCAGTAGTAGATTGTTAAAATGCATGGCAGTAGTAGATTGTTAAAATGCATGGCAGTAGTAGATTGTTAAAATGCATGGCAGTAGTAGATTGTTAAAATGCATGGCAGTAGTACGGTATTAGTAGAAATAATAGTAGCAATAGTAATACTAGTAGAAGTAGTAGTATATATAATATTGTAATAGCACTAGTAATATATTGTAATAGTGGTAGTAGTACTCGTAATTATAATAGTAGCACTAACAGTAGTAATAGTTATTGTGCAAGAGCAGTAGAAGTATTTGTTGATGTGGATAGTAAGGAGATTTTGATAGTGGCGGTAGTATAGAAAATAGTAGCAGTAGTGCAGTAGTAGTAGTAGAGCAGCCGTAGTAGTAATGCAGTAGTAGTAGAGCTGTAGTGGTAGCAGCAGTAGTAGTGCAGTAGTAGTAAGTTAGCAGCAAAGGACCGTTTCTCTAGTAGTGGTAGCAGGAACCTAAGTAGTTTAGTAAAACCCAGCCTTCAGCTGTGCCAGGTAAAGTTAAACGCAACAGGCTAAAAATAACTAGCAAAATGCTAAACAAATAAAGACAGTTGTAATCTCTGAGCAGTGGCCATACAGTTGCCAGTCGGCAATTTCAAATTTACATTGAAGAACAATTTTAGAATTGATAAATGACTGCCATATTGACCAATTCAAAAAATTATAGCACTAAACATTTTGGGGAGTTAATGTTGTCAGCATGATGTTGACCACATAATTTATCAAGTGTCTGCAAAGTCAATGAACTTTTTCCTCACCTTTAGGCGTATTGGGCATGTTATGCTAGACTTCTAATTTATAGACCAATCGGGCAGCACTCATGGAGTGCAACGCTGACCACCGCTCGTGACCCAATGGCGAGAACAGGGTTCTTAATTCTATGCTTTCAAAGAATGAAAAGAAAACAACGATTTCTCACTAAACGGGTCTGTCATTCCGTTACTGTTAGGCCTTGCAGTGGATTCAGTCAACTATCTGGTTCGATGCAACAGATGTCCGCTGTAAGGGTCTAAAAATGCTTGACTGTACAAAATATCTTTTTGTCTCTATTCCTGGAATGTCTTACATTGTCAGAATTGGAAGAGATTTTTGTAACCGACCCTTCTTATTGCTTTGTGTGTAGAACTTTTCTGTGTTTCCGATATTTCTTCTTCTTCTTCTCCAGTTTTAACATATGGCTGTGAATCCTGGACAATCGGTAGGCAGGCCAAACAATTTTTAGAGGCCTCGGAGATGTGGTTTTACAGAAGAATGCTTAGAATACCTTGGACAGCCAAAAAGAGCAACCAAGAGGTTTTGAAAGAGGCGGGAGCCCGAAGACAGCTTATCACAGACATCAGAAGGAAACAGTCATCATTTTTCGGCCATGTTATGAGAAGAGGGAAAATAGAACATGTTGAGATCACTGGAAAGATCTGTGGAAGGAGGGATAGAGGAAGACATCGAGAGAAGATGCTTGATAGTCTTATTGCATGTCATGGAGGTGTATCGGCACACGAACTGATACATGCTGCAGGAGATCGCAGATTATGGAGAGGCATGATCGCCCACGCCAGTCGGCAAGGCACCTGATGATGATGATGAGATCTTGGTGTTGCGATATTTCTGGGATCGATATTTTGCGTGGTCGATCTTTGGCTCTGTTACCACTGTATCTGTACAACATTGCTCTCTGTAGTGCCCTATCTGCTACCAATCTCGTTACAGGCCAAAACTTGTCATCTGTTGTTTATCGATATAATTGTTTCTAAGTCAATCTTTCCTCCCTACACCTAACATAAAAAGTACACAAACATTTCATTTCTGTCGTGACTTTCTGAAGACAATAAATGTCTTTACAGTTTAAAATCTACCAGGATATGCCTTCTTTTTATATACACAGTTGACTCATGTCAAGTTTTGTTATAGGAAATGATGGTTTTACCCAATCTCTCCCCCTCCTTTGGTTGGGGAAATGGTTTTAATTCTGTTGACAATGAAATGCCTAAACCCTGAATGGAAAACATTACCTAGGCCAGATGTCAGTCAGTCTGTATGTACTCTGCGGAATAGTGACCTGGTTTACATTCCAAAGCTTTGATATATAGATGTGTGCAAGCATGACATGAATGATAGCGAAATTGGGGGTCAATTGGAATATGATGCCATGAACCGTGGTGAATGATAGGGAAATCAGTAGGGGGAAAAGAACCAAGAAGAAAACTATCACAGACACGTTGACAGCTGACCGAGTATTTCAGAAGAAGTTCAGGACAGCAGTAGTCACAAAATCCCGTGTCCTTATGCTTGAAGACTTTTCTCAATGCCAGCTAGTCTTGCTAGATACACTGGCCATCGTTGTGATTCCAGTGAGTCCCATGCTCAGTGTAACAATATTGGATGGAAAGACATCTAGAAACCAACATTCTTATGCCTTTTCAAAGATGCGACGTACCAGTTTGGTTTCGCACACGCCTCTGGTTTCTAATCTTGAAAAAGCGAAAGAGAACACAACACACAGCCCGTGAAAATAGCTTTTAAGTCACATCTTAGTGCGACTGTGTTTTTTAGAACTCGTGCCAGCGAAACAGTGCATCGGGACTTAAAGTTAAAACTCAGCCTGTAGAGCAGTAACAACAAATCAGCCCAACCGACGCCTTCGAAAAGTAACTAAAGTTTGGCCATGGCCCAACAGTCAATCACCTCATCAACAAATCAACCAATTAGTCTACCAGTTAGCTTGTCCACCTAGGAACAAACAAGTTAGACCAGCCAAACAGTTAACCAACCAACCAAACAACGAACCAACTAGCCAGCCAGACAGTAAGCCAACCAGCTAGTTAGCCTGTTAACCAGTAAGACTAAGAAACCACCAGTGAATCTACCAACCAAGCAGTTAATTAAACAACCAGCCAGTCAATCAATCAACCGACCCGCGAGTTGACACTTCACGTCAGAAACATGCCCCGCGATAACAGAAGATTGTAGTTTTTGATATTTCCGGTCAATGACGTTTATGTTGTGTGAGTCACGGCGGGGTGGCCCTCTACTGACTATGTTATTTTATTTAGCTGACGCCAGCATTTTGGAGTTTGTTATCCCTTTTTTTTTTTCGTTGCTTGTGTTATATTTTTCTTTCTTCGGTTTCATTCTTCTTCTTCTTCTTCTTCTCCTTTTTCTTCTTCTCCTCCTCCTGATCCTTCTCATTCCCCCCCCCCCCCCCGATCCTGCTCCTCCTTTTTTCCCCCATTCCTTTTCTTCCACTGCCCCTCTCTTCTTCACTAACATACATAGTTGTTGTTCTTATAACATACATACCTTAGTTGTTCGTTGTTGTTGTTGTTCTTCTTCTTCTTCTTCTTCTTCTCCTCCTCCTTCTCCTCCTCCGCCTCTTTCTCTTCTTTCTCCCCCTGTACCTGCTCCTTCTCTTTTTTCCCCATTCCCTTTTTTCCATTGCCCCTCTCTTCTTCACTAACATAAATACCTTAGTTGTTGTTGTTTTCTTCTTCTTCTTCTTCTTCTTCTTGCTGCCGAATCTTTTTCTTCTACCACCCTCCTCCTCTTTCTTCTTTCTTCGTCACATACATACACACACCAATAATTGTTCGACACGATGCTTTAAAACTCTTTCACATCAGATAACTTTTTTTTTAGCATGTTTAGCCCCTTGCCACAGACATCATGAATGTCCCAAGATGGTTGATCAGATTCCCGTGTTTAAAAATTATTTTCGCGTTTCTATAGAAGAATCGTTAAAAAAAAATCTGGCCGATGCTCATGGTAAACATTTTCGGTCTTGTTGCTTGACGAGGAAGTTTAAAGATTATATTCTTATTCGTGAGTCCACGGTTGGGCTCAAGCGATTATTATTTGGGGGTTATCTGCGCCCGGAAACATTTGTAACATCAAGGACAGTGTGTGCCTGCCAATCCCACAGAGATAACGACACTGACAATAATACAAACAGTCCTTTGGCAATGCAGGTGTTGTCGTTGTTGCTAGGGTTGCCTGTTGGTTGTGAATCTTTTGGAACACAGCCTTAAACTTTTATGCTTTGATAACCCCACCTCCCACCTCCTTTTTTCCCCCTTTCTGTCACTTGTTTACGATAAGGAAGAAAAAACTAACTGACCAGCAGCAGCAACATAAAAGATGGAGGAGGACGAGAGGAGGAGAAGGAAGCATATGGGAGAAAGAAGAGGAAGATGGATGCAGAGAATGAGAAGAAGAAATAAATGAGAAGGCAAAAAAAGAATACGACGGTGAAGAAGAGGGAGAACGTGGAAGAGGCAAAGAAGACAGGGAAACTGTCGAAGAGGAAGAAGAAATGAGAAAGAGGAAGAAGAAAAAGGGGAAATAAGATAACACGGGAGTAGAGAAAAAAAAAAAAAAAAGACGAAATATTGACTATAATAGTTTAACGGCTCTGTTTGATAACTCTAAAAAACTGTCTAAAGTGCATAAATTAAAAGAAACGAAAACAAATTTGCAAACCATATAATGATCACAGCTAGAACTGATACAAATATTCAGGTCACCTGGCCACGCTCCAGAAAGTTCAACTAGTTTAGCAGTGTGACTTACAAAACCTGGGATGACTGTGATAAATGTGTTTTACTTTACCTTCTACATTCATAAAAAAAACCTGGCACATCAAGTTAATGGATCAGAGACAAGATAACAAGGCAATACGGCAAGTTAAAGCGCACAATAATATTAAAAATAACATTAACGACAATAACGATAGCAATAATGATATTTATGCTCTGAAAGACAAATCGATATACTTCAAACAATGCAAAGCGTATACACAAGATAACGAGCCAAATGTCCCGACTGTTAAGCTCACGAATTAGTTTCGTTAATGTTTGTTTGTTTGCTGTGCAGCGGCGCGACACCAAGAAAACATGGGGTGGTGGGAGGCGCCCTCACTCACCCCTGTGCTACACATTTTCTAGACAAACTCAAGTGGCTTACGTCTGGTTTATTAGCAAAATAATAATAGTAATTCCGCGCAGGCAGACAAATAAATATATCTTTGAATTACATTTTCCTACAATTTTTTTTTTGGGGGGGGGGGGGGGGGCGCTCCAGGTTCCGATTTCCTAGGTTTCGGTGATTATGGATTTATTTTGAAAAAAAAAAAAAAAACCTTCCAAGGACACACCCCTAACTAGTCACCCTTTACGACATGCTTGTTGTGGGTGTGGAAGTGGGTCTTTTCTTTTGTTCCACCCTAAAAAAATGAGACCAGTTATTTTCGCCCCCTTTTCTGTTTAACTTCACACACTAGATCCCTGGCATGAGTGGTTTGGACTGCCTGTATTCAGTTGATCCTGTGGATCAGCTTACGTACACACGGTGCCTTGGGTGACGTTTGCATAATAATCGATTGAAATTACAGACATGTTTGAATTTGGAGGTGCGGGTGAAAGGGAGTTAGTCTACAGTTTACTGCTAAGAGGCTCCCTATCTGGGCCTGGGTCTCTGTTTGGGAGAACAAAGAATAGATCCACTGCTACCACCCCCACCCCCCCCCCCCCCGGTGTCACCCCCTCGCCCACAAGCATGTTGTAGGAATGGACTAATTAAGGGTGTTTCCTTCAAATTCGGAATGCATCTGCTTGAAATGCAAGGAACCAAAAGTCTGCATACACATAAGTTAGATCTGTAAAACGGATTTACATGCAAAACTGAAGTTCAAGATCAAGACGAAAGTTCTTAGAGTGGACGAACAATCAGAACTTACCGCCGGCGTAAACGAAGAAGAAGTGGTAGTAGTAGTAGTAGTAGTAGTAGTAGTAGTAGTAGTAGTAGTAGTAGTAGTAGTAGTAGTAGTAGTAGTAGTAGTAGCAGCAGCAGCAGCAGCAGTAGTAGTAGTAGTAGTAGTAGTAGTAGTAGTAGTAGTAGTAGTAGTAGTAGTAGTTGTAGTAGTGGTGGTGGTGGTGGTGGTGGTGTTGGTACAAGGTCATCAGAATCGTAAAAAAAAGCGTCCTTTCAGTGGTTACTTCAATTTTGGGAATAGAAGATAATCAATCTGGAAAATAAGGTGGATGGTTGAGAACACGCACTTGTTTTTGGGTCTACAATTCCTGTCCAACTACCGCCTGGTGAGCCGGTGCATTGTTATGAAGAAGAAAAAAACTGCCAGGTGTTGAATACTCGGGTCGGACTCTGCGAATTCTTTTCAATAGACGTTTCAAAATACTTAAATACACTTTAGTTGTGACAGTCTGTCCTTCTGAAATAAATTATGTGTGTGGATAACTCCTTTACCGTCGTAGAAGCACACCAACCATGTCTTCACTTTCGACTTTTGAAGACGGATTTTTTGTTTTGATTTTGGCCTTCTGGGATGATGATGACTTCCACTGATCACTTTGGCGTTTAGTTGTGGGATCATAGCAAAAAATCCATGTTTCATCCTCTGCAACAATCAGATTTAAGAAATGTTTATTTTTGTGACACGTTTTCATAATGTATTTTGCGTAATCAAAACGCTGATGTTTTTGGTCATCAGACAACAAATGTGATACAGGCCGGCAAGCAACTTTTTTCTTGCCCAAAACTTCCATTACAATTTTACAAATGGTCTCTCTATTAACACCAGATTCATCTGCCATCATCCTTACAGTCAAACAACGATTTTCTTGTATCCTTTCTCTGACTTTTGCAATGAACATTGCGAACATAAAAAAAAAAAAAAAAAAAAAAATGGGGCGTCCAGGTATAGTTGCATTAGTAATAATTTCCACACCACTTTTGAATACCACCTGAAAATCTGTGTTCGAAATAAATAGGTATCCCCATAAAATTGTCTCATCAATTCAACTGTCTCAATAGCGCTTTTTCTGAGTTTTAAACAGAGTTTAATGTTAGCTTTTTGCTCCATGCTGATTACGTAACAATGCACCTCTGACTAGGTCAACAGAATGGTGGCTAGTTTGTTGTCTGCTTATCGAGCGACGATGAAAAGTTGCAAGGTCATAGTTGAAGGTTGCCTCTTTAGATTCAATGCTTTGCTTTATGGATGGCATTATTGTCTTGGGCATAATAAAATCAGTCTCATAACTGAATTTTCAGACCTTGTAGAGTAGTAGAAAAAGAAGCATAAGAATAATTCTACGAGGTTTCATGACTCCCACTCCATCCCCCCAACCTCTCAATCCAGTAAAAACCGCTGATTTGCATGCATGAAACAGAAAAACTGCAGGCTTCCAAACCTTTTCACTTCCTGGCAAGTTGTGGCGTCAGTGTTATCTGGTTCTTTGCGTCGACAAAGGAGTCTCTTGTACATCTGTGTCTCTTTTACTCCCCCCACCCATTTTTTTTTTTTGGATTCGTAGCCTGCTGTTATCTTCGGGATAACACGCTGAAAAATGAAACCCAACACTTTACGTCGATTTTAAGCAGAGATTGTATGTTTGGTTGAATGGATAAAACGCCATGTGAGTTCTAGGGCTTCATTGCGGGGGAGGGGGGGGTGAGGGAGTGGTGGATGGTCTGAAGAGTAGGGTTTACAACATGGAGTGACCAGAGGATCAACGCTCAAAGGAGGGGCGAGACGGACACAATCAGACGGTTACTGTTCCATCGGAATTGGTACTCAGCCCTTGCTGCTGAAAATATTGACGGCGCTTATGGAAATGTCTTGAAAGCTATGATGTCGGTTCTTTGCTTATAACTTATAATAATGTATGCATGCAACCTCAGCTGTCCAAATAGCACTCTCTCTCTCTATCACACACACACACACACGCACACACTATATGTATATATGGAGCCTCAGTTGTACAAACAGCTGGCAAACTTGCCTACTCTCTCTGTGAGGATTAGTTCAAATCCTCATAACGAAGCCTTTTTGAAACATTGATTTTGGCTATTTTGACGCCGCGTGATATAAATACCAGAAAACGTTATGGGAAGTCTAGGCGACAGGCACGTTTTTACCTACTTATTGTTTATCGTTGCGGCGCCCGTGGCTAAGGGGTTGCGAGTCCGACTCGTAATCCAGCGTACCGCGATCGAAACCCACTGCTGGCTGCGTGGATTTTTATCATGGTATGGGGCGTCGTAAAAATATGGAACGCTCTTTCCATACACCCGATGCGCCTAAGGTGTAAATAGGGATCTCTACTTACTTTTATATATTATCTTATCGTAGCTTGATATTTCTCGTCATTGCCATTTAAGCTTTCGTCTCCATTCTTCCAGAAAGCCGTTATCTAACAGAAGTGTGTCTAAGAGACAGCATAATTGACACACGGACACTAACAACAACAATCAAGCATGTCTAATAAGGCTCCAAGCAAGCTCCTGGAGGAGATCAACAAGTCCGGCAAAGACAACTTGCACCATGTTGATCCAGAAGTGAAGAATCATCTGCCTACAAAAGAAGGTAAGAATCATTTATTTTCTACCTCTGTATGTTGATGTTATCAGGGTATGAGTGTTTAACTACGAAGAAAGCAATAGTTAACTTCTTTTTCCATATCTTGAGTCATTTTGCGTCTACCTCAGAGACGAGTAACCAACAGTCTGCATACAAAAAACCCAGTTGTGAAAACTCAAGTTCTGGAACAAGACAAAAGTCTAGAAGTGGATGAATAACCAGAACTTTTCTTTGGAGTTTACAGCCGGTGAACTCTAAACGACGACGACGACGACGACGAAGAAGAAGAAGAAGAAGAAGAAGAAGAAGAAGAAGAAGAAGAAGAAACTGAAAACTCTTGTGGCTGCTGGCAAGTGTCTAGCACCGTGTTAACATAGCTCCTTTTCTGGTGCTAGAAGTAGGGGCATCGTCACAAAGAAAACGGAGACAGGAAGGAAGAAAGGGACAATATAAATTGTCTAGTTAAAGGGGCCTCATTGAGCCTTAGCTCTGTTTAAGGTGTAATTATAAATATGAATGGCTGATAAATATAATATATTTGAAATAACATAACGTTTATAAACAAATGTGTAGAAAGAGAAATTCACACAGGATTGGGTTAGTTCTTAGTTCACTAACACATTTGTGGATGGTTTTGCCCCCATTTGGTGGGAGTGGGGGAGGGGGGGGGGACTTAGCCCGGTTAATATTTTTTTAGGAGTCAGGTTTAGGGTGACGCCTATGAAGAAAGGTCAATCAATAGATTTAGATGGCCTAAGAAATGCCCTAAGAAAGTTGAGGTTTCAACAAAAGCAGGTTCGTCTGTATATAAATAGAGAAGGCCGTGAACAAAAGCTTTCAACTAAATGAGTGAAAATGATCACAGATAATAATAATGCTAATGGTTGAACTGAAGTGTTGAAAGGAAGCAAACAGAATGTGTGAAATAACTCATTAATCAATGCCAAACTGGCAGTGTTAATGGCTGTACGGTAATGCATTTATTTATTGGGGAAGGAATACGTCAGAGGTTGCATGTAGTGTCCGCCTCTGACCCAAGCAAATCTGGTTTATCTCACTAAGTTGATTGTTTTGAATTTTCAAAATAAGGATTCTTTATTTTTTATTCACGCCAAGCACGGAGAATCCCTGAGTTCACCGCAAAGTCCAGTATTATAGGGGTGATAGGGTTCGGTTAAGGTTTAGGATCAGTCGCTGTTTATTTCTTCTTCTTTGTCTATCGTTCGCTTGAAATAGGTTATCTATATATGCAATGTTGTCTCTAGTATAAACTTCACTGTCTATTGTATTTCACTCAGCGATCCGTAAAGTTTGACTTGCACCGATGTTTCCCTTGGCCAAAAGTTTTGTCTTGATATGTTGTATTTGGGACAGTCTCGGGTGACATGATCTGTTGTCTCAGATGCCAGTCCATATCTGTTCATTTCAAACCTAACACTCCGATAATATTTAACTTTCCTATGAACTCCGGGATTCCCCGTGCTTGGGGTGAATTAAAAAAATAAAGAACCAAAATAAGATAAAAGATGGTTTACTTTCCTGTCTCCTGGGCTAATTTTAACGGATGCCTCGTCTTTTCTGGTGTAAAAGGAAAACATTTAGGCAAGCGGCTCTCAGCCTGTGGGTCACGACCCGTTCACAGGGGTCGCATGAGACCATCGGAAAACACATTTTCACTGAAGTTATGAAGTAGCAACGAAAAACTTTTAACGTTTTGGGGTCGCCACAACACGAGGAACTGTATTAAAGGGTCACGGCATTAGGAAGGTTAAGAACAACTGATTTAGTCGGATATGTAAACTGTATTATCTATACCTCTTTTTCTTCGTCTCGTTGACCGGCTGTAAATTCCAACGAAAAGTTATGGTTGTTTGTCCACATCTGGATTTTGGCCGTGTTCCAGGACTTAGTTTTGCGTGCACATCAGTTTTACAGATCTGACTTACTGGTATGCAGACTATTGGTTCCTTGCCTCTCGGACAGATGCATTCCAACTTTGAAGTAAACACCCTCTTGTTCCTTCTTTAATTTACTTCCGGCCTTCATGCCATTCTTCCATCCGTCCTTAGTCTGTCCTTTCAGGCAGACTGTGATGAGAGCGACGTTCTGCAAAGGACCTGCTACATGATGATGAGTCTGTCCTTTCTTTTTTTTTTTTCATTCATTGACTTTCACCCTATTTTGTAATTTCCTTCCTTCTTTCTCCTATTTCTGAATTTATTTCTGTAACCTCACTCATCATGCGCATACAGGTTGTCATGAGTCAACTTTACCACACACTGTGAGATAAAGACAAACAACGACTAGACTGACTCATAACAGCAGACAGGTCAATTACTGGTCAGACGGCTTGTGTGTAGACCCGCACGGCGAAACAGGTAACTGAGTGGGGAGGTTACACGGGGACTGGACAAACAGGTAGAGTGACACACGGCAGTTAGTAGTTGGACAGTCCAGTGAGCGGATGTGTTTGTTTGGGGCCCTTTTAAAAAGTGGGAATTGTTTTTCGCTTGGAATGGACTGGATTTAAAACTGTGAACAGAACAGTAGTGGTTATTCATACTGGTGATAAGTGTTTCTGTGGTATAAAGCCGGATTATAAAGTTAAGTGTAGTAGTTAGGAGGATACGGAATTATTGCTATAGAGGCATCAGCTAGCCTCTCGTGACTTTGTTCATATTACGAGGATGAGTTTGTGATCAGCTATACCAGCGTAATGTTGATGTATTTAGCCAGTGACTACCTGAGATTAGTGTGCTTATGAACCATAAGAATACAATCTGTGGCTGCTCAGTAGTGGAAGCCATACTAACTTTGCAATTATCATGAGTTCGCAATAAACATACTAACTTTGCAATTATCAAGAGTTTCTTAAATAAACACTGTTTAAGAACTGGAACAAGGTCATCAGCGTTTACATGTTCATGGAAGTGTGGGTACACCTGGCAAAAATAACAATTCTACTTGTGTCACACCTATAAAAGGTGTCTGACAACTTGGGAGCTCGTCGATTGAACCCCGGCATACCCGACGCATTTCCCAGGGATACACGAAATGACGTCACTAGAAGAATTCATTACCTTAGGACAGAAGATGGGATTGGCAGACAAAGAGCTACAGAGATGGTCAGAGGATCAGTTTCGCGAATGGAAGAGTGAACAGAGGGAAGAGCGTCTGCAGACCAGAGAAGCAGAGAAGGAGTTAAAAATGGTGGAACTAGCTGCTGAAAAGGAAATAAAATTAGCCCAAATAGCGTTTGAAAGGGAAAAACTACTGGCTGAAGTATCATTAAGAGAAAAAGAAGTGGCCATGCAGGTTAGAGTAAAGGAAATGGACCTAGAAAAGGAGACGGAAAGTAGTTTACGACAGGCACAGATAAAGGCTTCTGAAAACAAGATCAAACGATATCAGGGCATTGTTCAAAACTTCACTAAGGGTGATTCGGTCTCCGCATGGATCTCTAACTTTGAGATTATGATGAAACACTACTCTGTTCCTAAGGACGAATGGCACATAATCTTTCACAGACATCTAGCATTGGAACCCCTTAAAATTGTGGAAACGATACCGGAAGAACTCCGTATGGACTATGAGTATGTGAGAGATCGAGTACTAGCCCATTTTAGTCTTGATGAGGAAGGGTACAGAACACTTTTCAAAACTCTGGCACCAAAAAGCAACCAGACGTTTGTGGACTATGTCGCAGAGGTGCAGAGTACTCTAGATAGATGGCTGAAAGCGGCAAAAGTCCAAGACTCTTTCTACTTATTGAAGGATTTGCTAGTGCGTGATAAACTCTTAGTCTCAATTCCTGCTAGTATGTCCACGTTCTTACAAGAGAATAGATGCACATCAGTAGGTGACATGGAGAAAAAAGGAGAAGCATTCTTTTACGCCCATAAGGAGGTCTTTGCGACCTGCTCTCAACCCGATCTAGCTTTTGGGGCAGCTGCGACATATTCTCAAGAGAGAAGTCCCTACAGCTATCAAAACGATAGCACATATCAGAGAAAACCACGACACCCAGTAGCAAAACGAGGAACTCTAATAACATGTTCACACTGCAATCACAAGCATGGTAGCTTAGATATGTGTGATAAAAACCCAAATTACATGAAGTATCTACGAGATTTTGTCCAAAAACAACAATCTAAGGTAACAAGGTATGCCACAAACCTACAGTGCTTTAAATGTGGGGCATTTGGCCATATACGCAGGGACTGCCATGCAAGAAGTATAATAAGAGAGGCTAATATGGTCCTGAACTCATCAAGCAGTGAATCGGAAGAAGACTTAATAGCCAACTCAGTCCAAGAGATTGCCGAACTGGGGATCGAAAACTGCAAGATATGCAAAGAATTCCATGAAGACGGGAATCTAACTTGCGGACACAGTGTGCCGATTCAAGAAGCACACTCGGCTAACATGACCAGTGGATCCTTGCGCTACTTCAGGGGATTCGCTAACAGTATACCTTGCACAGTAATTCGAGATACAGGCGCGACACTAATTGGTGTACACAGAGCATTAGTGCAAGAGAAACACTATACAGGAGAGCACATTGTGTGCAGAACTTTTGGAAGTAATACGGAAAGATATAAGGTAGCTCTTGTAAAAATAAATTGCCCCTTTTACACTGGCATAACAAAGGCAGCAGTACTGCCCGCGCCATGTGCCGGAATACTCATTGGTAATGTACCAAATGTAAATACTGATGATGAGTTAGCAATAAAAAACTGGGAGGAACAGTTTCCTAATGTAAATGCTGTCACAAGACAGCAAACGCAAAAACAAGAAGATAAAGCACAGACAGATCTGATTCAATCCATCAGCATCCCTAACATGGAAACCCCAGCAGGTGGTCAACCCTCATTTTCAGAACTCCAGAGGATGGACCCCACATTAAAGAAATGTTTCAACCTCGTAAATGAAAAGCCTAGAATTTCAAAGTCTGGTAGATGGTGGTTTACACTGAAAAAGGATATCTTGGCAAGGGTGTATAAAAAAGGAACGATGACAGTATCACAAACGGTGCTGCCGGAACAGTTTCGCAAAAAAGTGCTAGAAATGGCACATGATGCGCCGTTTTCTGGTCATATGGGAACGGCTAAAACAAAATCAAGAATCCTGGGGCAGTTCTACTGGCCAGGGTACAGCAAGGACACAAAAACATTTGTTCGTACCTGTGAAAAATCTCACAAATTCAAAAACAGTCACAGAAAGGGAAAAACCCAAAGGCTCATATCCAGGTGACTGACTTAGCATCTAGACCATTTCAAAAAATTGCAGTGGACATAATCGGACCATTAAATGTTACCTCAAACAAGGGAAACAGATATATCCTTACAGTAATAGATATGTGTACCAGATGGCCTGAAGCGATTCCGCTTCGAAATATTACAGCTGAGGCTATTGTAGAAGCCTTCATTCACATTTTCTCAAGAATCGGCTTCCCTAGAACAATTCTTTCCGACAGAGGAACACAATTTATCTCTGCTGCCACACAAGCAGTCACTAAAATGATGGGTATTAAACAGCAATTTGCGAGTCCATACCACCCACAGACAAATGGTATTGTAGAAAACTTAAATGGTACATTGAAACGAATGTTGGCAAAAATTTCAGCTGAACGCCCCGCAGACTGGGACATATTTCTACCAGCCATCCTGTTCGCCTATAGAGAGGTGCCGCAGAGTAGTACAGGACATTCCCCATTTGAGTTGGTCTATGGAGCCAACCCCCGTGGACCATTGCAAATTTATAAAGAACTAATTACGGGGAAAGTTGAAGACCAGCCAACCATAGATGCCTATAATATGGTCATCAGTTTACGGGAGAGGATTATAAAGTCCTGCATGGCTGCAAAACAGGCCCTTGAAACCTCGGGTACTGTGTACAGACAGTATGCAAATAGAAAGGCTAAGACAGTTGCCCTAAAAGAAGAAGAAGAAGTGCTTTTACTATTACCACTTCCATCTGATAAACTGTCAGTATCATGGCAAGGTCCATACAAGGTAACCAAAAAAATTTCGGATGTGGATTACGAGATACTGGTGAAAGGCAAGCCAAAAATCTTCCACATTAACATGCTAAAGCCATTTAAGATTCGAGATGAGCTACAACCCCCCAGGCATATAAACGAGCATGTTGCGTCTTTAGCCTTAACCATCAATGAGCAGCAGGAAGACACTATAACTGACCAAATTCCTACACCTTCAACAACAGTCGAATCGTCGTGGAAAGATATTAAAGTCAACAGCGAAATTCCTCATGAGGATAGAGCACTGCTAATGAAGATCCTTCAACAGTTCCAAGACATCTTTTCAGATACGCCAGGCAGCACATCGGTAATCAAACATCACATAAGACTCACAACAGAAATACCAGTTAAGACAAAACCATATCCCATCCCGCTGCACTATCAAAAACAAGTAGAGGCTGAAATATCTGAATTGGAAAAATGTGGTATTATTAGGAGGTCATCTTCCAACTATTCATTACCGCTGGTAATCGTCAAAAATAAAGACAGTACACTCAGAATCTGCGTGGATTATCGTAAAATAAACGCCATTACCCATTTGGATGCTGAACCAATCCCAAATGCAGATGAACTTATTGCAACCATGTGCAAATCACAATTCTTTTCAAAATTAGACCTCACTAAGGGTTACTGGCAAATTCCAGTTACCGAAGAATCAAGGCATATTACTGCATTTGCCACACCGACGGGATTGTTCGAATGGTGCAAAATGCCTTTTGGATTACAAAATTCGCCTGCAACATTCGTTCGTATGATGCACATTGTACTTAAGGACATTAAGAATGTTGCCACATATATGGACGATATTTGTATTCACAATGCAAATATGCAGGGCCACATTTCTTCCTTAACCCAGGTATTTAAGAGATTAAGAGAATTCGGCTTGAAAGTAAAACCCAGTAAAGTAGAAATCGGGTTCACACAAATTGATTTCCTGGGTCACAAGATCGGCAATGGATTCTTACTAACAGATGACAAAATTATTTCAAAAATACTGGATATTAAAGCCCCAACAACAAAAAAGCAAGTTCGATCAATGCTGGGACTGATAAACTATTACAATAAATTTCTACCTGACTTTGCTGGCATGACAGCAGCATTATCTTCACTCGTTAAGAAGGGATTGCCTACAAAGATAGCATGGACCCCGCAGCTGGAACAAATTCTGACCAATATCAAAACAGCTTTCTCGAAATCACCAATCTTAAAGTTACCTGACCTCGAAAAACCCTTCATCTTACAGTGCGATGCAAGTGGGTATTCCATATCATGTATTTTATTACAGGAACATGAGAACATTCTCCACCCAGTACTTTATTCTAGTCGGAAGCTGTCAGAAGCAGAGAAACGTTACGCCACAGTAGAACTTGAAGCACTTTCTCTTGTGGTGGGGGTTACGAAATTTGCAAAATATTTGCTTGGCAGGAAGTTTATAGTACAGACAGACAACAAACCACTGACAGTCTTTAAAGAAGGAACACCAAAGAATCATCGTATTTACAGATGGAGTCTACTTTTGCAGAACTACAGCTTTGAATTAGTCCACATCAGTGGCATAAATAATGCCCTGGCTGACATCCTGTCACGTCTTTAAAGACATGAAAAAAAAAAAAAGAAATACAATTTTTTTTTAACAAGAAAAAAAAGGGGGGGATGAATGGCTGTCTGTTGAATACATGGAATATGAATGAAAGGCTTTTGATAATACTTACAGTAATTAATTCATGAATATTCTTTTGTCTACAAACCCCTCTGTTGCAGGAATTACCCCCCCCCCCCACCTTTTGTATTTTCCCCAATTCTAACTCCTTTGCCTCAAATGTCCTAGCTATACTAGCTATTCCCTCCCCATTTACTGACTTGTGTCATTAGCAAACATTAGAGAATACTCGGTTCATATGCATCACATCTTATGTCACTGCTGATTATGTGAGAGGTATTATCAATTATCATATGATCATGATGGGGCTGTAACGGCCTAAGAGTAAAGACATACTTAATACATACGGCAAACCAAAAGTAGGCAGGGTAACTAGCCGGGATAAAGGGGCAAAAGACACGAGCGATTAAGAACACAACCTTCAACCAAATGATGGCATGCGGTACAAGGAATAGCATGGGTTAGCATCATAAATTGGCTGGGACCTTCATAAATCCAGAATTTATACTAGTATAGATAGAAAATGGTAATGACATGATACATGCAAGGTGACCAGACAATCTATCTAGAGATTTACACACGGGTAGCACCAAAAGAACATAACACAAGGTACAATAACGAACCATGAACAGAAATGATACATAGTATCATTTTGAAAAGCGAGGGTGAAACTGTCATGAGTCAACTTTACCACACACTGTGAGATAAAGACAAACAACGACTAGACTGACTCATAACAGCAGACAGGTCAATTACTGGTCAGACGGCTTGTGTGTAGACCCGCACGGCGAAACAGGTAACTGAGTGGGGAGGTTACACGGGGACTGGACAAACAGGTAGAGTGACACACGGCAGTTAGTAGTTGGACAGTCCAGTGAACGGATGTGTTTGTTTGGGGCCCTTTTAAAAAGTGGGAATTGTTTTTCGCTTGGAATGGACTGGATTTAAAACTGTGAACAGAACAGTAGTGGTTATTCATACTGGTGATAAGTGTTTCTGTGGTATAAAGCCGGATTATAAAGTTAAGTGTAGTAGTTAGGAGGATACGGAATTATTGCTATAGAGGCATCAGCTAGCCTCTCGTGACTTTGTTCATATTACGAGGATGAGTTTGTGATCAGCTATACCAGCGTAATGTTGATGTATTTAGCCAGTGACTACCTGAGATTAGTGTGCTTATGAACCATAAGAATACAATCTGTGGCTGCTCAGTAGTGGAAGCCATACTAACTTTGCAATTATCATGAGTTCTCAATAAACATACTAACTTTGCAATTATCAAGAGTTTCTTAAATAAACATTGTTTAAGAACTGGAACAAGGTCATCAGCGTTTACATGTTCATGGAAGTGTGGGTACACCTGGCACAAATAACAATTCTACTTGTGTCACACCTATAAAAGGTGTCTGACACAGGTCTAAAATGTTTAGAAGAACCATATAAGCAGCCAGAGGCGCCGGAACATAGAAGCTCAGGTCCCTTGAGGTCCCCCCCCCCCATTCTTTGTTTTCTTATTTTAGGGATTGCCCCCTCCCACCAATTTGTTGCCAAGAAAAGTTGTGAGGTAGAGGGGAAGTGCTGTAGGTTGGGGGTGGGGTGGGAGGCTCATCTTACCTCCCACAATGTTTTTGTCGTGGTGGTGCGCCTGTACCGAGTAGCCCTATGGTGTGAAAATAAACTATTTACCATATATCAGCAGATAAGAAGCATTGCGAACATATAGAAAGTAGTACAAATTTTAAGTTACGATATGAAGATGAATGAAGACAAAAAAGAAGTGATGACATTCTACATAAAAGGAAAAACTACCAATATCAATATTGATGAACATCAGTTAATTTAAGCAGGCGAAAGATTTCACAGGTCTGGGGAGTATCTTTTCGGAAGACGCAAGAAATAAATAAAGAAATCAACAAGGATGCAATAAAGCCAATCAAGTTTTAGGCCAAAAGGTACCAGTTTTGACATGCAGGCACGTGAATATGAACACTAAAAGAACACTGCTTAACACTATATTCTTACCAACGCTATGCTATCAGTGTCAAACATGGTCAGTCTTCAGAAGACAGAGGCGAAATAGTCACGACAGAAGCGAGATGTTTACGAACTTGTCTAGGTGTAACGAGCAAAGACAGACTTAAGAACGATGATATTAGGAGCAGAGTCAGCGCAGAACCAATACTGAACTTTATAGGTTGACAACAAATCAAACGGTTTGGCCATATAACAAGATTGAGACCAGACAGGGCACCACAGAGAACAATGTTATACAGATACAACGGTAACAGATCCAGAGGTCGATCACGCAGAATATGGACCTCAGAAATGTCGGAGACACTGAAAAGTATTATATACGAAGCGAACAGAAGGGCTCATCCCAAAGACCTCTTCATGACCTGATGATGCGACGCATTCCAGGAGAAAGAGAAAAGTAGAAGAAAAGTAATCTGGTAATCTGGTAATCCTAGTTTCAGCTTCATAGCAAACGGGTCACCCCACACTTGCTCCGCTCCTGTGCCAACGAAAAACAAACGCAGCTCACAGTGTCACGCCATGCACTCAACTCAGAAGCTGGGCGACGAAACTACATCCTTCCAGTCTACAAATGGAGCAAAAATGCAACGGCCACCGTCTGGAAAAATATTTGCCACGGCTTTAAAAAAAAAAAAAAAAAAGGTGGCCGTACCTAGCGTCTATTTTGACCGGAAGAATTATATGAGGGTTAATAAACGGTCACCCCAGCAGTACCCTCATTATTAGCTGGGGAAGGGACTTAGGACATTACATCCACCAGCAGGCGTCGCCCCTACAACGACCTGCCTGCCCTCGTTAACGACTGTTCACCCAACAGCCATGCAGTTCTTTGGCACGAAGGAGACACCTTGAACTTGGGTTTCGTACTGCTGACTCCCTACTAAGATGTTATTTTATGTTCTGTTATCACAATTAATGTCACTGCACATTGGGCATACCCATGCGTGCTCAGTTCTCCGAAGCAGCAGCCACTCTAAAGTACTTCTACTAATTGTCCCCATGAGAAGCTGGTTATATTGTCTCCTTTCTCGGCCTCGAAGACGGCAAAGACGTGCATCACCATGCTTAACTCCCATGTCACGCAATCGTGTTAGTGTCAGGGATTCCTCATTCTCCACTAGCCCGGTTCGTACAGCGTTGACTATGTCTGCTCTGTCCATACTTTTTCCTGCAATCATTAGTGCAGTGCTTGCCAGTTGGTCTGCTCGCTCATTTCCCTTCACGCCCGCATGACCCGGTGTGTAGATCCAGGTTACGGAGGTTAAGTGCGATTTCCTGATGCTTTCTATCCATTCAGAGCGCATACTGCCTGTTGCTATCTTCTGAAGCATATTCATTGAGTCTGAGACAATTACTACCTGTGTGGCGGTTTGCTCGGATACCCATGCTAAAGCTCTAGAAGCAGCGGCTATTTCCATTGTCATGCTTGACGTGGTTGTCTGGTAAGCGCCGCTGTCCTCATGTATTGTTTTTCCCCTTTCTTTGCGCTGTGTATGCCCATGCTGACCTTGATCCGCGCTTCACAGATCCATCTGTGTAGATGATGGTATCTTCTGGGTCTGAATGCTGATCTATCAGTTCCCTTACTTCTGTGTCTACCGCCGCGGGAATTTGATCCCTGCAGTACCTTCCGAGTGTGATGACAACCTTAGAAATGCCATGCATGTCTACTGGTGTATTCGTCCATTCTTTTCCGTGGCTGATCACGTCTAGGTCACATACCTGCTGGATTAAGTCCTCAGCCTTTGCCATCCAAGAGCGGCCCCTTTTGAGACGCGTTCCTTTTGTGTCGTGAATAGCTTTGTGTAATGGGTGGTTAACATCTGCCGATACCCTCATGTAAGCCTTGACCTGTGCCACTTTGTATCTGCTTGTCATAGTCGGCAGACCCAGGATATAACGCATGGCGTTGCAGGAGGTGTCTTTTGTGCAGCCGAGTATGAGTCTCATGGCCTCATTCTGTACTCGGTCCAGTCTTTCTAGCTGGGTTTTGCTGACAGTGAGGAGGCCGAGACCATAGTCAATGACGCTAAGCACAAGCCCTTGATAGAGAAGGAAAAGTAGACGTTGTTCAATATCAGCTGCTGCTAGCACCTTGAGTGCTGTCAAACCTTTCCTGGCTCTAAGTATGACGTTGTCTACGTGGCATTTGAATGACAAGCATCTGTCAAATGTCAGAAAAGTATTAGCTCAGGGTATCATTAAGGCCTCCCCACCTCTTCCATTTTTTAGGGAGTCTAAGGACAGCTCCATAAATTGTAGGCAGGCGGGGGGGGGGGGGGGGGCGAGAACGCCTCCTTTCCCCTAGAATATTTGCAAGGGACAAAGTGCCCCCTACCATATAAGGACTTACAACATTTCTAAAAATATATTTATTTGCCATTCAGCGCGTAATAATAATAATGATTATAATAATAGTAATGATAATAAGATCGGCATGTCTTGAAATTTAAATAATGATAACAACAGGCACGTTTTAAAAGGCGAATAATTAAAGGTGTTACTGAAATGGATGTATGGGTCGAAAGGCGTAGATATCCCAATGTAAATGTAAACAACAATACAATTTGCCAACAGCTCTATTACTAGCGAACGCAAAATAAGAAGAAAAGCTAATGGAAGGATTGGATAAGGATGCAGATGCGAAGTAAATAACATATTAAGCATCTTCATTTTCACTTGCTCTTTTACAGCGTATGTTGTGTTGGTCTGCGTCGCTCTCCACGTCTTTCTCCCCTTTTAATACTTTTTAATACTTTTTGTCTCTTCTGATTTTTATCTCTTCTGGTCACTCATGCAGCCGTTCTCAGACATCTTATTTCCATGGTTACTAATTTTCTGTAATGGTTTATTGCGACTGACCATTTTTGACACTGGTAGCATAGGGTTGAAATGAATATAGTTTGTATGAGATGTTTCACATCCAGGCCAACCCGGGTCATCCCGAGGCATTCTGGCCAACGGGGAATCTGGCTAATCTTCATAATCTTAGTTTCAGCTTCATAGCAAACGAGTCACTCCATAGTTGCTCCGCTCCTGTGCCAACGAAAAACACACAAAATGTTCGTCGCAGTCCCTTGTGGAAAGATTGACAGGCTGCTGTCTCAGCATATGCACTAGCATACACACGCATTAAAAGCATACGGTAGCCATCAGAATTGCTAACACAAACAGTTTGACAACAGAAATGCAGTTCATCATCGACGGTAGCAGAAGTCGCCAACAGATCAGCAGTTGCGCGCGCGATCAATATCAATCATCGCGTCATTTTCTGAATCTACAGTTGGCCAACGGGGATATAGTGAAAGTGCGACAGGAATAACAAACCGGCAGTGGATTTATTATTGCTGCAGAGAATACAATGAGTTATGTGTTAAGATTCAAGTAACCAATAAAACTCACTATGAACTGCTAAACGCTGTGTGCAAAATGAGTAAGAAAGCAACCCCACTCTGATATTTCACGATCCTGGCATTCAGACCAAAGGTCACCCAGACCAGACACCCCCGGATTAAAGTTCGACGTGGCTGCACCTGCTAACACGACCAATCCGGCTGAGTCAACAAGAACCATTCAACTACAGAGGCATGTGAAGGATGTTAGTAGGGGCCTCTAGCCGGTATGCCTCAACATTCTGCAGTAGGCAAATTGTTGGTTGTTTTTTTTTAAACTCAAATCTTCCCTTCTGGGTTCAGAGACCAGCTGCCTGCTAACAAGCAGGTGGATGTTACAAGGCGACTAATAATGGTTTTGCTGAAAATAATTGTTTATGCTTAAAGGCCGACCTGTAAACCAGAACACGGCGTGCAACAGTCTCTTTAAGGATGAACGCAGAAAATAAAAAAAAAATAGACATATATTCTTTATAAAGCAATCTATAGATCTGATGGAAAGCCAGCCCGGCTTGCTAGCGTAGTTGGCTGAACCGGATTGCGTGGTGACCGGGTGACTCCTTGTGGTCCGGGTTCACGCCCGGGGGTAGGCAGAAAAGCCATATTTCTCCCAGATTTACGGTATTTACAATGGAATCAAGGCCGAAGGGTTGCGATATCCATAATACCGAGCCAAAGGGTTAACAACTCATGGCTTCTGGATACTAAAAAAAAAAAAAAAAAAACGGGAAGCCACGGTAACCTAGTGGATAGGCTCGTCTGCTGGCCCGAAGGTCAAGATTTCAAATCCGCAATGAGGCGGATTTGGTTTTCTAAGTTTGACCACGGCCAACTCTTGATATAAATAGGCCAACTAAGTCAACGGGGATTCCCGTTCTTGTGCAAGAATTGAGTCCCTCTGTGTTAACAGTTTTTATCGAGGAGATCTATACACAAATTAAACTACAGTTTCATTAGGTTTTTACATATTTTATAGAACTATGCGTCATTTTTAAGGTAAATAAGTGTGCCAATTAAATGTAACAATAAAGGCTCTTACAGACAATCAAAAATGCTTGTGCTACAGTCAACATTAACATAAACATCAGTAACGTTTAGATATAAACTAAAAGTTGTTCCAGCAAAAGTAAAGAAATATCAGTGATAACTCTTTGATTCTGAAAGGGTATTGTTGCATCTGAGGAGCCCGGGGGGGGGGGGGGGGGGGGGGGGGGCTGACCTTTGTACTTTACCAAATTTAGTGCATAAAAATACTGCTATGAAACATACACATGTCATACATAACATAAATATAAGTGATTGATGGTTATTATTATTATTAGTATAATTATACTGTTATTTAATAATTAGTAAACAAGCACAGTCAGTATGAAATTGATATGTGCAATACTTTTTTTCACCCAGAGTAGTTTTCTTAACAGTACTTATAGCACTACTAAATATGTATCCTCAAGGTACAAACAGCACAAACAAATTTGTCCAGTTTCATCTTGTTGAAGAAATCAATTCCTTATCATTGCGAATTTTTTAGTAACTGTTTAAAAACACATCACACATATTTCTAATTACTGCATGCAACAACGGGTATAAGTATCATGAATGGTATATTATTTTAGAGGTAATTAAAGCAAATTAAAAAAGACCATTTAACTGCAAATTGCTGAGCAACATACACATATAAATTTACAAAAATTAACACAGACCGTACAACTGCAACTATGCATAAGAAGTGGATGAACAACCAGAAGTTTCCGCAAGAGTTTACAGCCAGTGTCCACGAAGCATCAGTCAAATGGTTAAGGATTAATATTATTAGTGTACTTCTACAACATATAATTAAACTGTTAGTCAATAGTTAGTTAAGAGGCAAAGAGTGACTTGCTGTGAGAGTTTAGTTAGTAAATAAAATATAGTTTTATACACTTACCTAGAGCTCCGAAATATCTTGACACAATTTATGGGACAATTTGATTTCTACATTCAAAGTAGAAAAAGAATAAACAGCCAGTTCCTAAAAGTCCAAACTACTGACTAGAAACAGTGACACACACATCACAACACGACTATCTTCCGTGAATTAAAATTTAAATTACTGTATATCCACTTCACAATATCCGCTTGTAGATTTGTAATACGAATACGTTTAGAACACAGGACTCTGTAAGCATATTAAAATGTCACACAATGCAACATGGAAATCATTCCAGTAACCTATTTTCGAGGGGACTCCTCGAAAATGTACAGTGATTCAGTTGTCAGGACTGAAGGTTTGAATTTGTCTTCCAACCGAAATGGGTACCAGGTCCTGGTCCTGGGAAATAAAACAGGCTGGTGTGATATTGACCACATCAATCACCGAGGGCTGGTTCATCATCATCATTAGTTTCCACTTCTGCCGTTAAGCGTTGTGGGGAGGAACGGTTTGCAAAACATTGCTTGATGGGCAGCAATGGATATTGTCATTCCTTGTCAATGTAGAAGCTCTTTAATGTCATCAATCCATTTTCTCCTAGGGCGGCCTCTTCAAATCTCTTCGCGTGTAACGAAAGCATTGGTAGTTGTTCTGGCTGTATTCTTACAAAATGACCGAACCATTTGATCTTCTGTTTCTCAATGAATTTGCTGCATGGTGTTGTTTCTACAATCTGTCTGATAATATGATTTCTAACGTAGTTTCGTTGAGTTGGCGGCGTTTTTCAGGCGTCTCATTTCACAGGTGTTAATTTTACGTAGGTTAGCCTTTGATAATGTTCAAGTCTGGCATGGATAGCACAGTGTTGGTGTGAATATGCTGTTTGTAATCTGTTTCTTAGCGCTCACACTTATGTTTGGATGTCTTAAATAAACGTGTCAGTTGATATATAAGTGCACTGGCTCGTTGGCATCTTTTATTTAATATCCCGATCTATTCTTCCATACTCCGAGTGCCGTTTTGTCTATAAAACTATGGGTCTGACACTTTATGCACAGTCATCAACACAACTCATATGCCACAGGATGTGAAATAAACCTTTTGTTCATTCTTCTTCTTCAAATAAATAATACAACACCAGAACTATAAATCATTATTAATTCAGTTTTTTCTTGTTTTTCCATTTTGAGCCGTATTAATGACATACACACAGCTGTGTTTATGTTCATTATTGATTGAACTGCCTTGTTCTAAAATGTATCGCAGTGATCAAAAACAAACAGTGAGTTAAATCAGCGGCCAGTGTAGCGCGGTGCATGACAAATAGAAAACCGTTAGCTACGCAGAAGATGTTGATTGTGATAAGAGAAACAGTCTGCATCCATCATCATAAGAGAGTTATGTTGCACTGTTTAGGCGAGCTTGTGTATGGGTTGTTTGCTGGGACCATAACTTAGGGGCTCAGTTGTTTTGCAACTCCTGCCACTTAGAAAAAAAAAAAAACCCAACTAACTAATACTCCCTCCTCGTAGAAAATGTGTAAAGAAGCTGTAGAATTTCTCTTGTGTTATTTTTTTTCCACCTTGCGCTCTGTCTTGATGATTATGCTGGTGAGGAGGATGATGATGACGATGATGAAAGTAATGATGATGGTGGCAATGATGTAAGTAATGATAATGATGATGAAATAGATTATGATGGTGAAAATGATGATGATAAAAGTGATGATGAAGAAAGTGATGATGATAATGATGCTGACGAAAGTAATGATAATGATGATGAAAGGGATTATGATGATAAAAGTGATGATGATGACGACAGTGATGATGACAGGGGGGATATAAGTGAGGATGGTGATGATGATGCTGAGGAAAGTGATGATGAAAGTGATGATGATTATGGTGAAAGTGATAATGATGAAAGTTATGATGGCGATGATAATAATAAAGTGATGATGATGATGATTATGGTGAAAGTGTTAATGATGAAAGTTATGATGGCGATGATGACAATAAAGTGATGATGATGATGATGAAAAGGATGTCGATGAAAGTGGTGATAATGATAATGATGAAGCCTAATGATTTATTAATTATTATTGCAGTGATCAACGAGGAGAAGACACAAGTTGAGTTGAGGAACAAGATCGGAAACTTTAACAAAGAACAACTAAAGCCGACCACAACAGAAAAGAAGGCACGTTTACCAACCCCTGATGGTAGGTTTCCGATAATTCTAAAAACTTGTATAGTTATATTGCTGTTACGGTTGTTTTAGTTGTTAAACGAGGAGAAGTCAATAAGTAAGTCAAAAATGGTTGTTTAAAAAACTATAAACGATAACAACTTGAAAACGGTTTATTTCTACATTTACACTGTCCCATTATTTTTTAACATAATTTCCATCAGCATTGAAGCACTTGTCCTATTGTTTTATTAGTCCTCCCAAACCTGCTGTATACTCTGATTTCTAAAAATTGCATCTCACAAGGGGATGTCTTTTATGACACGTTCTGTAGAATGCTATGACCAAACTGAAAAGCTAGAAACACATTTTGCGATAGTTGGAGTTTTAATGTAAGAATGTTGACACATCCTGCATGTCTTGGGTTAAAAGAGTTAACTATTGCTGGAAAAAATGTGATGCATACCTTTCACAGCTGAAGAACATGTATAAGCACAGCAAGAGTTATGCTTGTAATATCGTCAGTGATATGATCCTTTTTTCATATGTATAGAAACTGATTGGACACCGTGTATATATCTTGCAGACCACTTTCCACTTTTTACGTTCTCTTGCTGCTTTCCACTTTATATATTCTCTTGTACTACTTTTTATGTTCTTGTGTCACTTCACACTGCTTATAAGCCCTTGTTACTTTTCTCCATCTTTTTAACAAAATTGTTCTACTGTCACTTCCCACTATTTATGTTTTCTTGTCACTTTTAAATGTTTATGTTTTCTTGTCACTTCCCACTGTTTATGTTTTTTTTTTTGGTCACTTTCCACTGTTTATAATTTCTTGTCACTCTTCTCTCGCTTTTTTTTTAAAAATTGTTCTTTTGTCACTTTTCACTGTCTATGTTTTCTTGTCACTTACCACTGTCTATGTTTTCTTGTCACTTCCGACTGATTATAATTTCTTGTCAGTCTTCTCTATCTTTCAAAAAATTATTCTGTTGTTACTTCTGAAAATTTTTGTTTTCTTGTCACTTCCCACTGTTTATGTGACTTGGAAGCATATTGATTTTGACAATGGTATGCAGGTTCAGGCAGCAATGGCAAACTATCGAACATAATAATTGTCCAAGAAAAAGCATAAACAGCATATGAATGATAGTGTTGGTATGTGATGCAACTTCTCCTTCTTCACTTCTGGATACTGTTGTATAGTTTCTCTGACGTTATCTTTCCATTTTGTTCTTGGTCTACTTCATTCTATAGGTCATTCCCCTTTTTAAGTGTATGCCTTGTATGGTATAATGTCACAAGGTATTCTCTCTAAGGGTAAAAACCATTTGATTTGATGTCTTTGTATGTAATTTATAAGTGGTCCTGTGCTGACTTCTGTGACAATATGCAACTAACTTTCTTGAATTTTTGTGGTATCTGTATTTCAGAGATCAACCGGGAGAAGAAAGAAGAAGAGCTGAAGAAATCTATCAGTTCCTTCAAGCGAGCTAGTCTAAAGCACACAGATACTTTAGAGAAAAACCCACTTCCTCCAACTGAAGGTACGTGCTTTGTTTGTGGTTAGGTCCTGTTTTGTCTGTCTGAATGTCTCTTCTATGTAATTTATCTGTTCTGTCCAGTTTATGAGTCTGTTCTGTCTGTCTGTGTGTCTATTCCAGGTTTGATTGTATGTCTGTCCTGTCCAGTCTGTCTGCTCTGTCTAGTCTGTCTGTCTGTCCTCTTTGTCTGAGTATCCGTTCTGTTCAGTTTATTTTTATGTCTGCCCTGTCTTTTTATCAGTTTTGTTCAGTTTATCATAATGTCTGCCCTGTCATTTTATCAGTTCTGTTCAGTTTATCATAATGTCTGCCCTGTCATTTTATCAGTTGTTCAGTTTATCACAATGTCTGCCCTGTCATTTTATCAGTTCTGTTCAGTTTATCACAATGTCTACCCTGTCTTTTTATCAGTTCTGTTCAGTTTATCATAATGTCTGCCCTGTCTTTTTATTAGTTCTGTTCAGTTTATCACAATGTCTGCCCTGTCTTTTTATCAGTTCTGTTCAGTTTATCACAATGTCTGCCCTGTCATTTTATCAGTTCTGTTCAGTTTATCACAATGTCTGCCCTGTCATTTTATCAGTTCTGTTCAGTTTATCACAATGTCTGCCCTGTCTTTTTATCAGTTCTGTTCAGTTTATCACAATGTCTGCCCTGTCTTTTTATCAGTTCTGTTCAGTTTATCATAATGTCTGCCCTGTCATTTTATCAGTTCTGTTCAGTTTATCATAATGTCTGCCCTGTCTTTTAATCAGTTCTGTTCAGTTTATCCTAATGTCTGCCCTGTCTTTTTATCAGTTCTGTTCAGTTTATCATAATGTCTGCCCTGTCTTTTTATCAGTTCTGTTCAATTTATCAGACATTCTGTCATCTCTGTGTGTACATCAGTTCTATTGAATTCCTCAGAATGTCTCTTCTGCCCAGTTTGTTTCTGGTCCTCCTATTTCTTGTGAGAACTACAACTTTTATTAATACCACTGCTAACTTTAATTAATTAATTAATTTATTGTCTAGCTGTGCCATACATGTCACAAGGGCTTGCATTCTATTTCTCCATTGCGTTCTTTCATGTGCAATCACTTCAATTTTATGGATGGAATCATGTTCAGCAACTTTTGGCCTCTCTCTTCTGTGTTACCCTTGTAGTTTCTATTGGATGCCCATTTTTTCTGAATTCCCCCTATTTCCCATTTTAGCACCAGTTTGGTGATTCTCTCTTCGTCTTTGCTCATAATATTTCCAGTAAAGCGCCTTCTTCTCTGTCTTATAACAGTTGATACTAGTGATTGCCCAGACATTCCCTTATTTTCTTCACTCCTCTTGAAGTGATCCCATTTTATGTTTATTATTTTCCTTGGGCAACTGTTTTCAAATGCATTTAACTTTCATTCTATGTCTTTAGGGATTCTTCAACTTTCACTGGCATATGCTAAAATGGAAGTAACATTAGAACTGAGAATACATAACTTGGTTCTAAAACTATATAATTTAGAGTTCGATATTTTGTCAGAGGTTTTGAAAGATGCTGACGCTTTGCCAGTGCGTGTCAAAATAACATTCTTTGTATTTACTTGACTATCAGTATTACTGCCTAAAAAAGTAAATTGATCGGTTACTTTAATTCTTGAGTATTAAGTAAAAAGTAAAGGACCCTTTTCCATGCCTTTAGGCGTATAGGGCGTATAGGGCTAGACCTATATTTTTATAGACCAATTGGCACAAGATGGGTGATGTGGTCAACATCATGCTGGCCGCCTTTACTTCCTGGGACTGCACCCAGTGCCCATTCATGGCTGGGTCGACCTGGGAGCCAAGGTCATTTTTGAAAAAGTCCGGCTCTGCCTGGGAGCGAACCCACGAACTTCTGATCCGCGGCGAGCGTCTAGCCACTCCGCCATGGCAACCACCTTCTTGAGTATTACTACCTAAATAAGTAAATTGATCGGTTACTTTAATTCTTTAGTTTTACTACCTAAATAAGTAAATTGACCCGTTGCGTTAATTCTTGTTGTCTCTAGTGTTAGATCTGCTTGACCTATTATTGGTATCTTTTCATAATTTATTTGTAGTTCAACTTTTGACGCTAACCTGCTTATATCTACATCCCTAGCAATCCAGCAAGAAAAGAAGGCGGTAGAATTTCGAAATAATATTGCAGGATTTGAGAAGGGTCAACTAAAGAAAGCAAAGACAGATGAGAAGAACCTATTGCCAACCAAAGAAGGTACTGTACGACCAATTTTCTTCACCTCAGAACTATAGACTGTTTTACAAAGAATATATATATATGTTCATCTTCTGCATTCACCCTCAAAAAGGCAGTTGGCATATCATGTTGTGGTTTACAGCTGCAATATCTATGTCTTTTAACCAAACACATCTAATTTTAATAAACCCTTAGCTCTCTGTGTCCCATACAGTGACCTCATCATCATCATCATGTGCCCTGCCAGGCAGCTTATGGATTTATGTCTCTCCACAGATCTTGGTCCTCAGTATTTTCAAGAAATTCCACTGATAATTTTCTTTCATGCTATTGTTTCAGGCTGCAAGGCATCATTTTTCTTGGTCTGCATCTGCATTTTCTACTGTTGATCTTTCCAGTAATTCACAATATTCTCCAATGCATCTCTTTCTCATCACTTGACTGAAGAACACTGAGGCCTCTTTGTTATAGTTGTAGGTAAGAAAGAGGCAGTCAGTGTTATTTGGTGCATGTGATGAGAAGAGAGGCATCAGAAAACAGATTGATGACTGGAAAGATCAATGGTGTTCTAATGTCATAATATATGCATTGTTTGGCTTACATTTCGACTGAGCATACTACAGAAAAACCTGGCCAGATGTAAAAAATAGCACTATAAATGTTGTCTGTTTGAAAGTTTAAAACTTGTGCTTTTTCGTTGTGGTTACCAACCAGTGGATTTAAGCAATAGGTATGAAATTACTTGTTCACACTCCGAGAGTTGCTTTTTACTAATGATTCATAATGATTCTAAACATTCCTACTATATACAGGCTGAATAGTTTAGACACGACTATCTCAAAATCTCCTTAAAAAAATTGCCAGTCAATAGATGTTAGTGTCATTTTTGTGTTCAGTATCCTAAAATAAGTAAAGACTGGTTGTTTTCTTATCAGTGCCAGGATCTTGTTGTCCAATGTTCTCTGTTCAGGATATGTCTGAAACAGTGCCATCTTCTCCATCTTAAAACTGTTGATGCTAGTTTAAATTGTTGATTCCTAGGTGAAAGGGTGTATGCTTGCGATCAGGACTCTTTTCGGCTTTCTCCCCACTGTGTCATCATTCTTCTTTTAAAAAAGCCTCCCCTTCTTGGTTGTCTGCTTTACTTACTTATCCTATATTCATCATTATTTTCCTTCTTCACTTTCCCCGGCTGTAAATTCCAGTGGAAAATTCGTCCACTTATGGGCTTTAGTCTGTTCCAGAACTTTGAGTTTTGCATGCAGATCTGTTTTACAGATTTGAATACAGACTGTTGGTTCCTCAGCTCTCGGGCAGATTCACTCCTACTTTGAAGGAAACCCCCCTAATTAACCGCCATTAACTACATGCTTGTTGAGAGGCGGGGGGTATTGGGTCGATTCTATTTCTCCCCAAAATGGGGGCCGTAGAATCCACAGATGTTCCTCATTTATAAAATGAAAGTAATATTGCACTTTACTGTTTATTTTTCAGAAATTGCAGCAGAGAAAGCTGCAGCGAAGAAGTGATATGTTGGATTATACATACAACAGACAGACTTTTCAGTGTTGTCAAGGCTGATCCACATCAACCGCAGAATGAAACAGTAGACAGTTGCTGGATATTATCTTTGGATTGCTGTAGAGTTAATCGTTAGGATTCACACCAATGCTTTTGAAGTTTAGTGTTTACAGGACACCTTAAGATTGCATTTTACACGTTCATTCACATGTTACTATGATAGTGATTCGTTATGTACTTAGCCAACCCAAAATGGTCAGAAAAGTATTTCGCTTTTTAATTATTTCATAATAATATAAATTATACATTTTATGATAGAAAAAGTCTTTTGCCATCTTGATTTTACTGAGGTAATAATAATATGAATTGTCTGAACATTTTTTATAATGGCATAGACGCGCAGGGGAAAAGGGGGGGGGGGGGGTGAGGGTGGTCTAGGGTTTGGGGGTTTGTGGTTCAAGGCTAGTGTAGTCGCTATGAACTGTGCGGCTTATGATTTACATTTTTTTGGGGGCCCTAGACAGAAACAATTATCCACCACTTTCGAATTCTCTGTGATATTAAATAAGGTTAAAAATTGGAGAAGAAAATCTTTTTTTCAGTCAATGATAGTTGCCTATAATTTTTAGAAAGTCACTGGGCATTTTAGTTGTAATTAGAACACATTGAGATAAAACTGCATATTTTATAATAAAAATGCATCAACAGAGATCTCTAGATTTTATGTCCATTCCAAAAGTCATACCCACCTTTAAAAAAATCTATAACTCAGTAACTGCGGGGTATAAATGGTTGAATCTAGTTTTTTTTAAACTTATTCATAGTATATAACAAAACACAAATTCAAAGCGTACAATTAGCATGTTTACAGTAAATGGCTTGAGGCGAAATCGGCATGTTTATTTTGAATAGTGAAGTGGATACATTACATACTGCCATAAACTTGTTGATTGGCTTATAAAAAGTACTCAATTTGTGTCAGTTACTGTTTATAAGAAATTTGCCACTGCAAGAAAATAACAGCACCTGTGCAATTGTCAATTATGAAATCATAAGGACATGAGAAATTTAGGACCACCTGCAAAAATGTGTGTAGATCCATAGAGAAGTTTTCAAAATATTTGTTAAAGTTTAAGTGCACAACCTTTGGAACTGAGTATAGAAGCAGGTATTCTGTTGTCTGTTGTATAGTTGAAGCCAACATTTAGGTGAAGTTAACTTGTAGCTGAAGTCGGTCAGCTATTAGCTGAAGTTTACTTTTGGTTAAAACTAACTTTTTAGTTGAAGTTCCTTTTTTTGTTCGGGTAACTTTAGTTAAAGTTGACTTTCAGCTGAAGTTGACATTAATTTGTAGTTAACTTTTAGTTGAAGTAACCATTTAACTGAAGTTTACTTTCAGTTAAAGTTAATTTTCAGGCGTAGTTAACATTTTGTTAAATGTAATTGTTTGTTGAAATTAACATTTTAGTTACAGAGCATTTTACTAACAGTTATAAAGCATTTACATAGAATTGTATATTCTATACAAATTCTAAAACTGATAAAATTAGATAATTTTACTTTAAAAAATAAAAAAATAAATTGTAAGACCTCCCTGTTCATCATATAATGCATATCGGTTATGTTAAGAGTTATATTTAAGATATATGATGCTCATAAGAAGTTATTTAAGTTATGTCCCCTCTTCTGTCAGCCAAACTTCAGCCTTACTATTATAACGCAAGAACGCTAATCTAATGAAGGTTTCATAATGATAAAAGCATAAAAATACAAACTAATAGTCATATTTTGCTGCCCTCAAAATGTTTTCACCCCCAGAGTATTGCCACCCTGTGCAACTGTATGTGCCTAAATATGGCCTTGGATATATCTCCTTCTTCTTCGCATTCACCAGCTGTAAACTCCGGCGGAAAGTACTGGTTGTTCATCCACTTCTGGACGACTGCAGTCCTGCTCCAGAACCTGAGTGTTGTGAGCACATCACCTTGGATATATGATGTTAAATCCTTATGTACATGGAAATTAGATTTTTGGAGAGGGGCTGTATGAGTGACTAGAAAAGGTACAATCAAGAATTAGGTCATAAGAGAAAAAAGTTGGCACAGACCCAATCCTAAATTACACACAAAGACAGCAAATCAAATGGTTGGCCCACTTAGATTGCCCTGTGATGCCTTCCTAGACAAGGCATACACCAGAAGAGGAGAGGGATGAAGAGCACAAGAAAGACCAAGAACTAGATAGAAAGGCAACATCAGGGAAACTCTACAGCAGCACAATGTGTGTCTATGGTTGGGGTAGACAAAAAACAGAACCTTTTATCTCCCTCGACAGCCAGAGTGGTAAAAAAGAGGTTGTGAAGAAGAAGAAGAAGAAGCAGTCCTTTATTTAAACTAACTGGCAGTCAATGGATTACTTCAGAGGAATTTGTTTTGAGTAACTGGGAAAAGTGAAACATTTAGCCATATTTATGACTCAACCTGTAGTGTAAGCATTTTGACATAGAAACGTACAGTTGACGGATGAAGTGAACTGAGATGATACCCAACTTGTATCATTTTCATGGCTGCTGTTGATGTTGATTCAATCATGATGTCAATATGTGCCTTTGAAGCTAGTGCTGACTTTTATTTTAACATTGTTGCAATCATTATTTTGTTTCATTTCTGTTGGAATTTTGTAAACATTAACATAATTATTATTTCATCGTTAATGTTATATTATAACCATTATAATATTACAGTTATTTTTCTCTTGGTATCATTATCATCAAGTGCCTCTACACAGTTTAGGATCTTCAATAGCATGCATGTTCTCTCACGTCTGCATGTCATGACAAAAGGCTTCAAGAGTGTTCTTATGTTATCACAAGTGATGACGCTGCACATTGGGCATTCCCATGTGTGCTCAATTTTCTGATGAGCAGCCACTCTAAGGTACCTCAACTGAGCTGGTTATATTGTCTCATATCTCGGCCTTGAAAGCAACACAGACAGGCTTTACCATGTTTTACTCCCATGTCAGAGATTTGTCATAATCCACTAACCTACTCCGCACAGCGCTGATGATATCTGCTCTATCCATGCTTTTCACGGGACCATCTGTATAGATGATGATGTTTTCTGAGCGTGAATGCTGATCTTTTAGTGCCCTAATCTCGGTTTTGCATTGTCGTCTCCTGTCTCTCTTTCCACAGATCTTTCCAGTGGTCACAAGTTTCAGTTCCCCTTTTCTTATAATATTACCAAAAGTGATGATTTTCTCTTTCTGATGTTTGTGATAAATTGTCTTCACGCCCTCGCTTCTTTCAAAATATCTGGGGTGCTCCTTTAAGCTGTCCCACGACTTCTAAGGACCTTTATGTAAAACACATTTACGAGACCTCAAGAAATTGTTTGGCGTGTTTATTAATTGTCTAGGATTCACCGCCATATGTTAAAACAGGTTCTGTTAGCGAGAATTCTTTTTCGAACCTTTAGTTACATAAATGTATTGCATAAAATGTTATTTATTTGATTAAATGCAGCTTTAGCCCGTCATATTCTGTCCTTTATCTCTCTAATACACCTTCTGTTATCTATGTGCCTAGATATTAACATTTATGTACTTGTCCTTAAATAATGCCTTGATTATTATTATTATTACATTCAGGCACTACTCTTTTCTTTGATATTACCATTACTTCTGTCTTCCCATTATTGAAGCTGAGACCCATTCTGTCCCTTTCCACTGTTACCCTATCAATCAATCCCTGTAGTTCTTCTCTGACTTGTTGCTGTCAAGACGGTGTCATCAGCATAACGTTCTCTTGGAATATTATAACATTTTTAAGATTGTAATTATTTTATCACTGTTGGAATTAATCATGATTTTAATATTGTAATTATTAAATATCTGTGAAATATAATAATAAAAATATTTCATCCCTCTTGAAATATTAAATTATAATATGGAAATTTCTTCGTCACTGTTGAAATATTACAACAATTATTCTAATGATTTCACCATAATTGAAATAATATTATAATTATTTCATTTGCCTTGGAATATCAGAATAATAATAATATTTAAAATTATTTCATTTCTTTGGGAATAATTTCATCCATGTGGAAATATTACTAAACTTTTAATATTACAGTTATAATAATTTCCTACCTGTGAGTTTTTTTAAGCCTATAACATAATTATTCAGTCATTGTTAGAATATTATTACTTATTAAATCTTCATCCTTGTTGTTGTATTGTTACAGCTATACTATTTGTAGACAATTATCTCACATTTTAAATGTTATTGTGTGACATGCCATATCTTACAGTGGCATTACTTAAGCTTAATGTTAATCTCTCGATATTTTGCTTTTAATGAAATTCTTCATTTTGGATATCTTTGTTATTAACATTATATTCAAAGCTGCTAATGGAGCACCAGAGTAAATGTTTGCAGCCACTTTCTATTGATAACCTTACTGCCAGATAACTTTAAAAAAAAATTGGGAGTTTTCCGTTCAGGATCAGTCTGTAGGAATAGCACCTCAGGAATGAGAATCAAACGGGTAAAAATTCCAGAAGTCCTGTTTAGTAGCGTCTTGCAGTTTTATTGGGACCACACTTGTTACCAAGCAACCTGTAGTCCAGAGTGGGTGGATGGCATTTCTCAAATCCATCATATCATTTGCTAATTCTCCAGAAGTGTTGGTTCATGTGGCTTCATTTTATTTCACGTTAAGGCTACCAACTCTTATCTTCTGTAGTGTTTTGCTTGAGTTTCAGTTTTTTTTTTCTATTCTGCTCACTTGCTGGTTTAATTTGATTTTGTTGTTTGTGTGTATCTGTTTGTTTATTACAGCTGTCCTCAAACAAATCTGTTTCTATTCGTATGTAGACAACAACAAAAAGTAACTTCAAATATTACATATTTCCCCAGAAACTGAAAAGCAAAATTTACAAACATCTGTAGGTTTCTAGACATTAGACGGTTTATAGAATATAAAAACAGTGGAACTTCAAGATACGATTGTAACAGGATATGCGTTTTTAAGGTTACAAGGTCAGGCCTGCCAATTTATTATTGCCCAAGAAAATGAAGCTAAATCCAGAATGCGAACTAAGGGACAAGAACTCGCGGCATTCTCCATCATCATCTAATTTAAATGGTCAGAAGTAAATCCCGTTTTCTGTTGCCAGCATCTGAACGCCAGAATGGAACAAATTAAAATGAATTACATTAATATTAATGGGAAAATAGTTTTAGAATATGAGTTATTCGCCACATGAGCTCAGACATGGAAAGGATTATATGCGTATTGTGAGGTTCCACCGTATTTGGTATATTTAAAGACATTCAAAGATGTTCAGAATGTGACATTACAACAGTGAACACATTAAGAAAGAACTAGAAATGAACATTTCTTATATATGAAGACACTGATAAAGAATGTTACTATTTCACTATATTAGATGACATTAAAATATTTCCTAAATGTTAATTTAAAAAATATATATTTTTGAACATACTGATAAATTTTTTTAGAATCTAAACATTTGGTGTATTTTAAAGACGGTAAAGATTTATAGAATCTAAAAACATGATTAATCTGAAGATATTAACAAAAATTTATAGAAAGTAAAACTGTCAAAGAAAATATGCCAAGACACCGGAAAAGGCAAGGGGAAGTTCACTTTTAAACGTTAGGCCTCAGCTTGAATTTTTACTTTAGTTAGCAATATATAAATGTCAGATAATTATTGGAGAGTTGCAAATAATAATTTATAAAAGATGTTTGTTCTACAGGCTGAGAATCTATTATTACTTGCTTGATCCTCTTCTACCCTGGGGTGTAGATCTGCCAGAGAGATGACCAGACTTTGCTGCCAGCAGTTTTCTTTTTAGCTTTTTTCCATTCCAGTCATCTGTGAGTCAGGGACTGCTGGATGTTGTCTTACTAATGAACCCTGAGTCGTCCTAGAGATATGGTTCCTGGTTCTTGGTCTCCCATGGCGGCTGATTCTCTCCTAGTTTGCATACAAGTTAATTTTTATCATAAATAATTCTAAAATGTTTACCAGAAAAAAGTTAAACCTGACTTTTTATCATTTTAGTTTGGTAAAATACACTACTAACTTAAAAATTTAAATTTTGATGGCTACAGTTTAAAGTTTTAAACAAAGAAATGTTTTATGTTTTTGCTGCTAGTAAACATTCCTGCTTGATCATCTGTTTGTTTATGTTGAAAGTTTATGCAAACATGTGCCTTCTGCAAAATCTACAGTCTTGTATGTTACTGTGCTTTCACATTAAATATTGTCTCTCACTTTGGTTTTGACTTTTTCTTTGGCACTGCTACAACTGAACGAGTCAGGTGAAGGTTAAAACATCCAAAGTATAATCAGCAGGCAATACCTTGCCGTCACCACCAATGTATACAGCTTTAATGCTCTACTGCAAGCAAGGCGGCATTAACGTGTTTATAGCAATTTCATGCGCCCGCAGCTCGCTAGCGCAGTTGGTTAAAACTCTTTGTGTGGTGACCAGGTGACAAACTCCTTGTGGTCCGGGCTCTCCCAGATTTACGGTATCTGTCATGGAATTCTCCTTAAAAAGTCTGTTGTCCCAATAAATTTTTTTTGGGGAACATCGATGGTGCGGTCTTAGCCTATCTAAAAAAAAAAATGATTCTGTCCCGGCAAAAAGAGAACATACCGTCACCCCAGTTAAAAAGTATGTCAAAGAGTGACATTTCAGACTCTTTTTTAAGAATTAAATAAAATTAACAATTCCAAATTTGAACAGAAAAAAAAAAAAAAAAAACTTCAATTCTCCTTTCATGCAATTTATTTAAATATTTACTAGTAGCACAAACAATCATGAGTAGTAGTAACTGTAACTGATCCAGATGGTCATGTAATATTGAGTAAATAAAAGCAGGCACCTTTTTTTAGGCATCACATTTTCAGTGCTACTTTTGTAGACACTTAAGGGTGAGTACCAGCACTTTTTTTATTAGACACTTTGTGGTTAGTATTGGAACCTTTTTCTGAGGGAAAAAAATGTTAAGTTAAAATCAAAAAATGTTCTATGTAAAATATGAGATCCCTGAATTTGTTATGATATAGTTTATACTAAACATTTATTTTTAAAGCTTACCTAGAACTTCTAGTACAGTAAAGGATCCTTTTTCATGCTTATAGGTGTATTGGGCATCTACGGCTAGACCTATATTTTATAGACCGATCGGCATTCGGTTGGTGATGTGGTCAACATCAAGCTGACCATATTTACTTTCCAGAACTTGACCTTGTTCCCATTTAAGGCTCGGTCAACCTGGGGAGCCACACTCATCTTTGAAAAAAAGTCTGGCTCCTTCAGGGCCTGAACCAAAGACCTTTGGATTCACAGGCAAGTTTCTAGTCTCTACACCTTGGCTCCCATCTAGAACTTCTGTAAAAAGAAATGTAGTCACAGAAAACCCAAACATGTTTTTATTATCTCCTCTTGGAGGAGTGGCTGGCCGAGTGGTTATGAACACTGGGTTTTCACTTGTGAGATCCAGGTTTAAAATCCTTGATAAAAGGCGACTAATGAGTGGGTGTTTCCTTCTCAGTTGGAGCACAACAGTCTACATACTAATAAATCAGATCTGTAAAACAGATGTGCATGCAAAATTCAGGTATTGGAAGTAGACTACTGGAAATAGACTAAAGTCTAGAAGTGAACTAACAAAAATTCCTTTCCACCGAAGTTACCACCAGTAAACACTATAAAGAAAAAGAAGATACTATTCGCAGACTAAAAAAAAACATAAATAATGCCAGTAACTACTGTATTTCCCCAAGTATAAAACACCCTGATTCTCAGACTGGAAATTTGGAGAGAACATTTTTTTATTATATATATAAGCAGGGTTTCTTCTTCCTGCGGAATCTTGTATTGTTTTCTCAGCTGCAGAAGGACAAAATTTATGTTCAGCAGCATGATTTTCATTCACTTTTCCAAACTGGATCACTTCTGATTTGAATTCAGCACTGTACAAACATCTTTTCTGAGACATTTATGGGCAAAACAGAACCTAATCTAACCAGTGTGAAGTCCGTCTCTCTAGCGTAGTTGGCTAAACCACATTGCGTGGTGAGCGGGTGATGAACTCCTTGTGGTCCGGGTTCACTCCCGGGGGTGGGCAGAAAAGCCACATTTCTCCCAGATTTACGGTATTTAAAATGGAATCAAGGCCGAAAGGTTGCGATATCCATAATACCGAGCCTAAGGGTTAACAACTCATAGCTTCTGGATACTAAAACAAACAAAAAGTGTGAAACAATGAGTTTGAAACAATAAGCGCAAAAACAAGTGCGCAAACTACTACAGCAGGAAAAAACTTTAAATTTTTTGATCCATTTTATGTTGCCCCTGAACTGGCATTTCCAAAGAAGGCCCTGTTGCCCCTGTACACAATCCCAAAGAGGGCTCAGTATAGGATATTTTCTAACAAATCATTCAGTAAAATTCTACCACCACTGCATAAGACATATTTTTAGACCCTATATTTGTGGAAAATAAGTGTGTTGTATATGTGGGAAATTCCTAAGTTAAAAAAAAAGCTAATACATGATGATTGCATTGAAGGAAATACACAAATACAATACAGACTTCAAGGTATACACTTGGCAAAGCCATATATAAATAAATAATGCGATTCAGCCGAAGGGATTACACAGTCACAGTTCATACCATGCTGTATGTCATTAATATATAAGTTATTTCATTATACATTATATTTATAACTATATCAATATGTTCATGACAGCACCAGAGTCAATGTTATTTAAAAAAAAAATGTAAATTAATAATAAAACATATAAACTGCAGAGGACAAACAAGAAAAAAAAAAAGAACAAAGGAATTAAAGGTAAAATGAATGAGGCATTTAACTTCACAGAGGAGTGGCTGGCCAAATAAATGGTTATAATGGACTCTCATGATGGAGACTGAGGTTCAAATCCTCGGTATGGTGACAGAAGGACTCTTTTCCACACCCTCAAGCATACACGGCTAGACCGATACTTTATAGACAAATCGGCACTTAGTGGGTGGTACAGTCATCACCATACTGACCGACCGCCTTTATTTCCCAGGACTTTACCTGGTACCTATTTAAGGCTGGGTCCACCTGGAAGCCAAGGTCATTTCTGACAAAATTCTGGCTCCGCCAAGACCTAAACCCATGACCTTCGGATCTGCAGGCGAGTTTCTAGCCACTACACCATTCAAATCTTGGTATAGTGAATGCCTTTTTTCTTTCGGCGGCCAAAATAACAAATCCTAGCCTGAACAGTTTGTGGCGTGTAGTCCTAAATCCTCAGGCTCAAGACCCTCCTGTCCTACAACGCCATAAAAAAGTGGTAAGACAGAAATAAACACAACTTAAAACACCTGGTTCCAATTTATTTTAAAGATATAATGCACTAGGTCTACGAATAAACGTCATTCATGCACGACAATTATAGTATGGATTTTATTATCAATACAATATTCCACTAATTTGCGGATCATTTATCAAAACTAGTTCTTCCATCTATCTTCATCATTCATAAATCCTACTAACACATTAGAAGAGAGAGGAAAACTGGTAGAATCTATACTTTCATTTCATAGAAGAGGGAAATAACATTTATACCTTGCGATCTCTTGTAAATAACTGCTGCCTTTGCTAAATTATAACAAATCTGGTATATTATTATCGACACATTTACTAAGGTACAATCTGGCAGATCACCCAGACAAGGTTGATAGAGTTACAAGCTGAGTTACCTCCATGGCACTCCAGACACGTCCGCAGGTGCTCAGATTCTCAACTCAACATATGCATCAGCATTCAAAGGCTAACTAACACTGCTTGCCAGTTCGGTGCTGGCTGAGAAGACCTCTCGTAGGTCTGGTGTGCCTAAAGGTAAAAGCTGAAGTAATGCAATGGGAGATATAGCCAGTGATGTGAAATATTAGGCCTTCAACTCAGTCGCCCTAAAAAAAATGTGAACCCTGCATTTTTATGGGTATCTCAATCCCGTAAATGCCATTTTCCTGAAATTTCTGGTATGCTTGTCCCTAGAGTCAGTGTCTGTGGCTTAGGCGTTGGGAATGCGCTTAGTAATGCCAGGTTTGGTCCCAGCTGCTGCTGACTTGTCTTGTGCTGGTTTTGACAGTGGTACTGAGAGCTGACCGTTCAGCAGGTATGGCAAACTACTAAATGTAGAATTTGCCTAGAAAAACCACAAACAGCCCAAATGTGGTTAGTTCTGCAATGTCGTATTAGGAACTAACTAACTTGACTCCAAGAAACCTAGTTAACTCTTTTGATCCCAAGCAGCACACCATGCGTGATAAACTCTTGTCATGAATCTCAAACATTATTCAACATATTCTGTAATTTTTTTTTTACATTTGGCCCTAGAATACTAAAAAAAATCTGCATTCTAAGTTGCCTCTTTGTAAACTTCATGCTTGAGATTTTTTATAGTGGTTACTTCTCTCCTTAAGTGACTGCTGCAAAAGGTTTTGGGACTGTAAGAGTTAATGGAGTTGGGTGCTGTTTGCACCTGTGTAGTAATTGGGAGGCCTACAGCATTCTTCTTCTTTTGTCAATATCTGCTTATGCCGCTGGGCATCGCAGTTCATCAGACGATCGGCAGCTGAGCCAGGGCGTGCTCAGTCGCATGATATGCCGTGATGTTATGCAGTCTTAAAGTGTCAGTGACTCCTTCAATCTATCTTCTTCTCAGTCTTTCCTTGCATCTTGGTGTTTTGATTTTCAGGTTGTACGCTCTTGCTGCTGGCATTGGTTTCATTCTCACTAAATGGCCAAACCATTTCATTCTTTGTTTCTCAATAAATTTGATGATGGATGCTGTTCCAACAGCTCTTGTGATCACATTGTTTCTCACTCTATCTCTTCAGCAAGACTAGAAGAATGCTACCCCTTCCAAGACCAGACAAGTTGAATACCTTGTACGGAGAAAAAGAACAGCATGTGAAAACTTGCACATTCCACTACATGGTATTGGGCCAGAGGGCGAAAGCTCATGCACGGCTGGATCGATAACAACAACAAAATTCACAGCCATTCTCAAACATCTCAAATCACAGGTGGTTAGTTTTCTATCATGTTCTTTTGTCAATGTCCAAGTCTGACATTGGTAACCTAAAATTGATATATTTCAAGTATGGGTAAACCCGGCTGCGGTGATGTTGAAACTTCGACCAAGACAGTTTAAAAATTGTACTTATATTTGTCTTTTTGTCTCTATTGGGATAGCAGGGTGTTTTAAAACTGGAGCAAGCTGATACGTGACACTGTTGGCTTATTGTTTCTATTTCTCTATTTTCCCATTCATTGTATGTAAAGATGCATCTCAAGTATTTAAATTCTTGCACTTGTTTCTGACTTTGATCTTCTTGTCGGTGATTTGCTACAGCATTTAGGGGAGATTGTCTTGTGAACAAAATGGCTTCACGTCATAATTTGTCGGTAGCCTTAGAATTCAGATGTCATGGGGTCATGGAAACAGTCAAAGAATATGTTTTTAGCCCCAGAGAATGTATCAAGTTATTGCTTCACCTAATTTGTATTTACTGATTATTTCCTTCACATAATTCAAAAATAAAAATTAAAAATAATTTATAAGTGACCTGTGTAAAATGTTTTTTTTCTCTCTTTTTTTTTTTAAAGGATTTATTTGGGGGAATTCCTGGATAATTGGCTTCTTTCAAAGAATTATTGTGGCAAATGGGTTAACTGGGTAAATACAACAAAGATAAGGTGACCATTTTATTTCCTCACTGTCTTTCCTTTCAAAATAAGCCTCTGGCAAAGTCAACCTCACAGCTGAAAGTGCCTCGAGAAATGTCCCTTCTCATCAGTGCACTGAAAACTGGCAATATGGTGCTAGCAGACTTGATAAGAAACTAGCATCAAGCCACACAAGCAAAGCATGAACACAGTGCTGCCTTCTTCTTCTTCCACCTTTCTAACACACAATGGATAGGCCTTCAGTCAACTCATGGCAAGTAGTTCTATCCTTGATTATCGCATGCAGCTCTCCCCATGTCCTCCTATCTTTTTAACATAAACTCTCTAGCTTCCATCTCCATGTTTTTTTTTTAATTCTTCCTTTATTTCTGTGTCTCTGTGGGTTCCAGTACAAAGACATTCTAGTTACATTGTTCTCAGATTTTCTCAACATACACATGGCCTATCCAACACCAGCATTTGTTTTTCTACATCTCTTAGTCCACTGACACTTGTGTGGTTGTCTCCCAACGCTCTACATTTTTTATTCTATCATACCATTTAATTCCCTCTATTCTGCAGGGGCACCAGTTAATGAATGTTTGTAGTTTATTAGTAACTGCCTTAGCTGTTCTTCATGTTTCCGCTCCATACAACAGTACTGATTTGACATTAGAATGAAAATTGTTGAGTTTAGTAACAGTTTTAATTTACTACGGCATGGTACTAGTGGATTGACAAGAACTAACAACAAGCCACTCAAGCAAAGCATGAACAAAATGCTGCCTAGGTAACATGAAATCAAACATAAATAAAGTTAACTGCGAAACCTTTACAGGACGTTGTCTGGCCCTGATCCTAATGACAGCATTAACCATCTAACAAGAAGGTACCAGGCCACCATCTTCAGACTTAGAACGCAGCATACTCCACTCAATGGACACTTAAACAGAATACAGCCACAACACTCCCCAGAGTGCCAGCTATGTAACTACCCCTACGAAACTGTTGAACACCATCTCTTTGAGTGCCCAGAACTCAGTGAGACAAGAAGAACGCTACTCCCTCCGAGACCAGACAAGTGGAACACCTTGTACGGAGGAAAAGAACAGCTAGTGAAAACATGCAAATTCCACTACATGGCATTGGGCCAAAGGGCGAAAGCTCATGCGCCGCTGGATCGATAACAACAACAACAACAACAGGACGTTGCAAAACCAACCCCAGCATTTTATCGCTGTTTGGTTTTACTAGGCAATAAAGTGCATAACATAAAAGTAACAATATTTCTTGTACTCTAACACAAAGAATTTTCTGGCTTGCAGAGGGTGAAGAGGACTCTCCAACATAGCCTCTACACTGTTACATGCGAGGGAAGTCTCTATACCACCCCACTCTAACAAATGAACGACCTTTCCAGAGTTCAACAAACATACTGAAAGTCAATGAATCAGACTTAACTGTTAAAACCCTGCAGACTGAAGCTTCACCAACGAACAAACAAATTCTGTTTGTATCACCTACTGACAGGTTCCTGGTATTTTTTTAACTTTATAACTTTAATTCAGAATGTATAATTCTATCTACAACAAAGTAACTGAAAGGTTAGCAACATGTTAAACTGGAGCAGAAAGTATAATTCTTTCAACGACACAGTCAATTAAAGTTTGCACCACATTACAATATAACAAACTATAATGGATAATGTATAATAATAATTCAATTTATATTATAGTAATTGAAAAGTTTACATATCATTACAATATAACAAACTATAACAGAAAGTATAATTTCATCTATAATATATTAATTGAAAAGTTTGTTTCATATTACGCTGTAACCTTCCATAACTGAAAAAGCAGAATTGTATCTTTTAAATAGTACGGCAGCATTGTTTTACTTTATAGGTTTAAAACAACAAAAAGGTAACGGATCCTTTTAACACAAGTGGCATATCGGTCATATGGTGCCAGACATATTACCACCCACCAATCGGCCTTCGACTGGTGATGTAGTCAACATACCTTTACTTCCCAGGACTTACCTGCTGCCCAATTTAGGCTGTGTCGACCTTTAAGCCAATGTCATTTTATAAAAATATGCATCATCGTTGATTCTAGAACAAAATCTTTGGGCCAGCAGGCAAAGTGTCTTTTTGATGTTACAACATCCTCGCGTGGGTACCGGGACCCCATTGTGGGGGGGGGGGAGAGGGGAGAAGAATTTGAACAGATTCACTGCTTCCTAACAAGCATGTGGTAACAGTGACTAATTTTGGTTTTTCCCTCAAAGTCAGAGTGCATGGGCCTTAGAAGCAACATGCGAATAAGCTAGATCTGTAAAACGGTTGTACACGCAAAACTCATGATCGGGAACAAGACTAAAATCCTGAACCGCATGAGGACCTGGAACTTTCCGATAGAGTTTACAGCCAATGAATGCGAAGAAGAAGAAGAAGAAGAAGATATTCCAACAAACTAACAGATAGTCAAATTATCTAAAATAAAGTAACTGAAAAGTTAGCATCATATTACATCATAATAATCTGTCAAAGATAAGGTAAAATTCTATCTATAAGGTATTATTGTATCTAAAATATAATGAACTTCACAATAACGCTTACATGTTTGGGAGATAAGCAAAGAGATCTGAGATTATGTAGCATACAGTATTGCAGCATAGAACACCAACTTTCAAGAGTATATACACATACAAATACAGCGCTCGTAGCTTCATAATTTTGCATAATTGTACACAGAATATATCTACACAAGATAATGAAAAATGACACATCTTTTTCAAGTTAAAAGACTTGATCATGTCTGAAATACATATGTATATTTCAAATAATGGAAACACCGTACAGGAATAATACAAGAAAAAGTCCCTGAAACAAAATGATAGCAAGGAGTGAAAAGAAACAAAACAATAAATGAATGAATGAAATAAAAAATTATTCAAGACAAATAAACCAAACAACACAGAATAAATAACTGAACACAAAAGTTTTCAAGACAAAGAAACAAAATAATACCAAAAATATGTCAAGACACAGATATGAAACAAAACATAAAATATTGTTGCTTACATATCACCAACACAGATAACAAGGCACTGAGGACAGCAACAAGAAGACAAATATTGCAAAGATAACAGACATGTAAGGACAATGTTTGTTGTTGTTTACTTGAACAAATGTATGAAAACTTGACAATCATGTAAGGAAAATGTTTTGTTTTTTGTTTTTTTGGGTGTCTGTTTACTTTAACAAATGTATGAAAACATAACAATCATGTAAGGAAAATGTTTTTTTTTTTTTGGGTGTCTGTTTACTTGAACAAATGTATGAAAACATAACAATCATGTAAGAAAAATGTTTTGTTTTTGTGTGTGTCTGTTTACTTTAACAAATGTATGAAAACATAACAATTATATAAGCAAAATGATTTTGTTTGTTTAAAATAACGAATGGATGCAAACATAACAATTGTGTAAGGATAATGTATTTGTTTGTTTCAATTAACATATTTATGCAAAAAATAACAATCACATAATAACGTTTTTTTTTAAATTAACAAATGTACATAAACAAATATTTTTTGTAATTAAGACTTGCTTGCTGCTTTTTGTGTGGAAATAGAGATGAAGTTATGTTTGCCTGGTATAAAACCTCAAGTTTCTATTACTTTCATACATTAATATGTCAGACTTAATTATATTCTGCGTGTATTTGCGTGTGTGCGTGCGCACGTGTGTGTATGAGAGAGTCAGTAAGTGAGTACGCACGGGTATTTATGTAATTCAAAAACAAGCTGTGCTGTTATTGTTTTTATCATATACAAATCAAATTTTCAAGGCGTGTATAACACAAACGAAACAAAAAAATGTCTATATGTCTAGATGCAATCAAAATGAACGAACAAACAAACTTTATTTTAAAAGGGTCACAAACTGAACACACAGCCTTTCTTGCATTCGGCCCTTGAAATGAAGACAATGAAAGGTAACTCACATTTGTTCACATTATGTCCTAATTTTGTTTGTTTGTTTCTGTAAAACAAATCAACTTGAACTTGCCAGTATTTGCTCAGGGAAACCAACTATATACCAAAGTGTCACCAACTGTGAACGGCTTCATTATTGGCCAGTTATGACTAGAGTCAAAAGCACAGGATTCTTTGAAAGTGAAACACAGGATCAATAATATCTGACAGTGAAGAAGCGGGATTATATCTGCCAATAACAGAATTATGGATTAATGAATACATCCAATAATCAACAGGATTACATCTAATATTGAAGTTCAGATTCCAATTTAATGAAAAGCAGGATTATACATGGTAATAAAGAAGATTATATGATAATGATGGAATAATTAAGGATATGAGTTTTTAAAACAATTTTTTGTTTCTTCTGCCTTTAACTCTTTCAGTCCCAATGAATGCATCATACGTTCATGGGTGCTTACCTAGAAGCCCAATAAATGCAAGATGCGTCAAACTGACATCTCTCTTTACTACCTCCTGGGCCTCTGATGCTAAACCCCCTGGGACTGAAACAGTTAATCCTCAACTAAAGAAGAGGTTCTCAACCAACTCCCATCGAACTGTTTTATCTATTGTTACCTCCCGCCACTTCTTCTATGTCTCTCTTCAAAAAATAAATTACTACTTGGCTTAAAACTTTTTTTTCAAAACGCAACCCTAACTGGCAAACACAAGTGCAAAGCATTGCTAAAACCATCTTACAGGTCCTATAGCCAAATCAAAACAGGCAAGAAAAGAAATCAAAGTTTGGCAGCAGTTGGCAAAATGTGGTACCACGGAAGACCTAATCTCAAATCAACAGTAAACCCTTTGTCTATTAAGTCTGGTAGAACTACACGCTGGAAAGCTTCATCTTCTCCAGGATAGGTATAACCATGTCGAACCGAGGTCGCTTGCCAGGTTCAGGGTTCATGCAGATCTTGATCAGACGTGAAATGTGGCTTGATATGCCAGGTGGGATTGAGATTCTGAGATTTTCTAGAGCCACCTGTAGAAAATATAAATTAAATAAATATATGCCACTATCAAATTTTAGTTAATGTAATAATTAATGAATAATTACTGCCATGTGTAGGATATTAATGACATCAACAAATAGTCAGCTGTAGGACAGGTCAAGAGAAAATTAAATGGTATGATAGTGGTGAAGTGTTTTCTTTCACCAGCATGAGAGGAAGTTGAGGCCATTGTTCTGTGAATTTATGGAAGCCTTCTTGATTAGTGGGGAGTGTCCATGTTCGCTCCTGCCTTCCCTTAAGGGCCAACCAGTCTGCAAGCGGCTTTCACGGATGGGTCCTCCTCAGGGGGCAACACCAATGGATTATGATGGCTAACCCAGAAAACAAATGCCTGATGTGACAGCCAAAAGGCGAAATATCACAGCTATGCTGCAAACAGGCACAACTCAGTCATCATTCGGGGCGAACAATGCAGAAGAAGAAATGGTAGAACAGAATCACTAATATAGAGCTTTGGAAAACAATTACACAAATTCCAGCAGATTATGCGTTGAGGAACACACACCAATGGATGGAACAAACATTGAGAAAACCTGATACCACCATAACAAGAATACCACTGCAGAGGAACGAACACACACACACGCACGCACACACACACACAGAGAGAGAGAGAGAGAGAGAGAGAGAGAGAGAAAGAGAGAGAGAGGAGAGAAGAGACACACACAGAGAAAGAGAGAGAGAGAGAGACAGACAGACACAGACAGAGAGAGACACAGAGAAAGAGAGAGAGAGACAGACAGACAGACAGACAGACAGACAGACAGACAGACAGACAGAGGAGAGAGATGGGGAGGGAGGAAATACCATTAAATACTAACCTTCATGCCAATCTCCATGGGTTCCAGTTCCGCAAAAGGCACCTCCCTGGTTTCCAGTTCCCATAGCAGGATGGCAAAACTCCACATATCAGCAGCCCTGACATTTATGTCTTCTGGTGATCTCTGTAAGGCTGAATGTTGAAAAAAATATATTTATTACCTTCACTGAGAAAAATAAAACAAACAATACATTCAGATAAAAAATTAATCTCATCACTGATAAATAATTATCCTGATGGCTTTCAGAGGTGCCAACACTAACAGTCTGTCACTAGATGTCCAGTTAATAAATAATGGAAGTAGCAGACATGACAAGTCAGCAGTTACACATGCATTAATGCGTAAGGCACACCATATGTTTCATTACAACTGGACACATGCTGTCTGTGGTACTGACTGAAGCATAAACAGCAGGAGATTGCCTAGTTATGTGCTTTCTTCACTTGGTTCTCTAAGATTATGTTACTGTCTCTATCCACTGTTTACATGTGTTTAGGTCAGTTCTGTTTTTTATTATTGTTTTATTTGTTTACAAAATATTTCAATACCGTAATGCAGTCATTTCAGAGAAAGTTCCTTTTGTGTTTGTTTTTGGTGGGGGGTGTGTGTGTATGGGTTGCTATACTGATGAAGCCTAGTTGCCGCAATGTCTTTTTTGTTTACTGTGAATGGTTTTATACAGCTGTCGTCTACTTCATATACTTTTTCCCCATCTGTTTCTATCCTTTCTTTTCTATACTGTTTCTACCTCCCATCCACCAGATCTCAACTTCTTACCTTCTGGAGCACACCAGGCGGGAGAGAACAGCTTGCCTTTCTCGTGGAAAGAGAACCTGTAATCGGCCATGTTGATTTTGGCAGTCAAGTCCTCGTCGATCTGCAATGGTAAATCAACCATTCTCACAAGGTAAACCATTCAACGCCAGCCAAAATGAACTTGTTTGTGGGTATACTTTCAGCATTTAAGACAAGGAACAATTCTATAATTTATTAACTGACGAACATCTGATATCAATCCTTGGCACTGGAGGTTAGACACAGAATTCTTACATATTCCATCTAATCAAGTTTCAACACACAAATGAAACCTGGAATAATTAACAAGCAAATTTCTCGAGGGATCAGAGATGTGGTTCTATAGTATACAGCACTTAATAAGCAAGCAAATTCCTCAAGGGATCAGAGATGTGGTTCTATGGTATACAGCACTTAATAAGCAAGCAAATTCCTCAAGGGATCAGAGATGTGGTTCTATAGTATACAGAACTTAATATCCACACCTTTCTTTAAGTAATAATATTTACACACAGATCAACTAGGCCAACATTTCTGATCATATGTTGACTGTAGCCAGAAGATTTTACAAGCCGTCTGAATTGCCAGGAGAAATTGCAGGAAAGAGATATGCTGCTAATTTCAAACATTACATAAACACCAAGGTTTAATAAATGGCTTTACTTATTTATTAGCTGGTATATGAGGTTTCTTCTTGTTCTTACAGTCAATGATACAGTCTCATGTCTCCTGTACTTTCAATCAATTTTGACACAAATGACCTTCCATACATCTTCTCTTTTGGTTTCTTTCTGCTTCCTTTTCCCTCCAACTTTCCCACCGTCACGATGTACTCCAGTTTTAAGAGTTAAATATTGCAGTATTAATTTAATGAACGAAACATTTTAAAAAATGAAGTAGAAAGTTGGTACTGTAATAAAGAGTGGTGAGTTATATTCAAAAATGCTTGTGTGAATCTAACGCTTCTACAGGAAAGCTGAACATATTACTGGAAAGGTAAGCATTCTAACAGAGACTTCAGTGCTCTATCAGAAAGTTGGAAGGTAAGAATTATAGAAGAGACTTAAGTATTTAATAGAAAATTGGAAGGTAAGAGTTAGAGACCTGAGAATCCAATAGAAAGTTGTAATGTAAGAATTATAGAGGAGACACAGGCATCCAACAGAAAATTGACAGGTACGAATTACAGAGGAGACATAAGTATCCAACAGAAAGTTGGATGTAAGGAATTCTAGAGGAGACAGAAGAAAAATGTTGGAATGTAATAATTTAACAGAGACCTCAGAATCTTAGTAGAAAGTTGGAAGGTAATAAATCTAATAAAGTCTTAAGTATAGTAAAAGAAAGTTGGAATGTAATAATTGTAATAGACATCTAAATATCCAAGTAGATAAGAAATCTAATAAAGACTTTATAGCAAAAGAACGTTGGAATGCAATAATTCTAATAGAGACCAAGGTATCCTAGTAGAAAACTGGAAGGTATAAATTCTAGTGGAGACAACTAAGTAGCAGAAGGCTGGAAGGTATGTCTAACAAATTCAAATATAGTAGATGAAAGATGGAAGATAAGAAGTCTAATGGAGGCTATATTCCTCATAGAAAATGGAAGGTTAACAATTTTGGTGGGAACCTAAGTATCCCAGAAGAAGTTAAGAATTCTCGTAAATGTGGTTACATAATTATAAATTAAGTATCGTAAATTAGGTGGAGACTTGAGTCTTCAAGTAAAAATACCGGAGCTGAGATTTCTAATAAACATTTTAAAAAAAATATTAAAGAAAACATACACTAAAGGATGGACAAATTAATAATAATAGTGGGGAAAATGTACAAAATCCCAGTGGAAAAGTTCTTCACGTTTACTGTCTGTAAACTCCAGCAGAAAGTTTTAGTTGTTTGTCCACTTCTGGACTTCAGTCTTGTTCCAGAACTTGAGTTTTGAGTGCAAATCCATTTTACAGATCTGACTCTTATTCGTATGCAGACTGCTAGTTACTTGCCTCTTAGGCAGATGCACTCCAACTTCAAAGGAAAGCCTTAATTAGTCAACTCTGACAGCATGCTTGTCAGGGAGGCAGTGGGTGTACCCCCATCCTATAGGGAAGCCACATAGGGAGAGTAGAAAAATTAAGTGTAACTGCACCCACAAGGGGAAAGTGAAAAAATAAAGTATAACCATAGAAAATTAAGGTTATAACAGAAGAATGTTGAAAGTATACACAGTGGACAGTTTAAAGTCAAAAATTCATGTAGAAAAAAAGATTCCTGATGAAAAATTAAGTATCATCGTAGAAAATCAATTATCCTAATGGAATGTTAAGTATTCCAATGAAAGGTTAAGAACAAGGGGACACCACTCTGAAGAATTCAGCAGAGTTATGTCCATAAGTTTCAGAAGTAAGTTAAAAACCCCACAGCACATCACACACCAAGCATTAATCATAAATAGGTCATGCTTCAATGCACAACGGACTACTCTAATATAAGTAGCGAATGCAACAAGGACAAATCATTAGTTTAGAAATACAGATTACTTTTGCCGCTGTTGGTGCATTTTGAAAATGGAAACTTTCTCGTCAATTCATTTCAGAAACTCATGTGCCGATACTCCCTGTCTTGGTTCTGGGACTCTATTATTTGGAGAAAGGGATCAATAGACCCACAGTCCTCCTAACAAGCATGTCGTACCCTAAAATGGGCTTTGCCGGGCTGAAAGACATGGATATCTCAGCCCAGCTGTAAACAACAACACACAATTGCAACTCCCCATTTAACCCTTTGGAGATGATGTGGCCGAAATATTGGCCCAACACAAAGTAGCCAAAAGGACAATTGGGACGATCAGTCAGCCCTATATAAAAGAAGTCTTGATATTGGCTTTCAGGTTTTTGTACCAGCCAATCAGACTGCTTCTCACATTTCTTGCACATGTGGGCTGTTCATTGCCAGCTTCTAGAAAGTTTGATGGGTTCGGTGATTTTACATCAATTTTTTTCTGGGGTTACATGTGTCCAAAAATGGCGAAAAGGACTGTTGCGTCATAGCAATGGAAACATAGCTGGAGGCAGGAAAATTAGTAGAACCATGTGCCAGATGTGTCTGAAGGGCCTCCAAGGACCTTACTTCCCAAAATACAGGTGTTAGGACTTATTCAAGCTTCTTGCATTAAAAAATTCACCAAAATGTTTTCAGGCAAGTTATGTTTGTTTGTAAGTTTTATAAAAATTACTCGCATAAATTATGCAAATCAGAATAGTTACTTTGAATAATTATTGAGATTTCAGTTTGATTTATAAATATTCTGTTAGTTCATTCAATTTCGTTTACAAATATACAGTTTTATTTTTGTTAATTAACGCTTTATTTTTAAAATTTTTTTTTAGAATAAACTATGAGAATTCCCTCCTGAAGGCTGTGTCTTCCTGGCACCAAAACTCCAAAAAGGCAACGTCTCCAAAGGGTCAAGGGCAAGTAGAGACGATGTGCCGTTTTGTGCGAGTATTAAAGTGGAGCAGCGGTAGCAGGGCTAGACACATGCCTGCTGGTTGGAAGGTATCTGGTTTGAGTATGCCTTGAGGCAGATTTTTTTATAACTGATTTACATCTGGCCGGTTGTACCAGTTTAAGAAGGGTACAGGGAAATGCTAATGGAAGTCTTCTTCTACATGTTCACAGGATGTAAACTGCGGCAGAAAGTTCTGGTTATTTGTCCTCTCAAGTCTTGTTTTAGAACTTTAGCTCTGTATGTACATAAATTTTATAGATTTAGTTAATCTTTACACAGACAGCTAGTTTCTTGCCTCTTGGGCAGATGTACCCCAACTTAAAAAAATAGTAGACTTTTATGACATGCTTGCTACAGAGGCCGTGGGTCTATTCTCTCTTCCCCTAAAATAAGGCCCAGAACCCACAGAGGAATGCTGTGGGAAGTAAAGGCAGCTGGTGTGATACTGATTACATCAACTGCTGAGTGTTGCCTATGAAAACATGGGTCTAGCACCATTTACCCAAAGCATCAACAGTGTGACAAATCCTTAGTAAACATAAATATAGATTTATAAAGAAAGGTGTTTTGTACTCTTCTTTAGTCCTCCTCCTCTAACACTATTTATAAAGTTATTCACTTTCTTCACTCTCCACAACTGAGATTACTCACTTAAATACTAAAAAACACAAAAATTGGAGTTACACCAACCCATGTAACATTATCAACAAAACAATTTATAATCTAGATATTTTTCTCGTACATGTATTGTTTTTAAACAGATGTGATACACACACAATAAAAAGCTACACAAATACGGTTATACTACAAAGTATAAAAACTACATAGTTATGTTAAAGAGGAAACAGAAAGGGAAAGATTCTATAAGTTGTAGATAGGTATTAAGTAACTGCAACACTCTTTAACAGGTCTGATGACACACCTGCCTTGTCAGTCTTCAAATGTGCAAGGGATACAAGAGAACATAATTCGAACTAAAAAGGGGGAACACAATTCCACATCCTTGTGTTAAAAAAAAAAAAAAAACGCACTCAACCATAATTTGAAAAAAAAAAAAAAGTACTATGTAAAATGTCACATATCACAATCGAACAGTTCTGAAGGTATGTTTCTGATGTATGAAGGCACACTAAAGTAAATATCTAATGACACGTAAATGCCAACTCATCATCATCCTTTTGTGGTTATACGTCAAATAGGGCGTGCAGTCTATTCTTCCATTCTGCTATATCCTGGGCAATTGTTTCAATACCATAGATGGAATCCAGCTGAGCAGCTTTGGCCTTTCTAATGTAACATTCATTCTAGGGTTTCTTCTGGATGTCCTCACCTTTTCAATCTATTTGTGTCCTCATTTAAATGCCTGTCTGGTTTATTTTCTGCCTCAACATGTGTCCAATATAGCACCAACTTCTTTGTTTGGTTTATTTTCTGCTTCAGTATGTGACCAATTTAGCACCATCTTCTTTGTTTGGTTTATTTTCTGCTTCAGTATGTGTCCAATATAGCACCATCTTCTTTGTTTGGTTTATTTTCTGTCTCAATATGTGTCCAATATAGCACCAACTTCTTTGTTTGGTTTATTTTCTGTCTCAATATGTGTCCAATATAGCACCAACTTCTTTGTTTGGTTTATTTTCTGTCTCAACATGTGTCCAATATAGCACCAACTTCTTTGTTTGGTTTATTTTCTGCTTCAGTATGTGACCAATTTAGCACCATCTTCTTTGTTTGGTTTATTTTCTGCTTCAGTATGTGTCCAATATAGCACCATCTTCTTTGTTTGGTTTATTTTCTGTCTCAATATGTGTCCAATATAGCACCAACTTCTTTGTTTGGTTTATTTTCTGTCTCAATATGTGTCCAATATAGCACCAACTTCTTTGTTTGGTTTATTTTCTGTCTCAATATGTGTCCAATATAGCAGCAACTTCTTTGTTTGGTTTATTTTCTGTCTCAATATGTGTCCATATAGCAACTTCTTTGGTTTATTTTCTGCCTCAGTATGTGTCAAATATAGCACCCTCTTCTTTGTGGCAATATTTTCCTCAGGATACATTTAATATTTCAAATACTGTGATCAGAGGTGTAGCAGGGGCTTAGGGCTGCACCCTTGAAAGGGGTGGGGGGGGGGGGGGGGACACAATGGCAAGAACATGTGCCTTTAACATGACACAAATGTGTGCATGTTTCTGCGTGTGTAAAAGAGGGTGACAGGAAATTTTCCGCACTAGGTACCACCTGACCTTGCTACGCCACTGGCTATGATGCCACGATAATGAAGACATGACTTGGTTCTCTGTGGCTGTGTCAAAACCCTCCCCCTTCCATTCCCCAGAACTCCCGAGGGGATTTAAATGCTGAATTTTGTATATTTGTTATTGAGTTATTGCTCAGCATCTCGTGAAAACTTTTATAAATTCCCGTAAACAATTTGTTTAATCCAATTTCATCATACATCCCATCATTTTAGTGATACAAAAATTATGTGTAGTAATTATTCTCTTTGTTAATTTTTCAGGACCATACAGTGCTACAGATCAAAACATTTTAGTAATTACTATTTCCCACAGTTCCAAACCACTAGATGTTAGAAATGTTAGAATCAAAACTGAAAAAAGGCAAAATTACAAATCTATCACTACATACTGTTAACAATAATTTCTACGTACAACCAATTACTACATAACATACCCTCAAGAATGTCTCATTGTGATCTACTACGTACATAGTTATGTTTTGTAGTAGTACTAATATTGCAATCAATGTATTAGTGTATGTTAATTTAATACTACACGTTGGAACTAATAATTGGTGACACTAGATAAATATCGATATGCCCCCAAAAACAAAGAAGTGACAAGCCAGGCAACTGCAGACGCAAAGTTACCCCATTTAGGGTGATGTCCCCTGAGGAATACTTTGGATCATCCACATTAATCTTAGCCAGGTCCTCGTCAATCTACAAAAGTATACTCATATTTGTACTGACATCAGTGGCAAAAATAGTCAAGTGAGCACAACAATGATGATAATGGGGTGGTCATGAAGCCAATCTCAGACTTCTGTTGGTGAGATCTGCACACAGTAACAGGAGACAGCAACAGCAGACAATGGGTGTTGTGTGTTTTAGTTGTAATTAGTAACGCAAGAGACCCCTTACACGCCTACGGCACATCAGGCCTGTGATAATCAACTGATCTTTTTACAGATCAGTCGGCACACAATGGGTGATGTGGTCAACTGCCTTTACTTCCCAGGACTTTACCTGGTACCTATTTCAGGCTGGGTCAACTTTGACAGTCAAGGTCATTTACAAAAAAAAAAAAATCTCCCTGTATTTCAGCTGAAAGGATTCATGTATGGTACTTCATTACATGTTGATGAAAACTCTGTACTAATGCATCTGACAAGATACCGCGATATACCTGGCAATAAATTAAGCAATATATTGTTTTTGTCCTCACAGTTTAAAATAATGATGTTAACACTTGTACAGTGAGCCGCTTGTACTGCGCTTGTACATAAGATTCTTGTTCTTTCTCATCCCATTTTTCTTCTGCTTCCTTTAATTGTTCATCTTCCTCTTCTTCTTCTGCATCTGCCCTTAAAAGTGCAGCTTACATGCTGTGCTGAGGTTTACCTCAGCTAGGCTGCGATATCTGTATCTATCAACCCAACATATCTGATTTAAAAAAAAAAACCTTTATTAGTCGCCTTTTATGACATGTTTGTTATGTGGCAATAGGTATATTTTTTTCCATCCAAAATGGGCCCTAGAACCCACACAAGATGCAAGGTAACTAAATCAACAAGTATTGATTGACTTCCACAGAAGTAAAGGATACAGATTAGAGTACACATTAGACAGTATGAACAGTAAAATATAAAGGCACATGAAACTATGGTAGCACAACAGCTAGCATAGCTGTCTGCATGTTCGGCAGTCTTTGAATCCCCACCAGGAGGGATTTGAAAAATTTATCTAGGCTTTTATGCTGACTCAGCCTTTGCTTGGTACTTGGAAATATTCTAGGATGCATAGGCGGCCACTATGATTCTGCCATCATCCACTGATGGCCTAGATTAGATTAATATGGGGTCTTCTTCTACTTCTAATCCATGCTGGTGGTTAAAATAGTCATGTCTATCCACAACCTTCTGTCTGGTGTACTTTTAATCGATTCTGACACAGATGATCTTTCTTACCATGATATTAAACTGCCCATTATCTTCTCCCTTAGTCACCCTCTGCCTCTTTTCCCCGCAAGTGCCTCCATATGATCCCTGAAGGTCAGGCTTCTATTGAAAGTGATACCCAGGTACCTCCGTTTGTTTTCTCTTTTGATGTCTCTATCATTAAGTGTGAGGCTTGGGACAGCAGCTCTTACAATCCTATTGTCCACAGAGCACCAGAAAACAGATGCCTTTTCAGGGTAGATGACAGCACCAATCTCTGCTCACCAGTCAGTCATTTTTTTCCACAGCTGCCTGTAACTCTTTTTGTCTATCGCTCCCCTGCCTATATCCGCAAGAACATCATCTATATTATCTATATGCTACCATCAACGAACAGGTGATGAGAAAGTAGGTTGGAGGCCCTGAAGATGCAGAAGAATTCGTCGCATTTTATAAAAAAAAAAAACAAATGCATATATTTTGGAAAGATTATAAATAAAGATAAATTTTTTTAAAGACACCAAATATAATGGTCACATTAAAGCTAACAAGCTCTTTAAAAAACCAGCCTGGAAGGAAATATTAAAGACTGCCAAGCAAAGGATAGACATCTATACAATAGGTGGATAACATCTAGATGTCACTGCAGATAACTGGTGCTCATCCGAGATACGAATCCAGGACCTCTTGCCCACTGAATTGCTACTTTTCCATAAGGCAGAATCACTGCATGGACAAACAGCTGTATATCAGGGTGTACAATAAATGTGAGAAACAGAGCTGGAGATCCACTTCAGCTTAACCTCCATTACATTACGGAGATGGCATTTGCTTGGTTGCTCAAAGCCTCTTGACTGCCAAGAAAATATGCACAGGAGAGAGTCAAGTGTATCGGACATAAAACACAGAGGGCCGCAGAAAGTGCCACTTACCATAACATGCTTGCTGGTGAGGATGAAGCTGGGGATCATTGGTTCCATCGAGTGCAGGAACTCCATGCCTCGGGCGATGTCAATGGCAAACCTGAGGGCCTGATTCTGGTCCACAACTATACCTGTGAAATGGGGGTTGGAGAAACACGAACAGGTATAATAGGTTGTAAATGTTCTTCAAGAACAGATGTATTTGCCTGCCAGAAATATTCTAAAAAACATATATATTATCGTGTTGCAAATATTCTACAACATATATATTATTGTGTCGCAAATGTACTACAGAAACAGATGTACTTTTTATTTTTGTGTGTGCAAATTTTCTGCAAGAACAGATGCAGTGACTTGTTGCAAATGTTCTACAAGAACAAATGTTCTGGATAATCACAAATATCTACAAGAGCACTTTATTCTTGTACACTCTTACTGTCACAGTCTATGCCAGGTGGCACTGTCAGCCATGTCTGTGCAGACTTACATTTGTGTACAATTTGGGGGGGAAAATAACAGACCACTAGCCCTTAATAAGAATGTTGTATACGCCAAAGTAAGTACGGGTTTGCTGAAATTAGATGTTCTGTGCCAAAAGCTGCAGAAATTGTAGTCTAGATTAAAACCACAAACACACACAAAATAACATGCCAACCACCTTTTAAAGACGAGCGCAGAAGAAGAAGTAGAAAAAGACAAAGGAAAGGAAGAAATAGTTGGAGTACAAAGAAAATAGAGGAGGAGAAAAACAAGATAAGAAGGAGGAGTAATTAATGAAAACTATATTTTCAAAGTATTAAAAACTGGGCATGCAGGCTTGTCTCACAATCTGCCATTCTGGCCCCACCCCTTACATACAATATTCCATTAATTCAACATTTACAATACAGAAGTACAGTTTGACTTTATGTAGAGCCTGCTCACTGTGACAAACCTGATTCTCCATGCAGTGTGTTGTACAGCGAGCCAAACGGCATAAACTGGCTGATGACCACCAGATCTGGTGGATCTTTCGGAGCACAACAGCCCAGCACTGCAAGCACATTTGGGTGATTGAAGATTCTGTTGGAAAAGTTGGGACAAATAAATATTAATATGACAGCTGGTAGAGCAAGCGTGTTCAGATGATAATTAATATGTGGTAACTAACAGTGATGGCACAATCTTTATCAACTACATGCCCGGAGTCAAGAAAATGACATCCTATTGAACTGGGTCTCTTGACATAAGATCTCCATTTGCGTGTGTTAAGATATGTTCTACAACTCTGTTTCCAAGCTGTCTCTCTATTCGACCATTAAAATATAGAGCAAGTATATTTGGGTGATAAAAGATTCTATAAGGAAAGTTAGGCAAATGAAAACAGAAAAAAAAAATAATTCTGGAGTACATGTACCTTTTGCTGTTTGAAGATTGTAAAGGAAAAAATAGGCATTAAACATAACACCAGCCAGGAAAAATATTTAATATCTGAATGATTTAAGAATCGAAAGGAAAAGTAGGGAAAAGGAAATGAAAATAAATCCAGCAGTGTTAGTATATTTTGCAGATTAAAGATGGTAAATCAAAAAGCAAAAACAATATAGTAAGAGCTAGCAATGTAAGACAATTTGCATGATATAAGATTATTTTTTTAACCCTGTTGCTCCAAGAAAGACGGTTTTCTGACTTAACTGGTTTTTGATATATTTTTGGGCAGTAACCAATAGGTTTATATAACAGCTTTGGTACTGAAAGCAAAAGCGTACTGTATAGGCGTGGCTGGTATGATTGTATTTAGAATAATAGTAAACCCCAACACAATGTGCCCAACTGCCCTTTTAAGGGCGAATGCAGAAGGAATCTAATAAGGTGTGGGAAAAATAGGTGTTACCTGAGTTTTGGAAATTCTTCGTTAAAATCTCGGATGTTTCTGTCTGTCACTGTCCGCATGTTGAGGATTTTAGCAACTATGTCATTGCCTTGCCAGGTACCTCGCCAAGTCTGCAAACCAAAGAAAAAGAAACTAAGAAATGGATCTATGTAAAAAAAAAAAATTTGTTTAAAGTGCACAGAATTTCTTACTCCTTGCTTGGGCTAAAAAAAAATTATGATTCGATAACATCTATGGACCTAGCATCATTTGCCTGATGCTTACTGACAGCGAACATAATTTGAAGATGGGTCTAACAAAAGTGAACATGCAGATGACATCAGAGATGCTAATGTATGTTTTGTTCAGCAGAATCTACACAAATAGAAATGAAGAGAGGAAAAAAAAAAAGCATAGGAAAGGAGACAAAGCAAAAAGTAACTGAAACAAAAAGGAATAAAACAGATGGAAGGATTAATAGAAAAACCATGAGGACCAAAAAAAAAAAAAAGGTGAAACGTCTTAATGTGCAATAACTTAATTCTTAACTTAATTCCATATCCGAAAGAGAAAGAAACAAGGAATGGAATTGGTAAGTCACTTCCTATTTCAGTTTCAGGTTTTATTTTTTTATTTAGGGAACAAAAATAGATACACTATCTTTAACAAACATGTAAAAATAATAATGATAAAAAAACAAAAAAACACAAGTATCATTACTGATCGTATGTACCACTTTTAAGGGCGGTGTAGGATGGGGGATCGAGGGTCATGAGTCTGAGGATGAGAAAGCAAAAGAAGAAGTTTATCTCATACTTCAGACTGCTAACTATAACTCAGCCGATGACCTACCTCGCCAGAGTGAGTTTTGGCGATGTGACCAACCAGCTGAAGCTCCTTGATGTCGATGCCAGTGTGACGTGACAACACAGCATCCCCTGCAAGAAAGAAATTACATACATGTCAGTGATGGATATTTTCAACATTCACAATACTTCTCCCCATGATCGTTCCGGGAATCCATTCATTTTTTGGGAGGTGGAAGGAGGGGGGGGGGGGGGGGGGGGGGGGGATAGACACATTGCCCCCTTTAAAAATCAATGTTGTAAAATGTTGTAAAAGGTGACTAATATCAGAGGTGTTTTTTTCAAAGTCGGAATGCATTTGCTGGAGAGGCAAGGAGCCCACAGTCTGCATATAAAAATTACAGAGATGTCAAATGGATGTGCACACAAAGTCAAGTTCTGGAACAAGACTAAAGTCCACAACTGGACGAACAACTAGAACTTTCCATTGGAGTTTACAGCCCATTAACACGAAGAAGAAGAAAAAGGTACTTCTTCTGCCTTTCATTTCCCACTAAAGCATAGGTTAATTAGTCAGCTTATCCTTAACTGCACATCAAACCATGTAGTCCGTAATTCCTTGGATCCCCTCCTCAGCCAATCCCTCCGCAGGTAGTGGCTGACGACACCACTTCTGTGTTGGTTTATTATTCTCAGTTGGCTTCCAGTATAGTGCTCTTGGATGGCTTTACCCTTTTTTTACTCGCTGTTCTTGCAGCCTGATTATAGTTGCAGATTCAGTCATAACTTGGCTCTCGAACATCTTACTTCACACAGTGCAATCAGCACATCAACCTTGTCCATTGCTTGTCCGCCCCCAAAGTCTTACCTGCAAGGCTATCAGCACGATCACATTATTATACACATACATGCCTTGCCATGACAATGAAACAAATCTTTGTCAGCCGTGACTGTCTCAGAGGCTCTAACCACTGTCTTCAGGCACAGCACATTTCTATCTTCCTAAGCAATGTGGCATAAGACCTCAAACAACTTCGTCTTCTTCGCATTCACCGGCTGCAAACTCCAGTGGAAAGTTCTCATTAGTCTTGCTCCAGAAGCTGTTTTACACACACATCCCTTTTACACTTTTGGCATAATTGTGTGCAGAATGATGGTTCCTTGCCTCTCAGGTAGATGAACTCTGACTTCGGAGGCACCTCTAATTAGTCGCCCTTTACAATAGGCTTGTTAGGGAGACAGTGTGTCTAACCCCCCTTTCCAGAGCTGAACCAAAACAAACCAAAACTCTTTGCCTGATTTATTCACTGTGAATGCAGCCAAAATTGTAACAAGATGAGATAACCAGTCTTTCATCCTCTTATATGTCATGAATCACAATATGCAAAGGCCTAATTCTTATACACACAAAAAAAAAAAAAAAAAAAAAAAAAAAAAAAAAAAAAAAAAAAAAACGCACTCATGCACATATATATGGAGTTTTTCAACTGAAATGCTGCAGAAAAATACCATGGACCAAGAAGAAGAAGAACACCGACATCATACATGATTTCAGCATTGAGAATAATTGGCTCATCAACAGCTTCCTGCCCTAAAAGCTGAAGTATTTTGGCGATGCTTAACATCGTGGTGGCCTGGTCAGAATAGTGATGGACGGTATTTTCCGGAAAATAAGGCAGAGACAGATCTCCGCAAAGGTGAATACAAGACAGTAAAGATGCATTGGCTGTGAAAGCACATAGGGCTGGAGAATTAGCTAGAGAGACTTTCAGGTGTGCCGTGACAAAAGCGATGTTCTGTTAAGGACTGCTGACTGAGGATGCATTCTTCATACTTCAGCGGAATATGTGTCATGGGCTATCAAATCTTGCTAGATATTAGTAGAACACTAAAGGTAAAAATATTATGACAAAAACCTCACTGATTATGACAAAAAGATAATTTATTATGATATTAAACATCCCTGATTATAATATAATCATCACAATTTACGACAAAGACATCCCACATTGTCATAAACTCAACAGATTGTGAAAGAAACATCAAGGAATATGACAAACAACACAGATTATAACATGAACATCAAAGGTTACAACACAAACAATACAAATTATGATACCAAAAAATCCAAGATTTCGATAATCTCACAAATTACAACACAAACACAGAGTATCACAAAAACAACTTAGGTTATCATGTAAAATGGCTACTCACGACTTCTTGTCTTGTAGCCCAACCAGCTCCTGTCCTTAAAAGGAATTTTACTCAAATCCTGGCCCAGATTGATTGCTCTCTCTATGAGAAAGAAAAACAATCATAAACTAGAGCAGTGTTGCTCAACCTTTTTACATCCGCAACCCATCAAAACAGGAGAAATTATGTAATGGCCCAGCTGACAGCTAACCGAATACATAAATAACGATGGTAAACAGCAGTGCATTTGTTAAATCCAGTCATATAAGAACAAGTTTCAGCTGACGTTGCATCTTATAATTCTCATCCGTGATATGGTAATCCTACACAGTGCAATCCCGGAAGAGAAGAAACACTTATGGTCCTACCCATAACATGATTACGAAGAATTCTTGTGGCCAAACAAAACTTTTTTGCAGCCCATAATTGAGCAGTGGCTCACCGGCTGAAGAACAGTGATCTAAAGCAGTTGTTTCCAATATGACCTTCAGGCCACTCTTATTTCTGAAGGCCTTCCCTGAGCTCCCACTTTTTAATAGTCATATTATTAAAATCATACATATATATAATTTTTCTTAAATTACAGAATCTATATTAGTGTCCTCGCACCCGAAGGTAGAGGGTTGTGTTTTATCTATCTAAATACTATCTGAGGCGCCAGAAATTTGTTTCACGGACCTTTGGGGAGACCGTAAACCACTAATTGTAAACTATTTCATCACTGAAAACACTCCCTTCGTTCATTCCATCCATAGAAAAAAACAAAACATTCCACTTTAGACAACCTTGTGTTATTAAGAACGTGTTAATTTATTTTATTGCCCTTCGTTACATCCTTATATTTTATTTTTCATTATATTTTTGTTCAGACAAGATTAAACCCCCATTTAAGGTCAAATTTTTAAATGTGTCTCAATAAAGGTTTAAATCTGAAATGATGACTGTAGTCAAGAGGATCGACTTCTCTACACTGCACTTATAGTTTGGTCTTCCTCTCTCTCTTCCCAGAACAGCTACCCACCAGAGTCACATAAAGCACAAACGCCACAGCTCTAGTGACAATCCCCTGGGATCTCTGTAAAAAGTTTACTTGTGAACTAAATGATGCATCAGTGAAATGAACACGACCTTCAGTGTGTGAGATAAACAGCTTAACCTAACTACTTCGCTATGGAGAGGTGGTAACACAAGGAGAAGAAAATCAGAAATAGAGATAAGCGATATTAGAAAGATATGCACAAGATAGTGTAGGATAGAATGATTGTCGAGTCTCATCTCCTTCAAACAGCTGATAATCATAAAGCAGACTGGCTGCACAATTGGTAATCAGAAAGCAGGTAGGTTGTACAATATGTAATATACAATTGCAATATAATATAAACTGAAAGACCACTGCTCTGGCAATTTTTTTTTAACTTAAAAAATGAAAACTGACCAATAAAAGTGAATTTACAGTGTGTATAAAATTTTAGAAAACACGTCTCAACGCTTGGAGTTAAGCTGGCTGAGGGGTTAGGTTTCAATGAGGGAATAAAAGGATGGGAAAGAAGAAAAAAAACTTCACATTGAAAAAGAAACAGCAATTTTCACAACAAACCTTTCAACATCTTAGCCATAAATGGCTTGCATTTATCAAGAGGCACTTCATCGAATTTGTTAGCAAGGCTGACCAGGGCGCCATTGTTTACAAGATCCTAGAACAGAGATCAAAGATAACGGTTAAAAGCATTGTAAATATTAATAATGAATGCAACAGAACTTAACGCAGAAATAGTAACATTACTAGCTAGAGATGGGATGTAGCACTAAAAAAAAAAAAATTCTCGCAGTCTTGAATCTGGTGCTCCATCAATTGAACTTTAATAAGCCTGGGGATTTACTAACATAACTTTTCCTCTTCTGTCAATGGATAATGTCTTAGCAATACGGGGCGGACAATTCAGCAGCATTGGGCAGACAACTCGGATACATTCAGCAGACAACTCAACCACACTGGGCAGGCACTTAGCCAAATTGGGCAAACAACTCAACCACACTGGGCAGACAACTCAGCCACAGTGGGCAGACAACTCAGCCACATTTGGCATAATAAATTAGGTTGTTAAGTATAGACAACTGGGAAAAAACACAATAACAACAAATACATAACTTTACTTACTTCTGCAATCTGATCATAGCCCCAGAAGCAGGCATAGTGTAAGGGGGTGTTACCATGTTCATTGATAGCGTTCACATTGGCTTTGTTCTGAAGCAACTGAAAATAAAAACACAACAAGGTGGGAAAAAAAAAAAAAACTAGTTCTCTTAGTTAGTCAATTTCTTTCAAGACACCTTCATTATTCTTTTTAGTTATCCAGGGTGTTCTTATCATTCATCTATAAATCACATCTCCGCTGCTTCCACACATTTTTGCACTAACTAGCCATTTGCTCATAATTCACTTTTGTATTGCAGAACTGGATTTATATAACTCTACAGAATTCTCTTTCTCCTCTTAACTGACAGAGAGAATCACACAGAATATTCTTCACTTTGTAAAATTATACTTTTTTTTGAGCTACATTTAACTTCCAGGGGTACCAGGGGAGGTAAAGGGGGCAAGCATGATGTCCATCGAGTACGAACTGGTCTATACAAATCTGAGTCTGGCATTATGCCTAATACTCATGAAACAATGTTATCCACTTCACATGTGAAATTTACTATTGAGTTTCCTGTTATAAACTTGATGCTAGTGTGTAACTGCGCAAGACTGCAGGGTTTACCAGGGAACAACTTGGGGTAACTGCTGCAGGTGCCCTAACTATAACTTGTGAAGCTGAATGAGTATCTGTGATTTTTCCTGTTGGTTTGCCAGGATGAAGCCCTCGAAGTCATCAATGGTAAGTGGTTGCTGAAACAAAAAATACTTCTGACTCGTTCACCCAGCTCCCAACTGAGCCGCGGTTATATATGAGTCTGGTTTCTAGATTTGTGTGTGTGTGGTGTATGAACACGCCTGTTTGTTTCTTCTTTTGCATTTTCTTCTTCTGCTCTTTATCCCCCAAAGAGGCAAAGGCCCACAACCAATTCATGCCAACTCGTTTTATCTTTTGTTATCACACACAGTCCACCATATGTCCTTCCCATATTGTTAACTTTCATACAGCTTAAGTCACCAGGGTGATCAAACCTTCAATAACAGCAGAGAGGGGAAAATCAGGCAGAAAAAAAAACATTCTGCTTCAATATCAAACTTGGATACTACAAGAGAAGTCAATTACTCAGTCAGATGGTTTATGCACATCATTCCTCTAGGTATCTATGAAGACCTTCTTCTTCTTCATTCATCCTTATAAGGGGGTTGGCATACTGTGTTGTGGTTTATAGCTAAGCTGTGCCTTGTGACCCAACACATCCCTCTTCTTCTCTTTCTTCTTTTGCTTCTTCTTGTTAACCGGTCGTAAACTCCAATGAAAAGTTCTGGTTCTTCATCATCTTGGTCTTGTTCCAGAACTTGAGTTTAGCATGCCTATATGTTTTACTGGCTTACCTGCATGCAGACTGTTGGTTCCTCACTTCTCAGGCTGATACATCTGACCCTGAAGGAAACACATAATTAGTCGCCTTTTACAACAATATCTGTTGAGGAGGAAGAGGTAGGCGATCTATTCTTTCTGTCCCCTAAATATAGTCTCTGAACATACATGGAGCAGCAAAACCCTATTTATTCAATTTTTACATTTATTGGGGGCAGTGGATGGATTGCTTTTTCCCTCTAAGGATGTATGTGGCTTGGAACCCACATACACATTAAAAAAAGAAGACCTCACAGCATCTGCTATAGAAATACCTGTTTCTATCCAAGGACAACATATAAGACTCACCATAAGAACAACCTCCCGGTGGCCATGTGCTGCTGCCAGGTGGAGGGGCGTATCATCCCCCATGTTGGTGGCATTGATGCGGGCCCCCCGTTTGATTAGCATGTCAACAATGTTGTCTCTGCCCTCCCGGGCGGCCCAGTGAAGTAAGCTAAACCTATGATCATCCCTATGGAAAATGGTTAAAACAGTTTCTTAGAATTTTCATCAATTTACAGTCTTTTCATTCAGAAGTCCCTTTTGCTTTTGCACCCGGTGCTGGGATGTGGAGGTTGTGAGCCACAAGAGATGGTGGTCCACCATGGTCCAGCCATGTCTACACATCCCCATGGTCATCATAGAAGAAACAGGTTCCTGACCAAGAGCTTGGGCAATGTAGATAGAATCAATGTTTCCTTGGAAGCCAGAGTGCATCTAGCTGACAAGCAATGAACCAGCAGCCTGCATACACTCAAACCAGATCAGGAAAATGGATGTGCATGCAAAACTCAAGTTCTGGAACAAGACTAAAGTATACAAGTGGACGAACACCAGATCTTTTGATCGGAATTTACAGCCAATGAAAACGAGGAAGAAGTAGCAGGCCCTGGGCAACCTTATAATCTTCTTGCTGATACAACAAGAAGACACACATGTATAAACTGACAAGTATTCATTCATCATCATCATGTGCCCTGCCAATTGGCGTAGGCGCTCATGCGTCTCCACAGATCACGATCTCTGGTTGACTGGAACAGCTCTCTTAGTGATATCCCTCCTAGCCATCGTTTTAGCCCATCCAGCATCATCTCTCTTGGTCTGCTTTTACCCCTTTTTCCACTGATCTTTCCAGTTGTCACAATGTTCTCAAAGTATACATTATTGCAACAAAATACGCAAACATTATACCTTACATAGGCACAACAAGCATAATTAGGCACATAGATATACAGTCACAAGATATTTAAGTAATACAAAGACAACAAACATATATGGGCAGATAAAAATCCAGTCTTGTAAGTATACATTGACAGATAAGTAAACAGAGATATAATTATGCACATACCCATAAGTATAGATAAGACATTATTTTACATAGACTCAAGAAGTATAAAAAGACATTTTCTTCTGTTAAGCATTCACCTGCTGTAAATTCTGGTGGAAAGGTCTGGGTGTTCATCCACTTTTTGGACTTTGATCTTGTTTCAGAACTCAAGCTTTGTGTGCACATTCATTTTACAGATGTCATTTATTTGAATGCAGACTGCTGGTTCCCTGCCTATTAAGAAGATGCACTCTAACTTTGAAGAAAATACCCCTAATTGGTTGCCTTTTACAATATCCTTGGGGGGGGGGGGGGGGGGGAGGGGGGTCTATCCCTTCTCTCCTAAAATAGGGTCATGGAACCCACACAGGATACCAGCCCATCACTCTAATGCATGACACACTATTCTTATAATTTCACAGACTCAGACATACCAGTGCAACAACCCAGCGTAACACATCCACATCCTTATTATCCCATACAGCCAAATATATTAGCCTACCAATCTAATGCCCGATACCCTATTCTCGTTCATTCTATACAACCATACACATGAGCCCTAAACCTAATGTAAGGTATCCATACTCTCATTTTATAATGATCATCACACTTTGAGCCATTAAATGTCACACAGGGCTCAAGTCTATGCCTCCATTCCATTCTTTCAGTGCTAATTTTTTTTCACCAAGCAGTGTGCATTTTAGACATTAACCTCCGCAGACCAGCTCTCATCAGCAACCGCCACACATCCACTTTGTGTACCACAAACCACTTTACTCAGCTTGCCAGAATGACCTCCTTCTGTGTGTTTCTGCAGAAAAATTATTTATACAGGGTGGGAATGCTGGCCCTGCACCACACCTCCTTTCTTATCCGGGCTTGGGACTGGCAATTGCAGAGATTCATTATCTCATACACTCATATGTATCAGCCCACCAGCCTAATAAATAGTGTTCATACACCCACACTAAGTTTAAGAGTAGCATAAAATGTACCCTTTATTGAGATCATTTTCTGTGTTGTCCAGCCACACTCGGACATTAAAGGCATTTCCCTCTCGAACTTGGGTGAAAATATCATCCATTCTGTGTTCTTCTGATGTGTCAGTTAGGCCTCACCACTGTTCTTCAGTTAATGCCACTGTCCTCTATTATTCTGTTTCAAAATAAAATAAATGAACATCAGAGAGGGACAGTGGATCATATTCAGGCTAAGGACAGGACACAACAGACTTTGCCAACATATGTTCAAACTGTTCGGTGGAGAGAAATATGAAGATGTTTCCTGCAAACTGAACATGTTGAGCAGGTACTCAAATACTGTAAACTGTATGCTGCTATTAGAGAAGCAATCTGGCCTGTTCCAGCCTCATCAAGACAAAGATGCATGGTACACAGGGAGAACTGGACTGCATGGTTGCTTTCATCAAAACTACCAGCCTCCTGATATAAGTTTACTGGCAGAAAGATTGAAGAAGAGAAAGAAGACATAACTGGAGAAAAAAAACACATAGAACACAGTAGTGCCAAAATTAACTCTATAATAGTTTTAACGTAGGTTCATGAAGTCTGCGAGCAACATATCATGATAGATACAATTTTGCCAAGATAAATAATTGAAGTTGTTTGAAGACTCATGTAGTTAATAAGTCATAATACAAAGAATGTTGTCTGTATGAATTACAGCTCTAATTTAGGTTCCTGTTGTTGAGACAGTCGTAAAAAAACACAAGTGTTGCATTCATAAATTCTAGAAACCATATAGATTCATGTAGCTTAGCTAGTTATCACAAATATGTTACGAGCACAACACCAGTTTTAACATAGGTTTAAGGGGTTGAGACAGTTATGATGCAGCACTGCAGGATGAATTATAGTTTTAATGTAAGTTTTGGCTCTACTGGCAAATTTGGCCGGTAAGCTGGACTGCTTCGGCCGGCTTAGCGGGGCTTAGTGGGAGTTATGTCCCTTCGCGTCCCTTCGCCAAACTCAAAACAAGTCGCGGAAGAAGTCACGAATCAAATGACATACTTACCTATCATCATCCGGGTGCGTGTAGGGCTGCGTAGGGTTGCGTCTAGGGTTACCTATCATCCTACGGTTGCGCGTAGGGCTGCGTAGGGTGTCTTATCATCATCATACGGTTGCGTAGGGTGTCTATCATCATCATTATACGGTTGCGTGTATGGTTGCGTAGGGTTTGGGTTAGCGGTAGGGTTAGGGGTGTGGGTTAGGGGTAGGGTTAGGGTTAAGGTTAGGGGGAGGGTTAGGGTTAGGGGTAGGGTTAGATGATGTGAAAATATTCACGTAGGAGGTGGAAATACTGGCCGAAAATCTGATGCTTGTGGGAGTGGCGCCACTGGAAGTGTGCCAAATATGACGGCAATAGCGCGCGGCGGCTGGTGCCCCAATCGGTGGCGAATTGTCCGTGTCAGTAGCATCCACCGTCCGTCGACTGTTTGCGCGTGCATGCGACTGATTGTAGGGAACTACGGCGTCACAATTGTCACGTCTAACGCTGCACCTAACCCTAACCCTAAACCCTAACCCTAACCCCTGAACGCTAACCCTAACCTTCATCTATCTTACGCAAACAACCAACCCTACACGCAATAAGCAGCCCTTCACGCAACCGTAGGACGATGATAGACACCCTACGCAACCCTACACGCACCCGGATGATGATAGGTAAGTATGCCGTTTAATTCGTGACTTTTTCCGCGACTTGAGTTTGGCCAAGGGACATAACTCTCACTAAGCCCCGCTAAGCCGGCAGAAGCAGTCCAGCTTACCGGCCAAATTTGCCAGTAGAGCCTAAGTTTTTGTTACTGAAACAGTCAGGATTAACATACTATTGCAGATAACAATTATAGGTTTTATATAGCATCATGAAAATGAGATAGGGCAATCCTCCGAATAATGGGCACATATCATATTATGGTGGCTTCCGCATCTCCTGCAGTTTGCTCATGAGTCCCAGCCATCTAGTTTAGCCCCAATCCACACCGCATGAGCGGCGTGGGGGATACTCTCGGCCGTGGCGGTAGTTGCCAGAAGTTTGCAAATTAAGTCGCCAGAAGTTCGCAAATTAAGTCGCAGGAAGTTCGCAATTTATATGTAACTGAGGCCCTGTTTTTGACCGCCATAATATGTGCCCGTTATTTGTAGGATAGCCTGAGATAGTCATATTTAGTGTTGACTGAATACACCCTTGAAGTTGTATGAAGATTCATTTAGTTAAATAAGGTGAATTATTACTTTTGCCCAGGGTATTGTACGTTTAATTGTCAAAATAGACAACAAAAATAAAGAAAAGAACAAAATTAGCTTCTATCATATTGTTTGTTATCCGGATAGCAACCACTGCTTCCTGTTCTCCATTTTTCTAACATTAAGTCAAAATTTGTTAACCGACTCATCTGCTGGTTGAATAATTTTATCAAGAACGGCCTCTACTACACAACCAAAAGTATTCAGCCTTCCTTCTGATCGTTTAACGATTGCAGATTGTTACCCTAGATAAGGCAGCTACATAACGCTTTAAATGTGTTGTGTGTAGACATCAGAGATCAGAGTGTTTTTTTTAACATTACTCACTCACAAGTTAAAGACTACTTCACAACACACAGTACACTCCCTGAGACTGAGTGAACACCACTTAGATTTGTGGCAGGCTTCACAAACAGTACACGCAAATTCTTTTTTAGTTTACTAGTTGAATTAACACAGCAGATATAGAGAATATAAAACGAGCACAAACGTACACATACCAAGTAAAAATGGTAATTTAATCACAATATTTCATCCGTCCATCCTTTCTTGTTCACTTGTTTTTTTTAACACGGATGTTGTAGTCAAGTAGGTCATTTGGCCAAATAGTTTTAGTATGTGTAAGCTAACTGAAGAGACATAAAGTATATTAATTTTTCAAACAATATTTCAACACTTTATCTTATTATCGCAACAAATACAACAAACCAATAATATAATTTAAATTCTTATCATTGCTACTATTATTATTTGTAATTATTTTAAATTTAAGATACATTTTAAAATGTAGTTAGCCCTGAATAGTCAATCTGGCATTGCGATTTGTAATCATTTCAGTCCCAATAAGGCAAGGCTAGATTTTCGTTTGGTAGGAACTAAAATACATAAATGTACTAAGTTGTAATTTCTGACTTCTTCTTCTTTCGTTCGCTTTAAATAAGTCGCATATGACGGCAATTTTAACTCTCATTAAAATTTTAAGGTCGTTTTTATTTCAGTCACTGGCTCGTATAGATAGATGTTCTATATTTGCCTTTGTGAGTTGTGCCCTAAGAGTTAGTTTGTGTGCCCTTTATTTATTTACAGGGCGTTGCAAAACCAACCCCAGCATTTTTGTTTACTTTTGTGTTTTTCTATGAAAATTTGCGTTCAAAAGTTTGCCATTGCTTACAGAACGGCCGGCTCTCGATACCACTGTGTTGAAACCAATGCAAGACGATCTGCTGCTAAATCGCCGGAAAGCCACTCTTTTCCTGCTCTATGCTCTTGCTAACTTTCCCGCCTCTTGCATTTTCAAGCCAAGATTGTTCTTTTAGGAACCATACCATCGACTGATCTTTCCAGGCTATTATCCATATTATGATGATGTATATTATACTATCCATTGCTACACATTGAGTCCCGTCTGGGTCAAAAATAAGATTGTGCGTTTAAGGTCGCCACCGGTCCCCCATAGCTTCTCTCGCAATGTGGATCCCCTGGGCCAGATCCACAGTCTTTGCTGGGAGAGGTTAGGGCAGTACTGCAGTATATGCTTAGGGGTCTGTCTTTCTGCTCCACAATCACAGGCAGCAGATTCTGTTATGCTTATCCTGTACAGGTGTGCTCGAAGACCACAGAGTCCAGTCCGAAGTCTAAAAATTGAGGTTTGTTCTTTCCTGTTGAGTTTGTTTATGCTGTCACTCTCTGGTCTGTAATCTCTGTTCTGCTTTCTCCACTACCGCTTGAAAGACTGCTTTAGTGCTGTTTTGGTTTCCTTGTAGCTGTGTGGTGGATGAGGTTTGTGGAAGACTATTTCCAGCTTTTGCCAACTCATCTGCTCTCTCATTTCCTTGAATACCACAGTGGGCTGGTATCCACTGCAAGACCAGTTCTGCTTCCTTAGAAAGTAAGCCAATGTTGGTCCTTAGATCTGCAGTTAGTTTGTCTTTTTTTTTGCTTGATAGTGCTTGGAGAACAGACAATGAGTCACTAAGTATAACAATTTTGTGCCCTCTGTGTTCTTGAGTGATGAGATCTACTCATAACATCTACTCATAACCTCTCCTCATAACATCTACCCACAACATCTTCTCATAACGTCTACTCATAACATTTTCTTATAATATCTACTTATAACATCTACTCATAACATCTACTTATAACCTCTACTCATAACATCTACTCATCTACTCATAACATCTACTCATAACATCTACTCATAACATCTACTCATAACATCTACTTATAACCTCTACTCATATCATCTACTCAAAACATCAACTCATAACGTCTACTCATTACATCTACTCATAACATCTACTCATAGCCTCTACTCATAACGTCTACTCATAACATCTACTTATAACATCTACTTATAACATCTACTCATAACCTCTACTCATAACGTCTACGCATAACAGCTACTCATAACATCTAGTCATAACATCTACTCATAACCTCTACTCATAACCTCTACTTATAACATCTACTCATAACCTCTACTCATAACGTCTACTCATAACATCTACTTATAACATCTTCTCATAACCTCTACTCATAGCCTCTACTCATAACGTCTACTCATAACAGCTACTCATAACATCTAGTCATAACATCTAGTCATAAGATCTACTCATAACATTTACTTATTGCCTCTACGCATAACATCTACTCGTAACCTCTACTCATAACATCTACTTATAACCTCTGCTCATAACATCTACTCATAACGTCTACTTATAACCTCCACTCATAGCCTCTACTCATAACATCTACTTATAACATCTACTCATTAGATCTACTCATAACATCTACTTATAACATCTACTCATATCATATACTCATAACCTCTACTCATTGCCTCTAATCACCCCCTTTCCCTTTCTCCCTCCGGATTGAATTAGTCTATCAATATATAGATTCTCTGCCTGTGCTACTGCAATGTCCGTTTAATCCAAAAGAACCTTCACCAGGTCTACTTTATCATAAAGTAGCTTACCGCTCACAGGCGCGACAGCAACCAGTCTATTAGCCTGCTCATTACCCCTCACCCCTACGGCCCTGGAGAGAAAATCCATGATATCCTCCGGATCAGAGTCTTATCGGGTGATGCAATCCACTCTACATGTCGGACGCTTGCTTTTCCGAAGCATGCTTTGTGAGTGCATTACAATTAACAACATGTAGTGCTCTCAGGCAGAGCCTCGAAATGATGGAAAAGGAGAAGCAGAAGCGCAATGAGATGCACAGCAGCAGAAACATCGGTAGCATCAATCACAAAACTATTTTTAAAGAAAACAACCAGAAGTGAGCAAAACAAAGTGTAGTAAATATTGACTTTTTCCCACTTGTTTCTAAACAAAAATAATTCAAGTAACAGTTTACATATTTGATGGCCACGTTAACACAAAGAATAAAGTTATGATATTCACTGGCAACGCAAACAACAACATGTTAAAGCTTAAGTTACGTATGGAACTCTTTTTTTTTTTAAAGTTAAATACGGCTCGCAGACTTTTTATTTCCAGTGTTATTTAAATTGTAACAGATATCAGTGAAATTTGGAGAATCGCTAAAGACATGGAAGCTAAGTTAAATACATTCGGGGAAAAACGCCTAAGGAAATTGGTCAACATTAAATAGGATTAATTCATAATGGGCGAAGAAATAAGAGAAATGGCTGGAGAACTGCTAATATCATTCATTTGTTATTTAAAAAAAAAAAAATGGCAATATTTTGGGCATTAGGCACATAATGGGGAGATGCCGGTAAAAGAATTGCTAAAAAGGGTTCTGAAATGGGAAAAGAATGGACTGAAGAAACGAGGACGTCCGAGAAAAAATCCTAAGTAGAGAGAAACAGAAGGTGTTAAACCGGATGTATCCATGATACTGAAAGGATTGTGCAAGAGATTCATCATAATCAATCAGCAGGTGCTTTACAGAACGTCGCTCTCGTCACGGCACGCCTGAAAATATCTTTCTCTAGCGAGTTCTTCAGCCCTATGTGCTTTCATAACCATCGAATTCTCAGTGTCTTGTATCTGCCTATGCCTCTTTTTCTGGAAACTTTACCCCACATAGGTGTGCTCAGGCGCTTGGCACTACAGCCAGCAGTGTAAAGGTTGTCTAGCTTTTCTTCGAAAAGGCAAACAGTGAAGTTTAAGTAGCCTGTTAATGATCCGTAGAGCACCCAGGTCAACCCCCACCGCCTCGTGGTGCACACCGGAAAACCGAAACCGTGAGGTTTCAGGCTAACAGGGCAATGGCTCGCATGGAAGGAGAAGGGCATCAGCCAGGTCAGAATGTTTCCTGCCCCCGCCAGGCGACGCGCCTAATGGTGCAACTGATTGCTACTACACAAAAAATACTGAATTATTATACGACAGATTCCTGCGGAATGCAGCCAGACCAAACTGCATGTTCGACTTTTTACAGCAGAATTCCCGAAAGGAAGGCAAAGGAAAGACCAAGAAAGATGTGGATAAACGATGTAGCTGAAAACTGCAAAAAAGATTAACAAATCCATCACCCAAGCCACTCGATAAGGGCAAGACAAATACAGAAAACCACGACACTGAGCTACAAGGTGGTATCAGTAAGACGGACTGAGATGACAAGAGCAAGAAGAGTTGAGTTGAGTTGCGTCAAGAATTGACTTCACAGCACCCGGTGCATTCTAATGCGTGCTCCGTCCTCATCTTCATCAGCCAGCGCAGAGTTAACTGATCTAGAGGAGGCAACCTCGATTTAAAAAAAAAAAGAAGCCTAAAGTGGATCTACGTACTGAAAGGCTGAATGATTGTGGGATAGTAGTCGTGAACGTGGAAGTCTGGTCAGCGAGAGGAGCGGTGCCAGGCGTGTGGACTTTCTTAGGGACATCCATTGCCTCTTCCCTAGCAGGCAGGCTCTATTAGGGTAAACGTCTACTTCATGCGTCATAACACATTTTATTTTTCAGATGGATTTTTCATTTCATAAGAATTGTCGCCGGAGCTACGTAGCTCTGCGCTTGACGTAATCTCCAGCGAGCAGCTAAGAGCAAGAAGAAGAAAACGAAGAAAGTATACTCCATCTTTGTTCTCTCCAGGTCATTATGACATCTAACATGGCCAAAATACCTCAGCTTTCAGGACAGGATGCTGTTTGTGAGCCAGTTCTCCTCCGAAACTTGATTATGCATACATTTGCGGTGGCCCACCAGGATAAATCCGCTGACCATTTGTGGGCCGCAAACCACTGGCTGCTGACCCCTAGGCTTCGAATCCTGGGGCTCAGGTTGCCCTTGTTATCTTTTAAAGTGCATGCTTATAACTGCATATTATTTGATACATAATGTTTGATTTGTCTTACAGATAATAATAATCATAATAATAAAAATAATAATAAAGTATTGTTATTATTGTACAATTAAACAAGGCTTAAAATATCTTCAGCCATACTCCCAATATTTCTGGGAGGAACAAAGCCTCTCCCCACTATATATAAGCGTTCTCTTTTTAAGAATCTGCTGTTACAGTAACTATTATTTTTGTTTGACAATCAGCACACAATAATAATAATAATAATTTTATTGTTACACAATTAAACAAGGTTTGATCCAAAAGCCCCAAGGAAATTATTGGGGGAGGGCTTTTATGAAGGGGGAGGGAGGGTGGCGCTGATGCTCCCTCATCCAATTTTTCTTTGTGGCTGTGCGCCTGGGCAGAACACGACCTTACATGACGTGACAGGATGCGATATGATAATGATGATGCTGGATTTAAGAGTTAATTAAGTGCAAACATTATCACTCTCCATTTATAACATTTAGTTAGTTAACTGACCGATTATTCTATTCGCACATCAGACAAATCCATAAGGGCTCGGATCCCATCATCAGCAAATCCCTCAATGTGTGGCGACTGATAACACCAATTATGTGTTGGTTTACTATTCTTTTGTGGCTACATGTAAAGAGTCTGGCAATTCCTTTTTCAATTGAAGTTCTTATAGACTTTTTAATGTTGCGGAATCAGAGTCGTCTCTGGATTCATTTGCTCGCCTACATCCTTCAGAGCTTTGAGAACATCGGCCCGATCACTGTTTTCCGCTTACACCAGAATACTGTGGCAAACAAATGTATGTTTGTAAGTTGTACCCCACTAGGACATCACACAAAGCGATAAACACCCTGTGACACAAAGTGCCACCATGCGGATAAAGATCACCCGTGGAGAGGTCCCGGAAACACCGTTCAGCCGTTAGGCCATATTTAGGGCCCGACTATATTTAGGGCCCCCGGCAAAAGCCAGGGTGGGGCTTCTGGTAAACAAATGAAACTGACTGCTGTCAAACGAAATTTACTCAGACTCCAACCAGTGACTTTGAACTCATTCTGTGTTGATTTTTTTAAAGCACGCACGTGGAATGGAATCACTTAAAAGTCACGCATAGGGAAAATCTATAAATATTAAACATCATGCGTGTGTAACCCTATAGTCCGCAGGCAGCTTTGCAGTGAACACGCTGTTTACGTTTAATACCACGATTAACAAATCAATAACTACCAGTCATGATCAGGTAAGACTACGACCAACTTCTTCGTCTCACCCGCCATTTCGTGAAACCGATAGCTCGGTTGAATAGCTCGGCGGGTTCCGATTAAAACTGACGGCGAACCAAAAAGAATCTTTTCTTGGCTGCACGGCAAACGCGTGGCATTGAGCTTCAGCAAAGAGGAATTTGGGAAAGTAAAGTTGAAATTAATTTACTGCGCGCGCGGTGATCCGTTAGGAATATTTAGTGTGATGACATGCCTTTCTGTCAAAGTACATGAACTAAATGTGTTAAAACGCTCAATTCTGGAATACGTTCAACGGTAAACTAAACAGATTTGCGTTTGGTTCAATTTCCTAGAAGGGCTGAATTACAAAATGGTAAGTTTTAAAAGTATATTTTGTTAGCTAGTTAGTTAGTTGGGTTATTATCATCACTGCACTCCAGACATGTCTATAGGTGCTGAGAGTTTCCTCTCAGTATATACCCCAGCGTCAGGTGGCTGATGATATCAGTTCTATGTTGTGTGCGTCCTATTTTTTCTATACCGATCTGAACTCCCAAGCCTATTATTCTGGCGAGTGATGTGAATTCACAGCCCACAAAGTACTCCACTTTTTTTTGTAGAGCATCAATAATATCAGCATGATCCGAAGGTTGACCGTCGGATCCAAAAAAAAAAGGCATGTTTTGTCTCACCGGATCATCATCATGTTCTTCGCCAATAAGAGTAGGCGGCCATGTTTTGACACCTTCTTACACGATCATCAGAATCGCGGATCAAGTCAGTGTCTTTTCCCTTGACCCATCCATATGGCCAATCGATCAAGGCTTTCATCTCTTTGCCTCGCCTTGCTCTTGTTACATCATCAATCTTGCCAGTTGTAACTAAATTCCCCAAGTCCATTCCTTCTCCTAACAGGGGCTGAGTGGTCTGGGGACAAGGCGTCCGCCTCGAGTGTTGGAGGTCCCGGGTTCAGGCACTGGTGAAGGTTGGGATTTTTTCACGTTGACTTCTAGTATTTTCCCTTGGTCTCTGGGTAATGAGATCGGACGTCCGTGTGTAGTATTGCGCACGTAAAAAATTCATTGGCAGTTGGAAATCGAAAAGAGTAGCCTAACGGCGCTGCCCGGGTAAAATGTAGAGTTAAAAACCTAAGTATTTCAGGATCCTCGCTGGTGCTACGGAATTTGTTCACTGTGCCTAGAATTTTCGGACTCAGGCTTGAGTTAGAAGTAGAACGGAACACTTATAGGTTACTACCCTTGTGTCATGATGTTGATCCGTTGTCTAAAGCACACAAACAAAATCCTGACATTTATAACATACACACATCCTACAAGTTTGGAAAAGAACTGCTTTATTAGGGTTTCTATCATTCCATTGTCTTCTGTGCCTGCTTCTCAAAAACCCCATCTCCGCTGCGAGTAAATGTTTCTTCCAGCTTGTCTGCCTATTGCCCATGTCTTACATGCACGGAACTACACAGGTTCTATTTAGATTCTGGTATAATACCTCCCTAGTCTGTTGATTGCCTCTAGTGTTAAATTATTAATATGCACCTCTGCTTGTCACGCAAGTGACAATGATGTATTGCATGTGCAAAAAACCAACAGTCTGTGTACAAATAAGACAGATCTGTAAAAGAGAAGTGCATGCAAAATTCTGAAGTTCTGAAGCAAGACTAAAGTTTAGAACTGGGGGAACAACCAAAACTTTCCGCTGGAGTTGACAGACGGCCAGTGAGAAGAAGAAGAAGAAGAAGCATTAAATCACCATTATATGTTGATTATCTGACTAGCAGCCATCGTTTCATGTTCTCTATTTACTTAAGAATTGTTCATTTATTTAGCCTCTTTGTCTTATTCGCTATTTTAGTGAACCAATAAGGGACGCCCTATAAAATTCACCTAGCTTAGTCTTCATTCTTATCATTCAGTGATATGTCGATTACTGGCTTTGACACTCTCTTTCTTATTGCAGTTGTTTCAGTTAAAAAAGAAATTGTATTCGTAGATGAGCTGTAGAGAAGCTGTTATCAGGGACACCGCAGCATGGGCGCTTGGTACATTTATGCCCTCATCCCCTAATTGTTCTTGTGTACCGCCAAGTCCGCTAAGAATATTTGCAGATGTTCTAAGTCACCTGCCCCTCGCCCCCTCCCCCAAACCAAACCAGAACCCTCTTAATACCTTGGTCAGCCTGGCACTTGCAAGGGGGCCCCACGAGCATAGAGTTCCATGCTGTCCTGTGTATGTTATGTGGCCGTTTACATTTGATTCTTTTGAGTCATTGTCGTATTGGCCGCAGTACACTGCCTGCCCAGGGGCCCATAGTGCTGTTAAGACGGCTCTACCCCAACCACGTATAGTCAATCACTTCTTAAGTACTTACTTACACATTTAATCTTCTTCTTCTTCTTCACTTCCTCTTTTACCGCTGTGGGTGTCGAGGGAAATAAAAGGTTCTGTCTCTAGCTCTTCTGGCCGCCTCGACCATAGGCACATCGTGCTGTTGTAGAGTTTCTCTGATGTTATCCTTCCATCTTGTTCTTGGTCTACCTCGTGCTCTACGTCCTTCTTCTCTTTCCATGTATGCTTTGTATGGTATGGTGTCACAAGGCATTCTCTCTAAGTGGGCAAACCATTTCACCTGCTGTCTTCGTATGTTATTTAGAATTGGTTCTGTGCCGACTTTTTCTCTTATGATCTCATTCCTGATCTTATCTCTTATGGTCACTCCTACAGCCCTTCTCAGACATCTCATCTCCATGGTTACCAATTTTCTTTTATGGTTTGTTGTGAGTGACCATGTCTGGCACTGGTAGCACAGAGTTGGAATAAATATGCTTTGAATAAGATGTCTCTTTGTACTGATTGGGATTACACATTTAATACTCATTCATATATATTAAGTTTATTTTCCACTGGCATCTAGTAATAATAATTATAATAATTACTATTGCACACTTCAACAAGACTCAAAACCCTTGAAGAACCAGCTTTATTACACATTTTTTAAACATATTTGGATCCATCAAAGAAGCTTCTTCTTCTTCTTCTTCGATCCTTCTGTCAGAAAACTTAAATCAGGAGGCCGGTAGCCTTTATGAAAGCTATCGTGCAATCAAAGATGCAATCATCGAGAAATTAAGAGTGAGAAGCTACAACGAAATTCATAATCTGTTTGAATCACCGTTGATTACTGGCATCTTGAGAGCTAATGAACTGAAATGGCTGGGGCATATTGAAAGAATGTCAGATGACAGAGGGGTATAAGTGTGTACAAAAGGGAGTCGAATGATAGGAGACCACGTAGCCGACCAAGAAGACGATGGAGAGATAATACCCAAAAAGACTATAGATGAGCCAGCAGGCTAAATGTCAAGAGACTAACCAAGAAAGAGATGGTTGAAGGGAGTAAAAGTGACACTTCAGGAACGTTAACACAACCGACGCAGAAAGAGAATGACAGGAAACTGCATCCTGCTCCTCTTTGTGACGCTCTACGACATTAGCAGTTTGAGGGAGTTGGGGAGAGGAAGAACATCAGATAAACCATATATTTATTGCCTGTTATCTGTCATTTGTCTAGCATGCACATGTGATATAGGATTTCTCTTTAGCCAGGTTTAGGAATAATGCATGGTAATCCTTGTATAATAAATGGACAAACAATATTAATTACATATAGTTTACAAGACGTCGTAAACCAATCCCACCATTTGTTTGCTGTTTGTGATTGAGTTTACATTAAACAATTTGATATTACCACTAAACAATCGGTTCTCCACACAAATGTCAAAAATCAACGCAAAGCGGTCTGTTGCCCCAACGTAGAGTGACCATAATTTTTTTTAGCTGAAAACGGGACATCTCATTTATTTTTTGAGCTCGATCGGGACATCCCAAGCAAATCAGTTATCCCCGCCCCTTACCGCTCCCCAAGGTCACCAAGTTAACGAGTTAATTACCCAACAGTGGTGTCAAAAGCTTGACCAGTGCCGCCAAGAAATAAACGACACAATATGCTCTTTAATTACAATTTAAAAAACATGCTACAGTGAAAGTTCTCCACATATTTCAGGCATTAAAGTATCTAACACTATAAAATCTAATAAGTCTACAGATATAACTGCAAGTGTGTGTTCTATTCTCGAGCTTATTTCTAGAACTTAATAACAGGGGACAATTGATACATTTTTGGAGTACCGACGGGGCGTCTGGGGTGCGCCTAAAACGGGACTGTCCCGCTGAAAACGGAACACATTGTCAGTCTACAAAAACGGAAATTTCGGAATTACAAGCCACTTTCGTAAACCTCTAAGCCACAGACGCCGACAACGAGTTGTTATTTCTCCCACAAGTTAGCGAATTAGAGATTACAATTCTGGAGATTAGTTGTGGAGATTAGAGTTTTGCAGACAATCTGTCTTGGACGCCTGGAAAGAAGAAAAACGGGAAGCCATCGATTTAAATGGAAATGGACGGAATTCTATTCTTACCAAACAATAGGAAAACCCCGTAAGGCTTGAATATTATTTTGAAGTAATTAAGCGAGTTCCAGAACAGGGAAAAATAATATTCCCTCGGGAGATAAAAGCAAATAAGAAGTCAATAATAGATTTCCATTAACTAAATTATACGGTATACAATGACTGACTGTATATTTTTAAGCGTAAACTGATACAGTTTTTCACAGATCGAAGCAGCCAATATAATCTGTTCCAAGTAATTTTCTGGAATATAAAGGCAGTTGGCGTAATTTTAACTATCCTAATAACGCCATTTAAGAATATAAGTGACACCTTGTGTAGAAAAGTGCACTAGGCAGGAAAGTTGGCTAAAGATCTAGTTTCTTTCATGAAGCCCGTGATGAGAGCGACGTTCTGCAAGGTACCTGCTACACGATGATGACCCATCGAGTGTGTAGATTACAGATGGGTAGAAGATGTCGAGGTCACTCTCTACTACAGTAGAATCTCCAGAGTTGACCACCTCCAAAAGTTGAACAATTCCTATGTTGACCAGCTTCCTAATCCGACGGTCACCACATATTTTCATTGGAAGACTACTCTAAATGTTGACCATCTCTTTAAGCGGCATATTGACTTCTTGGAATGTGACCATAAAGAAAACATAGGGGGGGGGGGGAGAGTGAGTCTCAATGGCTTAAGCCTTGTTTAATTGAGCAATAATAATAATAACTATAATAAACGTTTTAAAAATAAACAAAAGCTTAAAGAGAAAGCATGTATACACTATACATGGTTAATAGGGTTACTTTGCCTTGAGGTTTTGAACAACGGATCAACATCATGGCACACGGGTATAATCCATAAGTGCTCCGTTCTACTTCTAATTCAAGTTCGAAGAAGCTCAGCACCATGTACAGGCTTTGTAGCACCGACGAGGAGCCTAAAATACTTTGGGCAGATTTTTAACTCTAAATTTTGCCCAGGCAGCGCCGTTAGGCTACTTTTTTCGATTTTCAACTGCCACAGGCTTTTATACGTGCGCAACAATGCACACGGGCGTCCGATCTCACTACCCAGAGACCAGGGGGAATTACTAGAAGTCCAAGTCCATGTGAAAAAATCCCAGCCCTTACTTGTGATTGAACCCTGAACCTCTAGCACTCATGCGGACAGCATGCCTCTAGACCACCCAGCTACATTACTTTGCCTTATAAAGGTGGAATGAAGAAGAAGAAGATGCTACTGACAATTGACAATTGTCCTGGCTACCCACACATGGATCATCTTACCAAATAACCCTGATATTTCTGCTACCAAAAACGACATCAAAAATCTAACCTCTTGATAAGTTGTCATCAAAAGATATAAATTGCAATAAAAGGCTGAGGTTTTCATAGCACTTGGAAATGTGTGAAAATCAGATAAAATTTAGACTAGAACTTAAATTTAGATTGTTATTTCTAATATCAAATCAGTTCTGTTGTATGGAGTGGAAACATGGAGAACTACTAAAATAATTACTAATAAACTACAAACATTAATTAACTTATGCCTGCACAGAACAGATGTAATTAAATGGAACGATAAAATCACCAATGGCTTTAGAAGAACTAAACACATTCCAGTGAATCAACAGGTAAAGAAAAGACGCCGATGTTGGATAGGACACACGTTAAGAAAACATGCAAAAAAAAATTGTTTTGGCACTGGAACTCACAGGGACATAGAAATAGAGACAAAGCGAAGAGTGAGGCTTAAAGGATAGGGCGAACATGGGATGAGTTGCTTACAGTAGCAAAGGATAGGATGATTTATTGTGAACTGGCGAGGTCCTATGCTCCACTGGGTTGAACAAAAGGGTGGGGGGGGGGGGGGGGGGGGTGTTAACGGGCAGAAGAAGAAAAGAAGACAAATGTTATTTTATGAATAGGCACCAGTTAAGGAATGTCTGTAGTCTGTTTTTGTTGTATTCGCTGTGCTCCGCATTTCTCCCCTATGCAGAAAGCCTGGTTTGTAATTGGAACAGTACATCACTGTTGTGCTTGTTGTTTGACATGAGGCTGCCAGTCTATACTTTGAATCACCTGCTACATTGCCACTGATTATTGGGGTTTCCTTCCAAGTCAGAGTGTATCTGCATGAAAGGCGAGCAGAATAGTTTGTATACACTAAGCCTGATCTATGAAAAGGATGTGCGCGCAAACTCAACTTTTGGAAGAAAATCATAATCTAGAAGTGAACGAACAACCAGAACTTCCCGCTGGAGTTTACAGCAGGTGAACGTTGAGAAAAAAAAGAAGAAGTAGAATATATTCTGTTGATGGCAGTTTTGTTATTTCTTTGATGATGTGTCGTTTCCTGTTTTCAGTACGGCTTTGTGAATTATGCCCTGGAGTTGTTGGTCTTGAGAAACTTCGGAGAAGAAGCATGGAAGCAGATTAAGTAAGTTTACCTTGTTGTTTTTGTTTTGGTTGTCAGTTCTTCATCTTCACCCCCTCCCCTTCCTTCTCCGAATCCTTCCCATCATTTCTCCAACTCCTTTCTCTTTTCTCTTCTTCCTCCTCCACTACCTCCACCACCCACTCCCCCTTCTCCTTTCTTCCACCGCCTCCACCACCCCTTCTTCATACTCTTCTTCCTCTCCGCTTCCTCGTCTCCCTTTTCATTCTTCTCACTACTTTCTTGCTACTATCAGCTTCCGCCTTATTCCCACAATCACCAGAAGTAGAAGGCAATGGGGAAAAAGAACGTAAAAAGGTAGTCGAAAAAAAAGAAGAAGAAGAAGAAGAAGAAGAAGAAGAAGAAGAAGAAGAAGAAGAAGAAGAAGAAGAAAAAGAAGAAGAAGAAAAAGAAGAAGAAGAAGAAATTAATTCGGACAAGAGAGACTTAAATTCGTACCACCAAACAATTCAGTTAAATCCAGGACAGAACCTAATGTGGTGTCTCTTGACTAAACGCTTGCAGGTCAAAGTGAGAGTATCGAATCGTTTACCACTTCAGTATCGGCAAGTAGTCGTATAATCGATGTCGTGAGTGCTAGCATAGATTTCGGTGAATCCATTCAAATATGAACCCTTTCACGTGTAGTATTTGAGTATTTGACATTATATATTTCCCAATGGCATTGCATTTAAAAAAAAAAATGGCTTTTATGTTGGCCCAATGATAATGGTAGAGTGGACAGAGAAGAAGGTAACAGTGAAGTATTGTATGCATCAGCTTAAAAAAAATTTATCCAATAAAGCCATTTGGACTAGAAAATAAAAGTTTATAGTGCGTTCACAAATTGGTGCCGATGTTAAAAAAGAATTATGTCTCAGCTGCTGATAAAGCTTTATAGTAAGTTATTCACAGTTCCAATTTTACTGCAAACATGACATCCTTTAATTGCTCCAGTCATATGTCAATGAAAACTACACAGAATGCCCATCGCTGTCTCTTATTTAAAAAAAAAAAAAATGAATAATTCATTGCAGTCTAACCAATACCATACACACGCATTAAATATAAAGGTAGCAGTTAGAAGAACAGACATAAATATTTTGTTACTAGAATTGCAGTTGATGGGCAATAGAAGCTGCTATTAAACACGCAGCATTACAAGCGGCACCGCTAGATCTGTAATAACAGGCCACCCACCATTCTCTGAATCTTTTATAAAGGCATATATAATGGCATTGTGAGTGAACAAGCTAAATGGTTAGTTGTATGTCCTTCACAGCAATGTTCTTAATTATGTATTCCTACACGGTTCGTTTGCTGTGAAGCGATTATCTTAGTTATAAAGCAGTCATATAGTTTGCCATTCTATAAGTGTGGAAAGCATTTTTTAGCCATGTCATTTACCATTATTTAAAAAAAAAAAAAAAAAACGAAACATAAAGAATAAATGTTATTGCAGCTCTTTATCTATCGGAAACAACACCCTAGCCACGAATCTAAAATTTAATTTTCAAGACCTGAAGCAGCCTAAGATGTGGCAATAACTAAAAATTATAGTTGCATAACCTTGTTAAGGGACCGTGAGCTAAGCTACCACGCGTTTCCCATGTGGATTCCGAGATCCCATTGTGGGGGGAAACAAGAATAGACCCACTTTCTGCCCAAAAACCATGTTGTAAGAGTCGACTAATGGGGTGCTTTCTTCGAAGTCGGAGTACGAAGGAAGTCGGAGTACATCTGCCCAAGAGGTAAGGAACCAACACCCACTTTCTGGTACAGGACTAGTGTCCAGAACTGGACAACCAACCAGAACTTTCCGCCATAATTTACAGCCGATAAACGCGAAGAAGAAGAAGAAGAAGAAGAAGAAGAAGAAGAACTACTAGGCTATCATGGCTGCCTTTTATCATTATAAGCAAGACTAAATTTGTGTTTTGTTTTTCTGCTCAGACAAGAAGCCTACCTGGACATGGATGGTGACTTTCTAGTCCGTCAAGTTTACGACGATAGCGTCTCCTATGATCTGGTGGGCGCCGCATGTAAAGTCCTCAGTAAGTACCTCCTAGCACAGCGGCTCTCAACCTGTCTGATCTCGACCCCCCTTTTTTTTTGGTTTGAACGACTTTTTCATAGGGGTCGCCTGAGTCCATCGGAAAACACATATTCATTGTAGTTATGAAGGGGAAAAATTGTTTGGGGGTCGCCACAAGATGTTTATGTTTATTAGACGGATCAACATCATGGCACACTAGTGTAACCCATAAGTGATCCGTTCTACTTCTAGCTCAAGCTGAGTCAGAAGAATCTCAGCGCAGAGCACGAACTCCGTTGCACCGGCGAGGATCCTTAAATACTTTGGGTATATTTTTAACTCAAAATTGTTGCCTGGGCAGTGGCGTTAGGCTACACTTTTCGATTCCCAACTGCCACGGCATATTTTACGTTCGCAAGAATACACACGGGTGTCTGATCTTATTACCCAGAGACCAGATGAAATTATTAGAAGTCCACGTGGAAAAATCCCAGCCTTTATAGGGGCTTCAACCCGGGACCTTCAGCAATCGAGGCGGACACCATACCTCTAGACCACTCAGCCTACAAACAACATGAGGGAACTGTATTAAAGGGTCGCGGCATTAGGAAGGTTGAGAGCCCCTGTTCTAGCAAGACACTTCGTTGTCTTCAGCTGTTGATTTCAAGGTTTGCAATCTGTAAGATTTGACACCTCAAGGATGAGAATCAAACGGGTACAAATCCCGGAAATTCCGTTCAACCGTGGGGCCGTATAACAGTTATATTTAGACAATCTCCGTGTAGGTTCAGTGTCCCTATTGTGCGTAAAAAAAGGGGGGGGGGGAACAAGAATAAATCCACAGCCTCTCTAACAAGCATGTCGTAAGAGTCGACTAATTGGGAGTTCCTTTAAAGTCGAAATTCATCTGCTTGAGATGCAAGGAACCAACAGTCTGTATATTAACACGTCAGTTCTGCGAAACAGATGTGCAGGCAAAACTTAAGTTCTGGAACAAGACTAACGTTCAAAAGTGGACGAACTACCAGAATCTTCCGCCGGAGTTTACAGCCGATGAATGCCAAGAAACAAAAATGATACTGGGACAACACAAAACGGTTACGTATTAGCCTAAAGTCCATTTGATATCAGTAAAGTCATAGCTGCAGCTGTGTTATCAGTATCACCATGAGATATCAGTATTATGGTTGTCATAGGTATACACGGGAGTTATCACTATCATCCTATGATTTCCATAACGTTTTAAGCGATACCAGTCTTTAATAATTACTTTTGTATGTCAGTGGCAGCATGCGTTATCACCATGAGGAGTTACCAGTTCATTCATGGTTTACGATTGTCATCATTGTTAACGATTATTATCATTGCTCACCAGTATTGTCACGTGTTCCCAGTATTTTGAGCTATCGTTGTCGCCAGGAGCTATCATTATCACCATGAGCTATCATTTTCATAGTCTGCTATCACTTTCGTAATCAGCTGTCATGATTATCATGCGCTGTCAGTATTTTCATGAGCTACCAGCTCATTCTACGGACCTTGTGCTACTGATATCTCACTAAGGTATAACTATCATCATGAGCTACCAGCTGAACCTACCAACCTAGTGCCACTGGTATCTCACTGAGCTATAAATATCATCATGAGCCACCAGCTAAACCTACCGACATAGTGCTACTGGTATCTCCTTTAGGTATAACTATCATCATGAACTACCAGCTAAATCTACCAACCTAGTGCTACTGGTATCTCACTGAGGTATAACTATCATCATGAGCTACCAGCTGAACCTACCAACCTAGTGCCACTGGTATCTCACTGAGGTATAACTATCATCATGAGCTACCAGCTGAACCTACCAACCTAGTGCTACTGGTATCTCCTTTAGGTATAACTATCATCATGAACTACCAGCTAAATCTACCAACCTAGTGCTACTGATATCTCACTAAGGTATAACTATCAGCATGAGCTACCAGCTGAACCTACCAACCTAGTGCTACTGGTATCATCATGATCTACCAGTATCATATTTAGTTACCACTATGATCATGAGGTATTTTTATCGTCACATACTACAATTATCATCATGGGCTATACGTATCGTCATTATCATCGTGAGTTCCAGTATCATGATAAGTTATCAGTATCATCATCTGCCGTGACTATCATTACCAGCTTTCCCTATCAGCAAAAGCTATAATTATAATTGTCACTATTGACGGCCAGCCATAAGATGTGTCACCACTACCTCGAAGCCTTGTCAGCGTCATAATGAGCCAACAGTATCCTCATCTTTTAATATGTTCATGGTTTACTGGTATCATAATGAGTTAGCAGCATTTACCAGTATCACAGCGAGGTCCCCAGTATCATAAGCTACAGCATCACCATGAGTTATCATTGTCATAGTGAGCTGTCAGTATTATCATGCGCTGACAGTATAATCATGGTTTATCAGTATCGCTGTCATTATCATCATAATTACTAGTATCATCATTAGTCACCACTTTGGGGTAACACTCATCATATTCTAATACTATCATCATGTTTTATGAATATCATCCAGTTATACCAGTATCATCATGGTTAACTAGTAGAATCCTGAGCTACCAGTATCAACATTGTTTAGTAGTTTCATCACGAGCTGTCTGTAGTATCATAGTTTACCAATATCAAAATGAGATATGTCAGTATTGTCATGGTAAAAACAAAGACGACTATATATTGTAATTAGGGTTTTAAACACAAGAAATAAACTCACTTGTATAGATCGTCACTCATAGAACAGCAAAACACACGAACACATACGCGCGCGCGCGCGCACACACACACACACACATATATATATATACATACTAGAGGTTAGAGTGTGACAGGGCATAGGTGGTTTCACAGCTTTACAGAAATACGCGTTTTGACAACACTTTTTTTTAAAGCGAACACGAAATAACCATGGCAACCAGTTCCAGACATGGTAAAAAATCAGTAACCATGGAAATGAGATTTTAATGAGACGCCTAAAGGGGGCTATAGGGATTAGGTCATAAAATGTAAATTCGACACTGAGCCAGATCTCAGTTACATATAAAGGCAGCAAATAAAATGGTTTGCCCACTTAGAAAGAATGCCTCTAAAGGAAGAGAAGGACGTAGAGCACAAGGCAGACCAAGGGCAAGATAGGAAGGCAACATCAGAGAAACTCTACAACAGCACGATGAGTTATCGTCGAGGTGATCAGAAGAGCAAGAAGCAGAACCTTGTATCTCCCTCGAAACCGGAAGCAGTAACGGGGGAAGCGAAGATGAAGACAAAGAAAAAGAAAGAAGAAAGAGGAGAAGAGCAACAACAAAAACCACCCCAACCATGACAGCATAAGCAACAACAACCACCACAACCACATTAGCAGCAGCAGCAATAAAAACAACAGTAACAACACAAAATCAGGGAATTCCCGTTTTGCACTGTCATTAACATAGCAGGTAATCTGACTCCCAGATGTGGACGCTGCCACAGTGCTGGAGCTGTTCGGGAAGATGTTCTTCATCTATTGCCAGGAGTCCGGTTATGATAAAATTCTCAAGGTAAGTCTTTTTACCACCTACGTGCCTACTTGTCTGTCTACCTACCTAGGTAAGATCTCTACAAAAGCCACTGCCTTACCTACCAACCTAGGCACTTTCCCCAAAGCCCAACTACTTTCTATGTTGTGCCTTCACGGGCACGTACTTAGACATCTGCGTACATACCTTTTCGTCATCTTAGTGTTCAGTGGCTGCAAATTCTGGCAAAAAATTTCTGGTTGCTCGTTCACTTCTGTACTTAATCGTGTTCCATAACTTGAGTTTGTCAAGGCCCTTTGGGAACAAGCAACGGAATCAGTAGAGAAACACGATTATTATGACCTGGAGAGATTGAGGTACCTGGGTTATAACCAGAGGGTCTGGCCGGCTCACTACACTCAGCGAAAAGCCCAGACCGACATATAACCACATTGTGACCGGTACCATCAGTATTAGAACTCTGGGTTGTCTGCTAAAGATGAGGACGGAGCACGCATGTGAATGCCTCGAGTGCTGTGATGTCAATTCTTGACTCAACTCAGTTTGCATGCACATCCGTTTTACAGATCTGGTTATCTGTATGCAGACTGTTGATTCATAGTCTTTTAGGCAGATGCACTCCATCTTCGATGGAAATCATTAATTTGTAGCCCTTTACGGCATGCTTGTTAGGGGCAGTGAGTCTATTAACCCCCCCCCCCCACTACTTTGTCCAAAATGGGGCTTAGAAACCCAGGCGGGGATATGTTACCTGTGTGTTTCCTAATCTGTCCGTCGGTCTGTCTTCATCACCAACATATCTCCTCCACGCGCAGGTGCTGGGAGCCACGACCAGAGAGTTCCTGGAGAACCTGGACGCCCTCCACGACCACCTGTCCACCATCTATCCTGGCATGCGTGCCCCGTCGTTCCGATGCTCCATTCGCCCAGAGGATGGCGCCACTGTTCTGCATTATTATTCTGACCGTCCAGGACTAGAGCACATCGTCATTGGCATTGTTAAGGTAGGTTGTCTTTATCTTCATCATATTTGTCATTGTCATCATCCTTATCATGATCTTCATCCATATCATCATCAGCATCATTATCATCTTAATTACTTAGTAACTCCTCTTTTGCCTTGGGTTGTAGAGGTTTGCCAGAGAAATCGCTTGACTTCTCTATCAGCAGTTTTCTTTCTGGCTTTGTTCCATTAAAGTTCTCTGTCAGTCAGGGACTGCCAGACATTGTCTTCCCAGCTGACCCTTTGTCGTCCTGGAGGTCTAATTCCCTGGTTCTTAGCCTCAGATTCTGCATACATATCCAAACCATCGTAACTGACTGATCCTCGGTGTGGGTCTCAGACACCTTGTTAGGGAACTAGAACAATCTACTGCACCCCACCCCCTTCCCGACAAGCATGTCATTGAAGTCGACAAATTAGGAGTGTTCCCTTTAAAGTCGAAGTGCATATGCCTGAGAGACGAGGAACCAGCAGTCTGCATACAAATAAGCAAGATCTTTAAAACTGATGTGCCCGTCGGAGTTCATTTTACTTTTATTTTCCACGTTGATCTGGTCTCAACATTATTCTAAAATTCCACACCTCCATTGCGTCTAATACCAGAACCATTTTATTATTCATTGTCTGGCATTCATGACTTTTCTTTACTTACTCTTGTCTTAAACATAATGACAGGAGGTGGCCAATGAACTTCACAATTCACCCGTCAACGTAGAGATAATAAAAAGAAAGGACGAAGACTGCGACCATATCCAGTTTGCAATTACAGAACAGAACCAGCGTGCGGACATTGACAACACCGACCTTGATGTCTTTGAACACAGCTTGTCATCGGAGCCCAAAATTAGCCCAGCATCTTTCTGTAGAGCCTTCCCGTTCCACCTGCTGTTTGACAGAAATCTGGTCATCCAACAAGCTGGCACATCAATAAGTCGTGTGATTCCTAAGGTTGGTGTCTGTCTATGGGTTTGTTTGTTATCTACTTTGTACTTTTCCGTCAAACTACTGCTACTGCTACTACTACTGCTGTTACCGCCGCCGTTTCTATTTCTGCTGCTGCTGTAATTATTTCCAATTCTTTTCGTGTGGGTTCCGGGACCCCATTATGGTGAAAAACAAGAACAGACCCACTGCCTCCCCAACAAGTCCTAGGAGTCAAATAATTGGAGCTTCCTTCGAAGTCGGATTGCATCCGCCCGAAAAACATAGAACAACCAACTGCACACATAAAGTCAGTAAAACGGATGTAGAACTCAAGCCGTAGCACAAAGTCAAACGGATATAACAATCAGGACTTTGCACCGGAGCTTACATCTGGTCAACAAAGAAGAGGCAAATTCTTCTTCTTCTTTTTCTTCTGCGGTTCCTCCGCCTCGTATCCCTCTGTCTTCTTGTCCTTTTCTTCTCCTTCTTCTTCCGTAAGTCTTTATAGCCAAGTGGTCAAACTGTTTGCCTCGCGATCATAAAGTCGCGAATTCGTTTAACACACTGTGCCGTTTGGTTCTCTATTGCAATTATTACAGCGATCAATGGAGATGGTCGCTGGAGTTTATATGTTTGAGGGGACGCTGTCAGCGGGCAGCTGGCCATTTTAGCAAAGTGTGACCTCTTCTTCTTCTTAGCTTTCATTGGCTGTAAACTCCAGCTAAAATCCTGGTTGTTCGTCCTTTTCTGGACTTTCGTTTGATCCAAAGTCGAAGTGCATCTGTATAAGGCGCAATAAACCAACTGTCTGCATACAGATCTGCCAGATCTGTAAAACTGATGTGCACGCAAAACTGAAGTTCTGGATCAAGATTAAAGTCTATGAATGGACCAACAACCAGAACTTTTCGCTGCAGTTTACAGTCAATAAATACTAAAAAGAAGAAGAAGTAGAAGAAGAAGAAGAAAAAGTAGAAGAAGAAGAAGAAGAAGAAGAAGAAGAAGAAGAAGAAGAAGAAGAAGAAGAAGAAGAAGAAGAGAGGAGGAATAAACAGTGTTAATTCATGAAAATCACATCTTGTAAAGTGTAACCAGCAAACTCATTGTCAGTTGCTTCGTTATGAAAAACTAACAACCAAACTTTCGTAGGTGACCCAAGGATGTAAACTGACTGAACTGTTCGACATGATTCGGCCACACATGGAGTTTGGCTTCGATCACGTCCTGTCCCACATCAACACCGTCTTCGTGCTGATCACTAGACAGGGTGTACTCAACAAGGACGACCTCTCCGACCCACAGGCTGATCTTGGCGGCGAGAAGCAGCAGATGAGGCTGAAGGGTGAGTTCGGTTCCTGCGAGAATACAATTAATTAATTCATTCATTCTTTACATCCTTTCTTCCGCCATTCTTTCATCACATCATTAACTCATTTATCACTGCATTCATTCATTCATACATTCATTTATTGATTCATTCTTTTATCACAACATTCATTCATTCGTTCATTCACCACACATTTATTCATCCATTCATCCATTTATCAAAGCATTCCTCACACAATATTTATTCATACATGACAGCAGCAGATGAGGCTGAAGGGTGAGTATGATTCTAGAGGGGATAAATAATTTATTCACTGAATTTTATTCATTCATCACATCCTTCCTTTAGTCAATCGTTCATTTATCACAGCATTCATTCATTAATTCATTCATCACAAAATTTATAATCACAATATTTATTCATTTATTCATTACACGTTCATTAATTTGTGTACGCCTTCATTTATAAAAGCATTCACCACAACATTCATTCATTCATTCATTCATTCATTCATTCATTCATTCATTCATTCATTCATTCATTCATTCATTCATTCATTCATTCATTCATTCATTCATTCATGACAGGGTTAATTAATTTATCACAGCATTCATTGATAAATTCTTCAATAGATTTATTTATTTATTTTTTCATTCATTCATCAAAACTTTCATTAATTCGTCAGAACATTCATTAATTTACGTACTCATTCATCACAACATTCATTCATTTGTTAATTCATTCATCACAACTTGTATTCATTCCTCACAGCATTCATTCTTTCATCGTTACATTCAGTCATTCATTCATCACAAATCCCGATAACACTGCGGTTTAAAAAAAAAACTGTACATTTTTCAGAGACAGCTCCAGACTTTCAGTCAAATAACATTTTTCAGCAACAGGACATTCCCATTGCAGGGCAACGAATTTACGTCACTGAGTTAAGACTCCATTCTATTCATGTATACACGATGATGATAAAGGTGGAGAAGGGATTGTTTCTAGAAATACAGAGGACGTGTTTTAAGTGACACTCTCGTCAAGCGGCTAAACGCTCGGCATAGATATAATCTACTGGTTTAAAGACGAATCCTTGCATGTTAAGAATGTTTTAGGAGCATAAGAACGCATGCAGAAACAGAGAAAATGCTGATTTTACACGGACAGAGTAGACGCTGTTTTGGGTAAATGACATTCTTCACCATAACAACCTTCTCTTGCCAGGACAAATGATTTTCATCAGCAAGCGTTCTCCTCTCCTTTTCCTGCGCTTTCCCATGATCATTGACATCGAGAGGGAGGTATTTGTTGTTGCTACAGAATATGAGCTTCAGGCGACGCTTTTGGTTGTCGAAAAGACGCTTTGCTGTGGACAAAATGACCCCAGAAAATGCAGTAAAATACACAGCAATAAAGTTGATCTGATGTTGAAATTCTCAAGAGCTATATAAATCATATTCTGATATACGGATGTGAATCATGGATAACTGTGTGGAAGTGGCGGAGATGTGATTTTATAGACGAATAATGAGATTACCCTGGACAGATAAAAAGAGTTATAAAGATACCTTAAAAAAAAAAAAAAATGGACTCACGAAGAGAACTCATTGTTCACATTAGAAGGAGACACAATGTACATTCTTTGATCATATCATGAAAACGAGAAAACTGGAGTCCATCGTGACTAAGGGAGGGGGAATGAAGGGTTGGAGGCAGCAAGAGAACAAGAGAGTAGATGCTGGACAATTTGCGCCATGGCATGGGAAAACGATCTGTGTCCGAACTGATTGAAAGTACACGAGACAGAAGAAGGTTGTGGACATTCATGACTACCAACGCTACACTTCGTTTAGAAAATACAAGCAAACACAATAAATGCATATTTCAAATGCACACCGACGTTTAGGGCAAAAAACTTACTTCAGCGATACAACCTTCTCTCTCCAGGACAAATGATTTACGTCAGCGAGTGCGACTCCATACTCTTCATGTGCTCCCCCAGCGTCATGAACCTGGATGACATCAGCAGGCGGGGCTTGTACTTGAGTGACATCCCCCTTCACGACGCTACTCGGGAGCTGGTGCTCCTGTCCGAGCACTGGGAGGCCGAGTACAAGCTGGCTCAGAACCTGGAGGTCCTCACTGACCAGCTGCAGATGACCTACAGAGACCTGGAGGACGAGAAGAAGAAAACAGATAGGTTATATTTGAATTTTATTGAAAGTTTTTTTTAAAGACATAATCACACCATGAAATTGAATATGTTCTAGCCACCTTTAAAAAGTGTATAATCATTTGCCGTTCAGAAGCAAAGAAGAGGAGGAGAGGAACGAAAGAAAGAAAGAAAAAAGAATGAAAGAAAGAAAAAAAAGAAAGAAAGAAAGAAAGAAAGAAAGAAAGAAAGAAAGAAAGAAAGAAAGAAAGAAAGAAAGAAAGAAAGAAAGAAAGAAAGAAAAAAGAAAGAAAGAACGAAAGAAAAAGAAAGCAAAGCACAAAACAAAGAAGACATGGAAGAAAGTTGAAAAAAAAAAAAAAAAAAGAAGAAAGGAAAACAAACTTTATTTCCAAAGGATAAAAAATTGGGAACGCAGGCCCGTCTTAAATTTAGGCCTGTCATACATTCATCGTTAATACGGTAACTGTATTTTATATATCAAACATATTATGTTCATGTATCAAAGTTCATAGAACGAATGTAAAGTTAGGATACACAGGCATTGATGACAAATGCATACCTTTTTTTTTTAGTATCCAGAAGCCATGAGTTGTTAACCCTTAGGCTCAGTATTATGGATATCGCAACCCTTCGGCCTTGATTCCATGATAAATACCGTAAATCTGGGAAAAATGTGCCTTTTCTGCCTACCCCCGGGCGTGAACCCGGACCACAAGGAGTTCGTCACCCAGTCACCGTGCAGTCCGCTTTAGCCAACTACGCTAGAGAGCTGGGCATGCATACCTTTAAATATACATG
>CAJHNH020008246.1:35000-55000 GCA_905116865.2 Candidula unifasciata | reverse complement strand
TTTTCGCACGGATTACTCCAAAACCTCGGGCAGTTTGATGTTTTACCTAGTTCTTCTCAAGCCATTTACTGTAAACATGCTAATCGAATGCTTTGAATTAGTGTGTTTTTTTCTTTCCGTATATCACAAAAAAAAAAAAAAAAAAGGCAAAATAAAAACTAGATCTTTGTTTACATTATAATTGCTTTCCTACGAGTAAATGATTACTAAAAGGTTGCATGCCAGATATTAACAGTTAACACCGAACGGTCACTGAGTTAGTTTTTAACATTTGGTTATAACTTTAGAAACGGACTTATATTGTGTCTACCTCATATCGAATTAAAGGGTCCATTTCTCTGCCATTACTTCTCTCATCACTGTAAGCCTGATGATGTTTGGTTTCCAATCCCCATCCAAGCGAATCCCCACTCCCTCCCCCCCCCAGCCCCCGCCCTTTTTAAACTGCAAACTTGACCTAGGCTCTCAGGTCGCACCAGCCTGAGATTGAAATCATGCAAGGTCATAGAGAAACAGAGTTGGACAGGCAAAAACTGCATTTTATAAAATGAAAAACATCTTGTGCAATATATCCTTGTCATTGAGAGTTAGAAAAAGAATTCTTGCTTGCTACATACATCCAGTTTTAACATATGGATGTGAATCCTGGACAATCGGTAGGCAGGCCAAACAATTTTTAGAGATCTCAGAGATGTGGTTTTACAGAAGAATGCCTAGAATACATTGGACAGCCAAAATGGAGCAACTAAGATGTTTTGAAAGAGGCGAGAGCCCGAAGATAACTTATCACAGACATCAGAAGGAGACAGTCATCATTTTTCGGCCATGTTATGAGAAGAGGGAAAATAGAACATGTTGTGACCACTGGAAAGATCTGTGGAAAAAGGGATAGAGGAAGACAACGAGAGAAGATGCTTGATAGTCATGTTGCATGGCATTGAGGTGTGTCGGCACACAAACTGATACATGCTGCAGGAGATCGCAGATTATGGAGAGGCATGATCGCCCACGCCAGTCGGCAAGGCACCTGATGATGATGAAGGTTATAGGAAGTGAAAGTGGCCGACGTCATGTTGATCACATTCCCAAACAAATGGTAATCTAGCAACATGTCAGATGTAGTGCTGGCGTAGAAAGGGTTTGTAATGCCCATTATGTTGGCGTCTGTGATTTAGACGCTGCTAACTCGCTTCGTAATTATGAGGTGCATAGTTCGATTCTACCCAGCGGCATTTTGGCAGCAAACCACTGCATTGATTCAAACAGGCATCTCGGGTAGTTAGTTAGCATTCTTTGGATACTTTCTCCACGTCATATCGGTGTGCTGGGAAACAAGCAGGCGATAGACTGACCGGTTCTGCTCCACTTGGTGGTCAATTGATATATCACAAGCTAGATGTTGTGAGGGCCCTTTAAGAGCGAGTGAACAGTGCGGAGGCACAAATAGGTTATTTAAGTCTGAGGAGAATGGCGCCGCGGGGAGTTACCAGAGGATCTGGCCAACGCTCAACACTCAAAGAAAAGGCGAGCGATGGATATACAGTCAAACAGTTACTGGTACCATCGGGATTAGAACTCTTCGCTTGCTTCTTAAGATGGGACGAGGCGCTTATGGGAGTTTCCCGAGTGCTGTGATGTCGATTCTTAATTGAACATTTAATATTCATTTCAACAGCATTGATTCTACAGTTCTTCGAGAACCGGCGGTTTAGAATTAATAACATTCAGTAATACTAGCAAACTACAGAACGCACAATTGCGTAGTAAAACCAAACAACCAAGAAATGCTGGTGTTTAGCTGAGTTGAGTTGAGTCAAGAATTGACATCATATCACGCAGGGCATTCCCATGCATGCCCCGTTCTCATCTTCAGCAGCCAGCGCAGAGTTCCAATACTAATGGTACCTATCACAATCTGGTTTTATGTCCGTCCTGCCTTTCCTCTAAGTGTAGTGAGCCGACGAGACCCAGATGCCTCATTCTCTCCAGACGATAATAATCTTCTATCTCTACTGATTCACTTGCTTGTTCCCAAAGGGCTTTGACCACATCTGCCTTGTCATGTATCAATTCACTAACCTAGTGGTGCAGATCCAGCCAATCTGTCTGCCTGTTCCTTACCCGCCAAGCCGGCGTAGCCTGCAGAAAAGATACAAAGTATGCTCTGTGACCTTTTCAGTGAAGCTTATCACTTTGCTCGAAGCATCCATAGTGTTTGTTCTGCAACATTCTGTAAAGGATCTGCAACTAAGTATGTTCATTATAGAGTTTCATTTAAAACACGTTGTGTATCTTGCAGGTGGAGACAATCGGTGACAAATACATGGCTGTTAGTGGGCTCCCGGAGAAGTGTGACGACCACGCCAAGTGTATTGCCAAACTGGCGCTGGACCTCATGGACATCTCCAGAGAACTCAAGAGTCCCAACGGAGATCAAATCATGGTTAGTTCTTTCATGTGTTTTCTTTGAACTATGGAGCACCTTAAGTGTTTAATTCATGATCATCATTATCACCATTGTAATTATCCCGTAATGCCGTTTAGGCTCAACACAGGGTTCGCAAACTTTGTTCACTTTATTAGAGCACATTATATATTTTGTTGTTGTTTAAGATAACGTTAAGGGTTCCGTCGCCCAGCTACTAAGTTGAGTGCTAGGTGGGACACTGTGAGCTGGAGATTTTATGTTGAATTTCTGTGTGCGTGTTTGTGTACCCATGGCGTGTTTTTAACTGCACTAAAATGGCAGGTGGTCAATTACGTTCAGAATGGCGCGTACTATTACGGGTGGAAAGCAAGTTTTCCTGATTAATCATTTGTACCAACCGTGAATTGTAATTCTGGTCTGGAACTGTTAGTGTTGGCACCTTTGACAGCTGTATTATTCATTTTAAGTGTGTTTGTTCAAGCTTCAACATTTTGCTGAAACTGACATGCTTTTCACCAGCTTTTAAATGGGACATTGAACGCCATTTCGTTTTATTTCCAACTGTTATGGAAATAAAGCAGTTATGAGGCGACAGTCTGCAGTAATGCTGGAACTTTGACTCAGTTATTGGGCGACAGTCTGCAGTAATGCTGGAACTTTGACTCAGTTATTGGGCGACAGTCTGCAGTAATGCTGGAACTTTGACTCAGTTATTGGGCGACAGTCTGCAGTAATGCTGGAACTTAGACTCAGTTATGGGGCGACAGTCTGCAGTAATGCTGGAACATTGACTCAGTTCTGGGGCGACAGTCTGCAGTAATGCTGGAACTTTGACTCAGTTATTGAGCGACAGTCTGCAGTAATGCTGGAACTTAGACTCAGTTATTGGGCGACAGTCTGCAGTAATGCTGGAACTTTGACTCAGTTCTGGGGCGACAGTCTGCAGTAATGCTGGAAATTAGACTGAGTTATTGGGACGACAGTCTGCAGTAATGCTGGAACTTTGACTCAGTTATTGGGACGACTGTCTGGAACTTTGACTCAATTATTGGATCGACAGTCTGCAGTAATGCTGGAACTTTGACTCAGTTATTGGATCGACAGTCTGCAGTAATGCTGGAACTTTGACTCAGTTATTGAGCGACAGTCTGCAGTAATGCTGGAACTTAGACTCAGTTATTGGGCGACAGTCTGCAGTAATGCTGGAACTTTGACTCAGTTCTGGGGCGACAGTCTGCAGTAATGCTGGAAATTAGACTCAGTTATTGGGACGACAGTCTGCAGTAATGCTGGAACTTTGACTCAGTTATTGGGACGACTGTCTGGAACTTTGACTCAGTTATTGGATCGACAGTCTGCAGTAATGCTGGAACTTTGACTCAGTTATTGGATCGACAGTCTGCAGTAATGCTGGAACTTTGACTCAGTTATTGGGCGACAGTCTACAGTAATGCTGGAACTTTGACTCAGTTATTGGGCGACAGTCTACAGTAATGCTGGAACTTTGACTCAGTTATTGAGCGACAGTCTACAGTAATGCTGGAAGTTTGACTCAGTTATTGGGCGACAGTCTACAGTAATGCTGGAACTTTGACTCAGTTATTGGGACGACTGTCTGCAGTAATCCTGGAACTTAGACTCAGTTATTGGGCGACAGTCTGCAGTAATGCTGGAACTTAGACTCAGTTATTGGGCGACAGTCTGCAGTAATGCTGGAACTTAGACTCAGTTATTGGGCGACAGTCTGCAGTGATGCTGGAACTTTGACTCAGTTCTGGGGCGACAGTCTGCAGTAATGCTGGAAATTAGACTCAGTTATTGGGACGACAGTCTGCAGTAATGCTGGAACTTTGACTCAGTTATTGGGACGAATGTCTGGAACTTTGACTCAATTATTGGATCGACAGTCTGCAGTAATGCTGGAACTTTGACTCAGTTATTGGATCGACAGTCTGCAGTAATGCTGGAACTTTGACTCAGTTATTGGGCGACAGTCTACAGTAATGCTGGAACTTTGACTCAGTTATTGGGCTACAGTCTACAGTAATGCTGGAACTTTGACTCAGTTATTGGGCGACAGTCTACAGTAATGCTGGAACTTTGACTCAGTTATTGAGCGACAGTCTACAGTAATGCTGGAAGTTTGACTCAGTTATTGGGCGACAGTCTACAGTAATGCTGGAACTTTGACTCAGTTATTGGGACGACAGTCTGCAGTAATGCTGGAACTTTGACTCAGTTCTGGGGCGACAGTCTGCAGTAATGCTAGAACTTTGACTAACTAGATAACAAATATTACATATTAAAAGAAATGAAACGGAATGTTAGACCGGCAAATGTGTCACATTCCTCACCATTTTAAAATATAATATTTTTTGAGTCCCTTCTTTCCTTTTATTCTGTCCTGTGTAATGTTTTCGGCGTTCCTTAAAAATAAAGAAAATTACCTTATATTATTATTTTAAGAGAAGAAAAATTATGGAGGAAACACCATATTCTGAGTTCATGTACTTAATACTTCATCATCATCATTATCATCATTATCATCATCATCAGCATCATCATCATTATCATCGTAATCACCACTATCATCATCATCATCATCATCATCATGAGAAACGAAATGATAGAAATGCCTACGTGACCAATTCCTATCTCCTTAAAATATAATTTCTTCGCCTCTTCCTCGGATCCGTTCTATCCTGTGTAATCTTGTCGACGTTTCTATAGCAAGATGGTTGTTTCACTGGGAGGGTGTGCTGTCCCACACCCAACTCTCCTCCTTTAACATCCGATCTGAAACCGGCAATGGCAGAGTGGAGCTGGGTTGAGTTAAGAACCGACATCACAGCACTCGGGGCATTCCCATAAGCGCTCTGTCCCCCATCTTCAGCAGCCAGCATAGACTTCCAATACCAGTGGTGCCAGTAGCATTCTGATTATGCGTCCGTCTTGCCTTACCTCGTCGAGTATCGGCCAGATCCCCTCGTCACCCCACTCCCCCCTCCCCCTCCCTCCGGCATTACTCTCACCAGACTGTGGTGATCCATTTGCTCCTCCGTATTGTACACGTTCTCGCACAAGGCCCTAACCATGTCTGCCTTATCGTGCATCGATACTCCATCATATTGTGCAGAGCCAGCCAGTCTGTCTGCCTGCCCAGCAATGGCGGAGATATATGGTGTTTGACTGGTTGTACCTTCAAGTCAGATGCTGGGGTTGGAAACATCAAATATTATACATTTCATGTATTCTCGTCATCATCGTCAGTCACTTCCAGAACCTCACTCTCGTCACGGCACACCTGAAAGTCTTTTTTTTTTCTCTCTAGCCAGTTCTTCGACCCTATGTGCATTCATAGCCAATGCATCTTTGTGTCTTGATTCCACATTTGGGAAGGTCTGCCTCTGCCTCATTATCCGCAAAACTATACCTGCCACCACAACTCTCTCAAAGCCAACATATATATATATATATATATATATATATATATATATATATATATATATATATATATATATATATATATATATATATATATATATATATATATATATATATATATGTGTGTGTGTGTGTGTGTGTGTGTGTGTGTGTACATTTATGTTGATATGTATGTATGTATGTATGTATGTATGTATGTATGTATGTATGTATGTATGTATGTATGTATGTATGTATGTATGTATGTATGTATGTATGTATGTATGTATGTATGTATGTATGTGTGTGTATATATATTTATATATGAGGCCACGAATTAACTGATTGATAATCTGATTAATTCTGATTGCTCATTGGCATATCGAGCAGCAGCTGGCCGAACTGCTAAGAACGCAAGGCTTTCATGCGGAAGATTTAGGTTTGAATCCTAGGAAAGGGTTAGGGAATTTTTTTCTACTTTGGGGGCGAAAATAATATCCTAATCTCCACAGTCCGCGGCTATAGCACTAACCTGCTGCCCTAAACCCTCAGGCTCAGACGCCCCCCCCCCCTCCTCGCTCCCCCTGCCACCTCCGCCGACACGGTAAAATTGTGCATCGTCTGACTGATTGCAAAAACTCACATGTTTTGTTTAATAAGTTGGTTTACCTGATTTTCCAATGGCTGAATAATAGTATGATTAACTGAATAATCCTCTTGCTGATTGCCTTACAGATTTTTTTGTTTTTAAGTATCCAGAAGCCATAAGTTGTTAACCCTTAGGCTCGGTATTATGGATATCGCAATCCTTCGGCATTGATTCCATGATAAATATCGTAAATCTGGGAGAAATGTGGCTTTTTCTGCCTACCCCCACACGTGAACCCGGACCACAAGCAGTTCGTCACCCGGTCGACGCGAAGTCAGGATTAGTCAACTACGCTAGCGAGCCGGGCTGTCTTACAGATAAAATAAACAACTTATTGATTTGCTGATTGTCAGTCTCGGTGTTTATGTCGAAAACGATTTTTTTTTATTGTGTTAATCGCTGGACTGATTTATGGTTTTGATTGGCCCTCAATAGATTACAATTGGCATTCACTCCGGTGAGGTGGTGACGGGGGTGATCGGCAAGAAGATGCCTCGCTACTGCCTGTTTGGGAACACCGTGAACTTGACCAGCCGGACAGAGACCACTGGGGTCAAGGGCAGGATAAACGTATCTGATGACGCTTACAGGTGAGTGCTGGCAGGGGTCAGTTATCATCGGTGACCGGGTCACCCATTGGCTGGCAATTAAACGACTTCGTCGCCGGTCGGAACAGTATTCAGGTTTGTCTTCCTTGATCGTGTCCACATTGCAAAAGTTGTTTTTTCCAGGGCTACTTGGTGGCGAGCAACACTAAGCCATTTTATACGGCGTAAAAAAACCAAGTCACAATTATAACCTAAAGCTTGCCCTTCGGGGATGCTGGCAGAAGAAGACGATTTTTGTTTGTTTAGCAACGGAACGGAACTGGAACAGTTATTATAGAAGTGAAGGCCGAGGTACTGGTCCTTTATTTCTGCTCTTTATACCCCTCCCCCCCCCCCCCCCCCCCCCCCCCCCCCCCGCCCAGTCCCCTCAGGATTTAGGTCCGTAATAAGTCGCGCCTATTCGTCTTTTACGTGCTATGATGATTTTTTTGTATATCGTCGCATTCAAAATGAAGGTTGGTTGCCGTAACTACTGTCTTTTGAAATATTATGTGCTGAGGCCCCAGTTTCTTCCACAGTGCGGTGAAATTTCTGTTGTGTTTGTTGTTTAAAAGCTTTTATTCCTAACATTCAGCGGCTGTAAAATCCGGTGGAAAATTCTGCCCCCCCCCCCCCCCCCCTTCGTCAGACAGGTGCGCTTTTTCTGAGGAAGAACCCCTAATTAGTAGCCTTTTACGACATATTTGTTAGGAAGGCAGTGGGTCATTTCTTTTCCGCCTAAATTAGGCTCTGAGAGCTGACACAGGGAGTAAGTTTTAAACAAGAACCCCTGGAATACATACCCTAGTACATTAGGATCGCTAAATTGTTAAACGCACTCACCTACCTCTTAGCGACGGAGCTGTACTGTCTTGATAAGCTCACTTCACGTCGTTTCGTAATTGTCACTTGCCTCTCTAGTTTCCTTCTCCGTGCATTCTAGTTATACCGCTCCAGATTCGCTCAACGTGTGTCTCATACAACGCCAACGTCTTTTGACTCCTGTAGATTAAGTCCTATACGAAAGTCCAAATTATATAAACTATAATAGAGGCAGCCAATGTTCTTAGATCATGTATTGAGAAGATGGACGTTGAACAACATTCCAACGAGCGGAAAGATCAATAGTAGCAGAGGCAGACAATGGACACGATACTTGACGACCTGAAGCGATGACATGGTGGAAAATATCGTCGGTGGATAGAAGTAAAAATACCAAGGACCTAGATCTGTAGGGGGAAATGAGCGGCTACGCCGCTGGACATGACGCATGATGACGATGAGATGTAAGTCATTTTCAAGGCTTAAATGATCCGAAAGCTCAAGTTACAGTTCATCCTTCCAAAGTAGTCACCAGCTAACTAAATCATCTAACTATCCAATAAACCAACCACCTATTTAATCCACCACTTACGAAAGTGCTGATGACCATATTATTGATAATGTTGAGGAAGAAGTTAATGATGACGGTCATAATTATAACAACTATCCAACCAACTTGTGGCGTCTGTGGCCTAGACGTTGCGAACGCGCGTCGTATTGCTGGGGTGCCGGGTTCGATCCCAGCTGCGGACGATTTGTCCTGCGTCTGTTTCGACAGTGGTACCGAGAGCTGACCGTTTAGAGAGCAATGCAAACTGCTAAACGTAAAAAATTGCCCAGACAAACGACAACAGCCAAAACTGAAAATGCTGGGGATGGTTCTGCAACGTAAATCCGCCAGTTACGATAATGATAATAGCAGCTAACAAGACCATATTATTGATGATGGTTTGACTCATATTGATGATGACAGTGATTATTTTGATGGCAATAATTTTGATACGTGCTTCGATACACAAGCTTTGAACGAATACAGTGAGTTTGCGCTTCTCATCATGCTGTTGGGACAGAGATGTTCACCATGTAGATAACCATCTCTGTGATGACGACGACAACGATGATGATGATGACAAAAATGATGCCCTAACTGAGATAACTAAAACGAAAACAAATTAAGAAGAGGCTATATTCGACTACCAGCGAGTTGCTAGGACGGAAGTAATGAGAACTGACGAGCGATTAGCGTCAACTATCTCAAGAAAACCAGATAATCACCTGAGTATTTTGGAGAGGTATTCAAACAGCCACATTTGGACCTAGGCCGCCATCTTACCCCAGAACCAGACTCAGCTAGAAGGCTGAGAATTGTCATTCGTAAAAGTGGGGTTCAGGCCCCTTAAGGATCCCCAGCATTAGGGGCCCCCTGAATATTCGCAAGAGGGCTATGTAATCCCCCCCCCCTTTCCCTTTACCATTGTTAGATCTAGACACTTTCTGGTTTTTTTTAAAAATAAAAATAAATATTTCATATTATTAAAAAAAAAATAATTATTTGATCTATTTGCCATGCAGATAATTATAAAAATTATATTATTGGGCACTTAAACCAGGCTTAAGCGCCCTCCATCCCTACAGAATTATAAGCGATGCTGAGCCCCCAATGTTTTTTTTTCTTTCTTTCTTTCTTTCTTTCTTTCTTTCTTTCTTTCTTTCTTTCTTTCTTTCTTTCTTTCTTTCTTTCTTTCTTTCTTTCTTTCTTTCTTTCTTTCTTTCTTTCTTTAAATCTTTCTTTCTTTCTTTCAATCTTTCTTTCTTTTTTCTTTCTTTAAATCTTTCTTTCTTTCTTTCAATCTTTCTTTCTTTTTTCTTTCTTTAAATCTTTCTTTCTTTCTTTCTTTCTTTCTTTCTTTCTTTCTTTCTTTCTTTCTTTCTTTCTTTCTTTCTTTCTTTCTTTCTTTCTTTCTTTCTTTCTTTCTTTCTTTCTTTCTTTCTTTCTTTCTTTCTTTCTTTCTTTTCTTTCTTTCTTTCTTTCTTTCTTTCTTTCTTTTTCTTTTCTTTCTTTCTTTCTTTCTTTCTTTAAATCTTTCTTTCTTTCTTTCTTTCTTTCTTTCTTTTCTTTCTTTCTTTCTTTCTTTCTTTCTTTCTTCTTTCTTTCTTTCTTTCTTTCTTTCTTTCTTTCTTTCTTTCTTTCTTTCTTTCTTTCTTTCTTTCTTTCTTTCTTTCTTTCTTTCTTTCTTTCTTTCTTTCTTTCTTTCTTTCTTTGAATCTTTCTTTCTGTCTTCCTTTCATTCTTCCTTTCTTTCAATCTTTCTTTCTGTCTTCCTTTCTTTTTCTTTCTTTCTTTCTTTCTTTCTTTCTTTCTTTCTTTCTTTCTTTCTTTCTTTCTTTCTTTCTTTCTTTCTTTCTTTCTTTCTTTCTTTCTTTCTTTCTTTCTTTCTTTCTTTCTTTCTTTGAATCTTTCTTTCTGTCTTCCTTTCATTCTTCCTTTCTTTCAATCTTTCTTTCTGTCTTCCTTTCTTTCTGTCTTCCTTTCATTCTTCCTTTCTTTCTGTCTTTCTTTCTTTCTTTCTTTCTTTCTTTCTTTCTTTCTTTCTTTCTTTCTTTCTTTCTTTCTTTCTTTCTTTCTTTCTTTCTTTCTTTCTTTCTTTCTTTCTTTCTTTCTTTCTTTCTTTCTTTCTTTCTTTCTTTCTTTCTTTCTTTCTTTCTTTCTTTCTTTCTTTCTTTCTTTCTTTCTTTCTGCATGTGTGTGTGTGTGTTGTGTGTGTGTGTGCGTGTGCGCGCGCTGGCCAGTTTCCTTGGTTTCCAGCTCTAACTGACTTTGAACTGTCTCCTGAAATAAAGACTAAAACCGTTTGCTGTCTGCGGCCTAGTAGCTTCATCTCTTGTGTAAACAGAAGGCCGGGGAGATCTCATTAGTCTGGCTTATGAAGACTGTTTTCACGTCCGTCCATCATCTTATAGCCCAGGGAGGGTCTTCATTGTGGAGCGGTTGAGCCGGGGACTGGATTTTGAAGTCTGTCGTTTGGTTCTGGAGCGTAAGAGTTTCCAAGATCTTTTTGGACCCGGGGAGCTAGTTGTCAGTGGAGCTGCGGAGTTCACTATTTGTGAGACGCTTGCAGCCGGTGAGTGGGGGAGTGAGACCGAACCATATGGGATAAAACGTGACAGAGGCGTATTGAACAACCAGAGGGTCAAGGTATCCTAATTAAGTCTCCTGTACCTTTTTGAAGCCTTACAACAAAAGACGAGGAGGGGGGGGGGGGCAACTAGCTGGGGCCCCACAATAATGGGGGGGGGGGGGGGGGTGCATGGCCTACCCTATAAAATTTGCGAGGAGGTTAAGTGCCTCTGTCCCTCTTGGCCCCCACCCCAGACACAATGCATACACATTTTTTTTTTTCATAATTAAATATATATTTAGTTGTCTTTCAGCAATCTAACAATAATAATTGTTAAATTGCGCACTTAAACAAGGCATAAGTGCGGTGGCTCACCTACTTGCCAAGTCCCGCCCCTGGAAAATAAAAGGGGGTTAGATCACAGTGATTTCTTTCTGGCATCTACCCTGAGGAGCTCCTGAAACCAAATGAAGTCTTTCCTCTTAGCTTAAAGTACTCCTCATACAGCCAGTGTCTGTGTTTTGTTCTAGCTACTGGTGATATATCTCAAACTCATCTTTCATTTAATCGTTTCAGATTTCTCCAGTTTGTCTACCTTTCGATCAGTTCCGATTTCTCCAACATATTTATCATTTGATCATTCTAGATTTCTCCATGTACCTCTCTGATCATTTCGGATTTCTCCAGCTCATCTATAACTTAGTCATCTCAGCTATCTCTCTTCACCATGTGTTCATTACAAATGTATTCATATATCATCTGATTGTTCAAGATTTCTCCAGCTCATCTACAACTTAGTCATCTCATCTATCTCTCTTCACCATGTGTTCATTACAAATGTATTCATTCATATATCATCTGATTGTTCAAAATTTCATCAGCTCTTCTACCATAAAATCATTTAGGGTTTCTCCAACTCATCTACCATTTGATCATTCAGTTTCTACCATTTAATTATTCCAGATTTCTCTAACTAATTTCCCATCAAATCATTCCGGATTTCTTCAGCGTATCTACTATTAAATCATTTCAGTTTTCTCCAGTTCATATATACCATTCAATCATTTCTGATTTCTCCGACTTAATCATTACAGCTTTTCATCATATACCATTTGATCACTCTAGATTTCTGCAACCTATTTATTATTTAATCAATCAAGATTTCTTCAACTCATCTACCACTTAATCATTACAGATTTCCCCACGTACCATATGATCATTCCAGACTTTCACTATTACTGTTTAATCATTCCAGCTTTCTCCACTTGTCTAACACAAAATAATTCCTGATTTCTCCGAATCGTATACCATTTTATAATTCCATGTTGTCTCTCCTCTCAACACATTTGCCATTTGATCAAGCTCGATTTCTTCAACTTATCTACCATTTGACCATTCCAGATTTGTCCCAACACGTCTACCATTTGATCATACCATATTTCTCCAGCTCATTTACCATTTGATAATTCTAGATTTCTAAAACTCATTTACCATTTGATCATTCTAGATTTCTCACAACACGTCTACCATTTGATCATCCAGATTTATTTCGACTCATTTACAATTTAATCATTACATATTTCTCCTAACAAATCTTCCATTTAATTATTCCGTACTCCTTCCATTCATGTATAATTTGACTATTCCAGATTTCTCCAACAGCCAGTGAACAGTGACAAGAGTTTCAAATTCGAATACCGTGGACAAGTAACGATGAAAGGGAAGTCAACTCCCATGAGATGTTACTTTTTGTCTCGGAGGGATCTGAGCCCCGAAAAGAAATCCAGAACCTGTGATTTATAATAAGTAGTGCCTAGCGGCAGGATATTTAAACCTGCAAAAATGTGAACTATAGTCCGTCTAGAAACTTCTTCTTAGAGAAGCACTGCTCCCACAAGTGAACAGACAGAGCACTGCTCTGATAAGTTGACGAAGGGCACTGCTTCGGCAAGTGGACAGACAGAGCACTGATCTGACAAGTGGACAAACAAAGCACTGTTCCAACAAGTGGACAGACAGAGCACTGCTCCGACAAGTGGAAAGACAGAGCACTGCTTTGACGAGTGGACAGACAGCACTGCTCCGATAAGTTGACGACAGAGCACTGCTCCAGGAAGTGGACAGAGAGAGCACTGCTCCGACAAGTGGACAAACAGAGCACTGATCTGACAAGTGGACAGACAGAGCACTGCTCCCACAAGTGGACAGACAATTCACTGCACCCACAAGTGGACAGACAGAGCACTGCTCCCACAAGTGGACAGACAGAGCAGTGCTCCCACAAGTGGACAGACAGAGCACTATTCTTTTGCGGCATGCTTTGTTCCTGGCCTGTCGGTGTTGCCTTTTTAACAGTAAATATGTATCTGAGCGAGGGATCAGGTTGCCAGGGCTCCACATGGTCAGTACAATACTGCCTGGGCTATGTACTTCGGGAGGTCTCCGGCTAGTCAAACTCGCCATCGCCACGGCCTATGATTCTCATGCATGCCTATAGCAGAAGAAAATGCCGTCCTTCAGAAAGACGGAAAGCTGCCAATACTGAAAAACGTCAGCATCTTTTTAGGAGTTATAGGATTAAGACACGAATAGCACATGTTTCTAAACGGACTATAGTCTCATTTTTCTAGGAAGAATCTTGAATTTGTGATAATACTGTCTTTTCAGTAGACAATATGGGTTTGTTCGAGGTCATCGGTATTTTTATTGAACTGGGAACAGTTGTAGTAACTTATGTATTTGATGTACATTATTGTCAGATATTGTAAAATCTTACTTTCCATGAAATTCTAGCAATATAAGATCAACTTTCTTTTAATCTAGTGAGAATTCCTACACTCTTTACTTAACTGGGAATACAATATTTGTACAAACCGTCACACAACGCTGATGTCATGTGTCTTTATTAGGGTTTTCCCTAATGAATTAAAAAACAAACAAACGCTGAAGTAGTTTAAGTGTTGAGATGTTGGCTCGCAATGGTCTAGGCGGTATCCTGCAGCTCCAAAGAACATCTAACCCATTTTAGGGGCGAGGCAACTCAAATTATTGCACAGAATTAATAAATATAAAAAGAAAAGGTAAAGTCGGGAGATGTGAACCAGCGTCATTGCACACGGTTATATACCATAAGTGCTCTGCCACCAGTACCGACAGCTGATAAGAATTGTCCGCCTGTGTCGCCGTTCGCACGTAACTTTGTATCTACAGTGACGTTCCTCCATATTTCATGTACACTAAAGTGTCTAGAAGTAGAATATAATTGTATAGAATTAAATTATTTATTATATTGCAATTGGCGTTACGTTTTTTCAGAACATGTATTGAAATTTTTTTGTATGTGTTGAATTAGGAGCCGAGAGAAAAAAAACATCACTCAGTGACTCACACTAGTAAAATTTCTACACTGATAGTGCAGGTTACATTAAAGTATACAGGTAAAGTACCGTTCTCCACGCCTTCAGACGTATAGGGCATGAAGGGCTAGACATGTATTTTATAGACCAATTGACACTGTGTGAGATGTGGTCAACAAATTGACACTCTGTGTGAGATGTGGTCAACAAATTGACACTCTGTGTGAGATGTGGTCAACAAATTGACACTCTGTGTGAGATGTGGTCAACAAATTGACACTCTGTGTGAGATGTGGTCAACATTGCGACGGCCTCTTTTACTTCCCAGGATTTGTACCTGGTACTCTCGTTTAAGGTTAGGTCGAACTGAAAGCCAACGTCATTTTTTTTAAAAGAAAAAGAAAGTCTGAATCCTTCAGGATTTGAACCCACGACGTTCTGATCCATATACGAGTGCCTAACGGCTCCAGCATGGCAGCTTCCACCAGTTACAGTATGACTGCTAATTCTTGTTACCTTCAGGGTCTTTTGTTTTATTTCACCCTATCTCGGGCCTTCTAGTTTTCGTAGGAGAATTCCTGAGAGAGACCATTATATGGATTTTAGGGTGTGAAATAAACACTGACTTACACAACCCCCCCCCCCCCCCCCCCCTCATAACTTTGGACATTTCTGGGCGTTTTCCACGAAATCTCGGGGAGGGCCTAGATTGGGTGGGGGTTTAAGGTGTAAAGTGGGATGGGGGGGGGGGATGGGTGAGTTGGTAAAAGGAAAGAATCCTCCTGCCTTCTGAGTGTTACGCTTTTATGGTCCTTACCCTTTTCACCGTTCTCTGTAAACAGTAACGGCCAGCTCCAGCAGTAAAGCCAAAAAGTGAGCTCATCATTGTTATCAAGGAAATTTATACACAACTTAACTTCAGTTTAATTAACTTGAAACATATTTTAGTGACTTTTTTCCCCTAATGGCTCAATTATTTATCTTCATAATAATAATTCAGTCAATAAAAAATGTTTCAAGTTATTTAAACTGTAGTTTAATTTGTGAATAAATTTATCTGATAACAATTTGAGCACAGACTGGCCGAGCCGTGGACTGGCCTAACAAAACGGGAATTTCCGTAGACCTGTTGGGCCTTATTCCTAGAGCTGGCTGTGCTATCTAATAGCTCTTCCCTACCTTTCACGTAGCATATACGAGAAGAAAGCGATAAACTGGACCTACAGCGTCCTGGATAGCTGGACACCGGCCAAGACCGGACACATCCTGGGTAGAAACGACGAACAGAGAACCATCAAACAGGCACTGAAATGGAGAAGAAATGGCCCAATGAAACGACGAGCAAAATAATAATAATAATAATAATAATAATAATAACTCCAAGGCGAAGGCCGATGAGAGAGGCTACAAATGCTGGATTGGATTCCATCCATATTTTTGAAACAACTGCACAGGATGGGATACAATAGGAGTAGACTTCTGATCCTGCATAACCTGGACAGTGGAGAGGCGGGCATGCAACAGCTGTAATTGCCGCTTGCACTTTCCATTGCACAAGAAAATGCATTACTTTACTAATTATTATTACTGCTAACTATTTATTACAAATGTGCTACGGGGTCCGCGTTAGCACAGTCGATAGGAGGCTCGCTTTCAAATCCAGCTGCGACTCGCTGCAGCCACGGTTGGTGTTCGAAACCGAGCGGTTCCTGGGGTTCACCAAGCCTCTAGGAAATGGGTACCAGAGTAACACTCTGGGGTAAATGGAGGAACGTCGCTGTAGCTACAGAGTTACGTGCGGTCGGCGACACAGGCGGAAAGTTTCTTATCAGCTGTCCGTACTGGTGGCAGAGTACTTTTGGTTTATAACCGTGTGCAATGACGCGAGGGAGAAGATATCTTGTTATACCCTCCTCAGTGTATTCGTTACTTGCTTACGCTTACACTTGCAAACTGATCACACTCGCCACTGGTTGCGGCACACAACAAGATGACGATAGTGACAGTTCAAATGCCTCCATAAGGCCTTAACTGTGAACGTTTGAGCAGGGCATGACCGAGGACAAGAACATATCACCTGCAGCTGCAGGACATTTCTTCTTCTTCTTCTTAACGTTCACTGGCTGTTGGCTTCAGCAGAAAGTTTTGGCTTATCGTTCACTTCTCCACCTTGGTCTTATTCCAGAACTTGACTTTTGCCTGTATACCCATTTCACAGAAATAGCTCAGTTGTATGCAGACTGTTGGTTCCTCACCTCTGAGACAGATGCACTCCAACTCTGAAGGAAGCTCTCTGATTAGCTAACTTTACGACATGCTTGTTGAGAAACAGTGGGTTTAACCCTCAAATACCCCCCCCCCCCCACACCTCCCCAAATAGGATTCCACAGGAACCCACATTTCCTGCCAGACACACCGTCGCTCAATAGTGGGCATGGATATGAGGGCGGGCGGACAATTTAGTGCTCACCTTCAGTAATGATGATTGATGCTGACGGTATGAGACGCATTATTTGGATAGACAGAAAGCCGCAGACCCAGACAGGGGGCGTTATTCTTTCTGACATGTCTGTATTTACATTCAGAGTGATCTGTTCTTGTTTCCATCTTGATTTCCGAGGCTTGCTGGAACGCAGACACAAGAAAGCTTCAAATAAAAACCTTTAAAATGTGACAGAAATTACGAGAATCATGCCACTGTCCTGTATGTAATCTATCAATGTTATTGTTAACGATGTCGAGAGTGTTAAGCACGTAACGTTACGGTAAACACGAACACTGTGAAGTCAGAATGACAGCTTAAAGATGGGTGCTTCACGTTTAATATGCATCCAAAAAAAAGAGCATATTTTTGTTATCCGTTTTATGATTACTGAAGAGGCGTTTGTTTGTTTGTTTGTTTTAGTGTCCAGAAGCCATGAGTTGGTAACCCTTAGGCTCGGTGTTATTGATATCGCAACCTTTCGGCCTTCATTCCATTGTAAATACCGTAAATCTGGGAGAAATGTGGCTTTTCTGCCTACCCCGAGAGTGAACCCGGACGACAAGGAGTTCGTCACCCGGTCACCACGCAATCCGGTTTAGCCAACTACGCTAGAGAACCGGACAGTGAAGAGGTGAAATTTATAGTAATTCATATTCGAATGAAAGTCCACTATAGTAATACATGCCTGACAGTCCGGCAAGTATATGACTGGTGTGAGAAGCTTGAAAACGGCGTGACTTCTATATGCCTGCATCTGTTGTGAACAGTCTGTCGCAGTAGTCACGCTGTTTTGAAACTTCCGTCTTCCTTCTTGCGGGACTGATAATTTCCCAATTACCACCACCAAAAGGTCTAAGACCAAACTACTAGTCGACCAGAGAGCTTCACAAAGTAACAAAACACAAACTCAAAGTGAACATTGCAGCTTCAGAGCCTTCATCAGCACATTACATGAATCAACAAAACCACATGTACAGACAGAAATACACACAATTACCTAAGTGACGTATTTCCAAAAGCAGCCACTCTGGTGTACAGCCTCTGAAGTGAAAACACCACTAATGTGTACCTGAGACTGCTAAGGGTCGTGACTGGAGAACATTAGGTCAAACTGTGTTGATAGTTAAGTCCCCTAGACATGTTTGTACCATTTGTATAACTAAAGCGGTTTTCTAGAGGCTTACGACATCATGTAGCGATAATGGTATGCTATCATGTTTCGCTATCTCACACGATCACCAGAAATACTGATCAGGTCAGTTTTCATGTCTCGCCCCATCCATCTGGCTAAGCCGTCTAGATATTACCCTTCTCCTTCATCTTTTCCCGTCATTATTGCTAGTTTTTACCAAATTTACGAGTCAAGTTTCCCAATGCACAGTAAATAACGATATAAATTACTTCCCTATTATGTGAACAGTCAAGATGTTATAATGTGCGAAATAACATGACTGAACGCAGAAATTCCCGCACACAGAATTCCTAGCCAGATAAACCCTCGCTCAACATCGAGCATGGATATGAAGACAGAAGACCATTTATTGCTCACGTCCAGTAATGAGGATTGATGTTGGCGGTATTAGACACCTTATTTGAATGGACAGAAGGCGGCAAACCCAGACAGGGGGAGTAATTCTTTCTGACACGTTTGTATTTGTGTTTACATTCAGAGTGGTCTGTTCTTGTTTTCATTGGTGTCTAAGCTTCGTAGGGACGCATATACAATTAAATGCAATGTTATGTAGACTCGAATGGCTGGAGGTATAATTTGTTTTAAATTATAACTGAATACAGGGATAGTCTGACTAGCAGGTTTATTCATCTCGGAATGAACAAGGTGATTTGTGTCCGTTGATTTCTATCTAGACTTTGTATGTCTGTCACTTCACGTTTGTACACATGAACTTGCCTATGTATCCATTCCCAGTAGGAACTCTAACTATTTGGCTGCTTCTTATCTTACTACCTACTAAGCGATATGATTGTATGCAAATTGGTTCACCCATTCAACTAACCATGCATCCATCCATTTACTCCCCCAACTATCGACCCACCTTTCCACTCATTCATTGACCCATCCACCCAACCATCCCTCCCGCTATCCATCCACACATACATCCATCACTTCGTCTTTTGTTTAAACTACCTACCTACATAGCTACCTAACTAATTACTAAAACACCCAATCACCCGCCCACCCACATACCCATCAATATACGCACCTACCTACATTCACAAACCTACCCCATTCAATACCCCTAGTCCACATCTATGAATAACTATTTTAAATTATGTATCTAATGATACAATTCATTCATACATCTGCCTGCCTATTTACTTACCTACTCACAAACCTACCAATGGCGCGACACTGTGAGCTGTGGATTTCATGAAGAATGCTTATTGTTTGTGCTTCTGAAGATGCATGTTGTAAACTGTGTATACAGAAAATGGAGAGAGGCTTGATGCTCCAGAACTGACAGTGTGCCTTATGGAAAAATGTTTATGTACCTGGTCGTTTTTCGCGACTGCTGCTTTCATCAACTATGAATAGCAGTTCTAGTAACAGACTCTAGACACTCCAGCGAGCTGATGGATTTTACCGAAATCTGTCCTTTTGACTTTTCACATGTGGCAACGATGAGCATTTTGTGTGGTTTTCACTGGTACAAGGACGGAGCAAAATAGGGGTGATCCATTTGTGATGAAGCTAAAACCTCGCCTCTTAGCATAATAGCTTAATAATACCCAAAAATAAGCACAATTGAATTATTTCATTTTACGTTTCTGCCCCCACACCAAAAGACCTTAAAAACACCAGTTATTTAGATTCGCCATCATTCTAACCTTGATAACAGTTTTAGAGCCGCTGTCTGTATACAATGACCAGGTAAATAAAAAAACGTAAGCCTTTGCGATATCGCCCAGGTTAAAGAAATAATTCTCGCAACGGAATCACAACAGTTGCATTGAAACCTTGCTAGGGGCAGGCTAACATTAGGTGTCCAGATTCAGCCACAAAAGACCAAATGTTTATTTTTGCCAAGCCATTCCGGCAGGTCTACTGGCGCCTGTTTTGCTTGCATTGTTTATGTAATGTCTACAGGCGTTTATAGTAGGACTGATATCAT